>OX104123.1:62105691-62705691 GCA_944474755.1 Limnoperna fortunei
GTAGAACAAGAATATATTTTTTTCCAGTCAATGTCTTTACAGTGGAAGCACTTCCTAAAGTGTGTAATGTGGTACAATGTGACCACAACACTGAAATGAAAGTAGAAAAACCATTCTTAAACTTTAAGGTAATTTTCCCAAAAAAAATCCGTGGACAGGTATACTTTTCTCTCCATTTTTATGTAATTTAGCATTATAGGTGTAATGCCCCATATATGAAATTTTAAGTGAAATAAAGATTTTTTTAATAAAAAATTTTGATGTCTCGACCGTCCGGTTACTTTTGCTCAGGCTATCCAAAAGGATAATGACCTCTGTAAGAGCAAAATTTACAAATTGGTCAAATACACAAATCCCACTTGTCAGGCACTTTTTATGAAAGGGTACCAGAACTCATTATAGGAAAACATCTTTTCTGCAAAATATATCTTCAGGTTTTATAGTTATAGTCTGTTTCATTATCTGAAGTAAAATTTGACTTTTTTGGCCTATGGTATCATAAAAAGTGATTATTTTTGCAAAAAGCACACTGTTTACAATTCTATAGAGTAGAGTAAGGTAGAACCTAAGGTGACATGAAATAAAAATGTATTATTGGTATTATATAATACCTTTCAGACCAAAAATTGATTAAATAAAGGTAAACCATGATCCTATTTCATGTACCAGCACTTATTGCTAGAAAGAAACATGTATCATACCTTGAAAATTGTAACTAAAGATTAAATGTATTCATTTTGTTTCTTAAAAGAAGGTTATACAACAGTATTTTAATCAATATGTAGTGTTTATTCATTCCTCTGGCCTCTAGGTAATTATTTGGCATGGGTAGGCATCATTTGCAATGTGTCATTTTAATGTAAAGTCTGTGAATCTAGTATGCTTTTGGGTACTTTGAACCAATCAGTCTAGTCAGTTGCTATGTTTTCTACTTTTTCAGTGACTTGGCATGCAAAAAGGACTGAAAAGATGCCAATGAGTCTTTTTGTATAACAATTAAATGTCATTTTTCTTAAAACTAGTCAAAACTCTACTTTGTGCATAGTTTTATTAAAGTTTAAGCTACAGAAAAGAGACCTCTGCTTCTCAACCTGAATTCCATTGTGGTGTATTTCTACTTAATAAGTTCATTTATACACTCATTACAGCTAAGAAAAGCTTTTTTAGTTAGTTTTTTTCTTTTGTGAGGAAAAATGTTAATTTTTATATCATACCGTCATAGCAACAGAACCGACTGTTTTCAACCCCCCCTATATTCAAATGAGCTCTCACTTGATAAAAAGTTGCTTTTATCAGATGTGTATCTGCTTATTTGGTAACTATTACACTAGTACTGTCATAAAAAGGTGATATTTTGACTGTTGTGCCAAAATTGTTGAACAGAAGAAACAAATTATACCCTTACTGTCCTTATCAGTTAAAAATTGCTAAAACAAGGATTCACCACATCTTTGGAAACTGTCATAATTTTTATTTGAGTAGCAATATATTCAAACTGCATGCTTATTTTATTTACAGAATCATTAAATAACATTAAAAAAATTTTTGGTGGAAATCCGGAACTGTTGGCTTTGCTTAAAGGGGTCATTATCCTATTCATGTAATGAATTTCCGGTGCATGTCAAAAGATGGCAGGATGAAAAAATAGTCCCAATTTTCTCTTTTGTTTCTGCTTTTGCTTATAACTGCTATTGCTTAAGAGTTGGATATTTTGAAAGGTATGGCATTACTGTAGAACAAGAATATATTTTTTTCCAGTCAATGTCTTTACAGTGGAAGCACTTCCTAAAGTGTGTAATGTGGTACAATGTGACCACAACACTGAAATGAAAGTAGAAAAACCATTCTTAAACTTTAAGGTAATTTTCCCAAAAAAAATCCGTGGACAGGTATACTTTTCTCTCCATTTTTATGTAATTTAGCATTATAGGTGTAATGCCCCATATATGAAATTTTAAGTGAAATAAAGATTTTTTTAATAAAAAATTTTGATGTCTCGACCGTCCGGTTACTTTTGCTCAGGCTATCCAAAAGGATAATGACCTCTGTAAGAGCAAAATTTACAAATTGGTCAAATACACAAATCCCACTTGTCAGGCACTTTTTATGAAAGGGTACCAGAACTCATTATAGGAAAACATCTTTTCTGCAAAATATATCTTCAGGTTTTATAGTTATAGTCTGTTTCATTATCTGAAGTAAAATTTGACTTTTTTGGCCTATGGTATCATAAAAAGTGATTATTTTTGCAAAAAGCACACTGTTTACAATTCTATAGAGTAGAGTAAGGTAGAACCTAAGGTGACATGAAATAAAAATGTATTATTGGTATTATATAATACCTTTCAGACCAAAAATTGATTAAATAAAGGTAAACCATGATCCTATTTCATGTACCAGCACTTATTGCTAGAAAGAAACATGTATCATACCTTGAAAATTGTAACTAAAGATTAAATGTATTCATTTTGTTTCTTAAAAGAAGGTTATACAACAGTATTTTAATCAATATGTAGTGTTTATTCATTCCTCTGGCCTCTAGGTAATTATTTGGCATGGGTAGGCATCATTTGCAATGTGTCATTTTAATGTAAAGTCTGTGAATCTAGTATGCTTTTGGGTACTTTGAACCAATCAGTCTAGTCAGTTGCTATGTTTTCTACTTTTTCAGTGACTTGGCATGCAAAAAGGACTGAAAAGATGCCAATGAGTCTTTTTGTATAACAATTAAATGTCATTTTTCTTAAAACTAGTCAAAACTCTACTTTGTGCATAGTTTTATTAAAGTTTAAGCTACAGAAAAGAGACCTCTGCTTCTCAACCTGAATTCCATTGTGGTGTATTTCTACTTAATAAGTTCATTTATACACTCATTACAGCTAAGAAAAGCTTTTTTAGTTAGTTTTTTTCTTTTGTGAGGAAAAATGTTAATTTTTATATCATACCGTCATAGCAACAGAACCGACTGTTTTCAACCCCCCCTATATTCAAATGAGCTCTCACTTGATAAAAAGTTGCTTTTATCAGATGTGTATCTGCTTATTTGGTAACTATTACACTAGTACTGTCATAAAAAGGTGATATTTTGACTGTTGTGCCAAAATTGTTGAACAGAAGAAACAAATTATACCCTTACTGTCCTTATCAGTTAAAAATTGCTAAAACAAGGATTCACCACATCTTTGGAAACTGTCATAATTTTTATTTGAGTAGCAATATATTCAAACTGCATGCTTATTTTATTTACAGAATCATTAAATAACATTAAAAAAATTTTTGGTGGAAATCCGGAACTGTTGGCTTTGCTTAAAGGGGTCATTATCCTATTCATGTAATGAATTTCCGGTGCATGTCAAAAGATGGCAGGATGAAAAAATAGTCCCAATTTTCTCTTTTGTTTCTGCTTTTGCTTATAACTGCTATTGCTTAAGAGTTGGATATTTTGAAAGGTATGGCATTACTGTAGAACAAGAATATATTTTTTTCCAGTCAATGTCTTTACAGTGGAAGCACTTCCTAAAGTGTGTAATGTGGTACAATGTGACCACAACACTGAAATGAAAGTAGAAAAACCATTCTTAAACTTTAAGGTAATTTTCCCAAAAAAAATCCGTGGACAGGTATACTTTTCTCTCCATTTTTATGTAATTTAGCATTATAGGTGTAATGCCCCATATATGAAATTTTAAGTGAAATAAAGATTTTTTTAATAAAAAATTTTGATGTCTCGACCGTCCGGTTACTTTTGCTCAGGCTATCCAAAAGGATAATGACCTCTGTAAGAGCAAAATTTACAAATTGGTCAAATACACAAATCCCACTTGTCAGGCACTTTTTATGAAAGGGTACCAGAACTCATTATAGGAAAACATCTTTTCTGCAAAATATATCTTCAGGTTTTATAGTTATAGTCTGTTTCATTATCTGAAGTAAAATTTGACTTTTTTGGCCTATGGTATCATAAAAAGTGATTATTTTTGCAAAAAGCACACTGTTTACAATTCTATAGAGTAGAGTAAGGTAGAACCTAAGGTGACATGAAATAAAAATGTATTATTGGTATTATATAATACCTTTCAGACCAAAAATTGATTAAATAAAGGTAAACCATGATCCTATTTCATGTACCAGCACTTATTGCTAGAAAGAAACATGTATCATACCTTGAAAATTGTAACTAAAGATTAAATGTATTCATTTTGTTTCTTAAAAGAAGGTTATACAACAGTATTTTAATCAATATGTAGTGTTTATTCATTCCTCTGGCCTCTAGGTAATTATTTGGCATGGGTAGGCATCATTTGCAATGTGTCATTTTAATGTAAAGTCTGTGAATCTAGTATGCTTTTGGGTACTTTGAACCAATCAGTCTAGTCAGTTGCTATGTTTTCTACTTTTTCAGTGACTTGGCATGCAAAAAGGACTGAAAAGATGCCAATGAGTCTTTTTGTATAACAATTAAATGTCATTTTTCTTAAAACTAGTCAAAACTCTACTTTGTGCATAGTTTTATTAAAGTTTAAGCTACAGAAAAGAGACCTCTGCTTCTCAACCTGAATTCCATTGTGGTGTATTTCTACTTAATAAGTTCATTTATACACTCATTACAGCTAAGAAAAGCTTTTTTAGTTAGTTTTTTTCTTTTGTGAGGAAAAATGTTAATTTTTATATCATACCGTCATAGCAACAGAACCGACTGTTTTCAACCCCCCCTATATTCAAATGAGCTCTCACTTGATAAAAAGTTGCTTTTATCAGATGTGTATCTGCTTATTTGGTAACTATTACACTAGTACTGTCATAAAAAGGTGATATTTTGACTGTTGTGCCAAAATTGTTGAACAGAAGAAACAAATTATACCCTTACTGTCCTTATCAGTTAAAAATTGCTAAAACAAGGATTCACCACATCTTTGGAAACTGTCATAATTTTTATTTGAGTAGCAATATATTCAAACTGCATGCTTATTTTATTTACAGAATCATTAAATAACATTAAAAAAATTTTTGGTGGAAATCCGGAACTGTTGGCTTTGCTTAAAGGGGTCATTATCCTATTCATGTAATGAATTTCCGGTGCATGTCAAAAGATGGCAGGATGAAAAAATAGTCCCAATTTTCTCTTTTGTTTCTGCTTTTGCTTATAACTGCTATTGCTTAAGAGTTGGATATTTTGAAAGGTATGGCATTACTGTAGAACAAGAATATATTTTTTTCCAGTCAATGTCTTTACAGTGGAAGCACTTCCTAAAGTGTGTAATGTGGTACAATGTGACCACAACACTGAAATGAAAGTAGAAAAACCATTCTTAAACTTTAAGGTAATTTTCCCAAAAAAAATCCGTGGACAGGTATACTTTTCTCTCCATTTTTATGTAATTTAGCATTATAGGTGTAATGCCCCATATATGAAATTTTAAGTGAAATAAAGATTTTTTTAATAAAAAATTTTGATGTCTCGACCGTCCGGTTACTTTTGCTCAGGCTATCCAAAAGGATAATGACCTCTGTAAGAGCAAAATTTACAAATTGGTCAAATACACAAATCCCACTTGTCAGGCACTTTTTATGAAAGGGTACCAGAACTCATTATAGGAAAACATCTTTTCTGCAAAATATATCTTCAGGTTTTATAGTTATAGTCTGTTTCATTATCTGAAGTAAAATTTGACTTTTTTGGCCTATGGTATCATAAAAAGTGATTATTTTTGCAAAAAGCACACTGTTTACAATTCTATAGAGTAGAGTAAGGTAGAACCTAAGGTGACATGAAATAAAAATGTATTATTGGTATTATATAATACCTTTCAGACCAAAAATTGATTAAATAAAGGTAAACCATGATCCTATTTCATGTACCAGCACTTATTGCTAGAAAGAAACATGTATCATACCTTGAAAATTGTAACTAAAGATTAAATGTATTCATTTTGTTTCTTAAAAGAAGGTTATACAACAGTATTTTAATCAATATGTAGTGTTTATTCATTCCTCTGGCCTCTAGGTAATTATTTGGCATGGGTAGGCATCATTTGCAATGTGTCATTTAATGTAAAGTCTGTGAATCTAGTATGCTTTTGGGTACTTTGAACCAATCAGTCTAGTCAGTTGCTATGTTTTCTACTTTTTCAGTGACTTGGCATGCAAAAAGGACTGAAAAGATGCCAATGAGTCTTTTTGTATAACAATTAAATGTCATTTTTCTTAAAACTAGTCAAAACTCTACTTTGTGCATAGTTTTATTAAAGTTAAAGCTACAGAAAAGAGACCTCTGCTTCTCAACCTGAATTCCATTGTGGTGTATTTCTACTTAATAAGTTCATTTATACACTCATTACAGCTAAGAAAAGCTTTTTTAGTTAGTTTTTTTCTTTTGTGAGGAAAAATGTTAATTTTTATATCATACCGTCATAGCAACAGAACCGACTGTTTTCAACCCCCCCTATATTCAAATGAGCTCTCACTTGATAAAAAGTTGCTTTTATCAGATGTGTATCTGCTTATTTGGTAACTATTACACTAGTACTGTCATAAAAAGGTGATATTTTGACTGTTGTGCCAAAATTGTTGAACAGAAGAAACAAATTATACCCTTACTGTCCTTATCAGTTAAAAATTGCTAAAACAAGGATTCACCACATCTTTGGAAACTGTCATAATTTTTATTTGAGTAGCAATATATTCAAACTGCATGCTTATTTTATTTACAGAATCATTAAATAACATTAAAAAAATTTTTGGTGGAAATCCGGAACTGTTGGCTTTGCTTAAAGGGGTCATTATCCTATTCATGTAATGAATTTCCGGTGCATGTCAAAAGATGGCAGGATGAAAAAATAGTCCCAATTTTCTCTTTTGTTTCTGCTTTTGCTTATAACTGCTATTGCTTAAGAGTTGGATATTTTGAAAGGTATGGCATTACTGTAGAACAAGAATATATTTTTTTCCAGTCAATGTCTTTACAGTGGAAGCACTTCCTAAAGTGTGTAATGTGGTACAATGTGACCACAACACTGAAATGAAAGTAGAAAAACCATTCTTAAACTTTAAGGTAATTTTCCCAAAAAAAATCCGTGGACAGGTATACTTTTCTCTCCATTTTTATGTAATTTAGCATTATAGGTGTAATGCCCCATATATGAAATTTTAAGTGAAATAAAGATTTTTTTAATAAAAAATTTTGATGTCTCGACCGTCCGGTTACTTTTGCTCAGGCTATCCAAAAGGATAATGACCTCTGTAAGAGCAAAATTTACAAATTGGTCAAATACACAAATCCCACTTGTCAGGCACTTTTTATGAAAGGGTACCAGAACTCATTATAGGAAAACATCTTTTCTGCAAAATATATCTTCAGGTTTTATAGTTATAGTCTGTTTCATTATCTGAAGTAAAATTTGACTTTTTTGGCCTATGGTATCATAAAAAGTGATTATTTTTGCAAAAAGCACACTGTTTACAATTCTATAGAGTAGAGTAAGGTAGAACCTAAGGTGACATGAAATAAAAATGTATTATTGGTATTATATAATACCTTTCAGACCAAAAATTGATTAAATAAAGGTAAACCATGATCCTATTTCATGTACCAGCACTTATTGCTAGAAAGAAACATGTATCATACCTTGAAAATTGTAACTAAAGATTAAATGTATTCATTTTGTTTCTTAAAAGAAGGTTATACAACAGTATTTTAATCAATATGTAGTGTTTATTCATTCCTCTGGCCTCTAGGTAATTATTTGGCATGGGTAGGCATCATTTGCAATGTGTCATTTTAATGTAAAGTCTGTGAATCTAGTATGCTTTTGGGTACTTTGAACCAATCAGTCTAGTCAGTTGCTATGTTTTCTACTTTTTCAGTGACTTGGCATGCAAAAAGGACTGAAAAGATGCCAATGAGTCTTTTTGTATAACAATTAAATGTCATTTTTCTTAAAACTAGTCAAAACTCTACTTTGTGCATAGTTTTATTAAAGTTTAAGCTACAGAAAAGAGACCTCTGCTTCTCAACCTGAATTCCATTGTGGTGTATTTCTACTTAATAAGTTCATTTATACACTCATTACAGCTAAGAAAAGCTTTTTTAGTTAGTTTTTTTCTTTTGTGAGGAAAAATGTTAATTTTTATATCATACCGTCATAGCAACAGAACCGACTGTTTTCAACCCCCCCTATATTCAAATGAGCTCTCACTTGATAAAAAGTTGCTTTTATCAGATGTGTATCTGCTTATTTGGTAACTATTACACTAGTACTGTCATAAAAAGGTGATATTTTGACTGTTGTGCCAAAATTGTTGAACAGAAGAAACAAATTATACCCTTACTGTCCTTATCAGTTAAAAATTGCTAAAACAAGGATTCACCACATCTTTGGAAACTGTCATAATTTTTATTTGAGTAGCAATATATTCAAACTGCATGCTTATTTTATTTACAGAATCATTAAATAACATTAAAAAAATTTTTGGTGGAAATCCGGAACTGTTGGCTTTGCTTAAAGGGGTCATTATCCTATTCATGTAATGAATTTCCGGTGCATGTCAAAAGATGGCAGGATGAAAAAATAGTCCCAATTTTCTCTTTTGTTTCTGCTTTTGCTTATAACTGCTATTGCTTAAGAGTTGGATATTTTGAAAGGTATGGCATTACTGTAGAACAAGAATATATTTTTTTCCAGTCAATGTCTTTACAGTGGAAGCACTTCCTAAAGTGTGTAATGTGGTACAATGTGACCACAACACTGAAATGAAAGTAGAAAAACCATTCTTAAACTTTAAGGTAATTTTCCCAAAAAAAATCCGTGGACAGGTATACTTTTCTCTCCATTTTTATGTAATTTAGCATTATAGGTGTAATGCCCCATATATGAAATTTTAAGTGAAATAAAGATTTTTTTAATAAAAAATTTTGATGTCTCGACCGTCCGGTTACTTTTGCTCAGGCTATCCAAAAGGATAATGACCTCTGTAAGAGCAAAATTTACAAATTGGTCAAATACACAAATCCCACTTGTCAGGCACTTTTTATGAAAGGGTACCAGAACTCATTATAGGAAAACATCTTTTCTGCAAAATATATCTTCAGGTTTTATAGTTATAGTCTGTTTCATTATCTGAAGTAAAATTTGACTTTTTTGGCCTATGGTATCATAAAAAGTGATTATTTTTGCAAAAAGCACACTGTTTACAATTCTATAGAGTAGAGTAAGGTAGAACCTAAGGTGACATGAAATAAAAATGTATTATTGGTATTATATAATACCTTTCAGACCAAAAATTGATTAAATAAAGGTAAACCATGATCCTATTTCATGTACCAGCACTTATTGCTAGAAAGAAACATGTATCATACCTTGAAAATTGTAACTAAAGATTAAATGTATTCATTTTGTTTCTTAAAAGAAGGTTATACAACAGTATTTTAATCAATATGTAGTGTTTATTCATTCCTCTGGCCTCTAGGTAATTATTTGGCATGGGTAGGCATCATTTGCAATGTGTCATTTTAATGTAAAGTCTGTGAATCTAGTATGCTTTTGGGTACTTTGAACCAATCAGTCTAGTCAGTTGCTATGTTTTCTACTTTTTCAGTGACTTGGCATGCAAAAAGGACTGAAAAGATGCCAATGAGTCTTTTTGTATAACAATTAAATGTCATTTTTCTTAAAACTAGTCAAAACTCTACTTTGTGCATAGTTTTATTAAAGTTTAAGCTACAGAAAAGAGACCTCTGCTTCTCAACCTGAATTCCATTGTGGTGTATTTCTACTTAATAAGTTCATTTATACACTCATTACAGCTAAGAAAAGCTTTTTTAGTTAGTTTTTTTCTTTTGTGAGGAAAAATGTTAATTTTTATATCATACCGTCATAGCAACAGAACCGACTGTTTTCAACCCCCCCTATATTCAAATGAGCTCTCACTTGATAAAAAGTTGCTTTTATCAGATGTGTATCTGCTTATTTGGTAACTATTACACTAGTACTGTCATAAAAAGGTGATATTTTGACTGTTGTGCCAAAATTGTTGAACAGAAGAAACAAATTATACCCTTACTGTCCTTATCAGTTAAAAATTGCTAAAACAAGGATTCACCACATCTTTGGAAACTGTCATAATTTTTATTTGAGTAGCAATATATTCAAACTGCATGCTTATTTTATTTACAGAATCATTAAATAACATTAAAAAAATTTTTGGTGGAAATCCGGAACTGTTGGCTTTGCTTAAAGGGGTCATTATCCTATTCATGTAATGAATTTCCGGTGCATGTCAAAAGATGGCAGGATGAAAAAATAGTCCCAATTTTCTCTTTTGTTTCTGCTTTTGCTTATAACTGCTATTGCTTAAGAGTTGGATATTTTGAAAGGTATGGCATTACTGTAGAACAAGAATATATTTTTTTCCAGTCAATGTCTTTACAGTGGAAGCACTTCCTAAAGTGTGTAATGTGGTACAATGTGACCACAACACTGAAATGAAAGTAGAAAAACCATTCTTAAACTTTAAGGTAATTTTCCCAAAAAAAATCCGTGGACAGGTATACTTTTCTCTCCATTTTTATGTAATTTAGCATTATAGGTGTAATGCCCCATATATGAAATTTTAAGTGAAATAAAGATTTTTTTAATAAAAAATTTTGATGTCTCGACCGTCCGGTTACTTTTGCTCAGGCTATCCAAAAGGATAATGACCTCTGTAAGAGCAAAATTTACAAATTGGTCAAATACACAAATCCCACTTGTCAGGCACTTTTTATGAAAGGGTACCAGAACTCATTATAGGAAAACATCTTTTCTGCAAAATATATCTTCAGGTTTTATAGTTATAGTCTGTTTCATTATCTGAAGTAAAATTTGACTTTTTTGGCCTATGGTATCATAAAAAGTGATTATTTTTGCAAAAAGCACACTGTTTACAATTCTATAGAGTAGAGTAAGGTAGAACCTAAGGTGACATGAAATAAAAATGTATTATTGGTATTATATAATACCTTTCAGACCAAAAATTGATTAAATAAAGGTAAACCATGATCCTATTTCATGTACCAGCACTTATTGCTAGAAAGAAACATGTATCATACCTTGAAAATTGTAACTAAAGATTAAATGTATTCATTTTGTTTCTTAAAAGAAGGTTATACAACAGTATTTTAATCAATATGTAGTGTTTATTCATTCCTCTGGCCTCTAGGTAATTATTTGGCATGGGTAGGCATCATTTGCAATGTGTCATTTTAATGTAAAGTCTGTGAATCTAGTATGCTTTTGGGTACTTTGAACCAATCAGTCTAGTCAGTTGCTATGTTTTCTACTTTTTCAGTGACTTGGCATGCAAAAAGGACTGAAAAGATGCCAATGAGTCTTTTTGTATAACAATTAAATGTCATTTTTCTTAAAACTAGTCAAAACTCTACTTTGTGCATAGTTTTATTAAAGTTTAAGCTACAGAAAAGAGACCTCTGCTTCTCAACCTGAATTCCATTGTGGTGTATTTCTACTTAATAAGTTCATTTATACACTCATTACAGCTAAGAAAAGCTTTTTTAGTTAGTTTTTTTCTTTTGTGAGGAAAAATGTTAATTTTTATATCATACCGTCATAGCAACAGAACCGACTGTTTTCAACCCCCCCTATATTCAAATGAGCTCTCACTTGATAAAAAGTTGCTTTTATCAGATGTGTATCTGCTTATTTGGTAACTATTACACTAGTACTGTCATAAAAAGGTGATATTTTGACTGTTGTGCCAAAATTGTTGAACAGAAGAAACAAATTATACCCTTACTGTCCTTATCAGTTAAAAATTGCTAAAACAAGGATTCACCACATCTTTGGAAACTGTCATAATTTTTATTTGAGTAGCAATATATTCAAACTGCATGCTTATTTTATTTACAGAATCATTAAATAACATTAAAAAAATTTTTGGTGGAAATCCGGAACTGTTGGCTTTGCTTAAAGGGGTCATTATCCTATTCATGTAATGAATTTCCGGTGCATGTCAAAAGATGGCAGGATGAAAAAATAGTCCCAATTTTCTCTTTTGTTTCTGCTTTTGCTTATAACTGCTATTGCTTAAGAGTTGGATATTTTGAAAGGTATGGCATTACTGTAGAACAAGAATATATTTTTTTCCAGTCAATGTCTTTACAGTGGAAGCACTTCCTAAAGTGTGTAATGTGGTACAATGTGACCACAACACTGAAATGAAAGTAGAAAAACCATTCTTAAACTTTAAGGTAATTTTCCCAAAAAAAATCCGTGGACAGGTATACTTTTCTCTCCATTTTTATGTAATTTAGCATTATAGGTGTAATGCCCCATATATGAAATTTTAAGTGAAATAAAGATTTTTTTAATAAAAAATTTTGATGTCTCGACCGTCCGGTTACTTTTGCTCAGGCTATCCAAAAGGATAATGACCTCTGTAAGAGCAAAATTTACAAATTGGTCAAATACACAAATCCCACTTGTCAGGCACTTTTTATGAAAGGGTACCAGAACTCATTATAGGAAAACATCTTTTCTGCAAAATATATCTTCAGGTTTTATAGTTATAGTCTGTTTCATTATCTGAAGTAAAATTTGACTTTTTTGGCCTATGGTATCATAAAAAGTGATTATTTTTGCAAAAAGCACACTGTTTACAATTCTATAGAGTAGAGTAAGGTAGAACCTAAGGTGACATGAAATAAAAATGTATTATTGGTATTATATAATACCTTTCAGACCAAAAATTGATTAAATAAAGGTAAACCATGATCCTATTTCATGTACCAGCACTTATTGCTAGAAAGAAACATGTATCATACCTTGAAAATTGTAACTAAAGATTAAATGTATTCATTTTGTTTCTTAAAAGAAGGTTATACAACAGTATTTTAATCAATATGTAGTGTTTATTCATTCCTCTGGCCTCTAGGTAATTATTTGGCATGGGTAGGCATCATTTGCAATGTGTCATTTTAATGTAAAGTCTGTGAATCTAGTATGCTTTTGGGTACTTTGAACCAATCAGTCTAGTCAGTTGCTATGTTTTCTACTTTTTCAGTGACTTGGCATGCAAAAAGGACTGAAAAGATGCCAATGAGTCTTTTTGTATAACAATTAAATGTCATTTTTCTTAAAACTAGTCAAAACTCTACTTTGTGCATAGTTTTATTAAAGTTTAAGCTACAGAAAAGAGACCTCTGCTTCTCAACCTGAATTCCATTGTGGTGTATTTCTACTTAATAAGTTCATTTATACACTCATTACAGCTAAGAAAAGCTTTTTTAGTTAGTTTTTTTCTTTTGTGAGGAAAAATGTTAATTTTTATATCATACCGTCATAGCAACAGAACCGACTGTTTTCAACCCCCCCTATATTCAAATGAGCTCTCACTTGATAAAAAGTTGCTTTTATCAGATGTGTATCTGCTTATTTGGTAACTATTACACTAGTACTGTCATAAAAAGGTGATATTTTGACTGTTGTGCCAAAATTGTTGAACAGAAGAAACAAATTATACCCTTACTGTCCTTATCAGTTAAAAATTGCTAAAACAAGGATTCACCACATCTTTGGAAACTGTCATAATTTTTATTTGAGTAGCAATATATTCAAACTGCATGCTTATTTTATTTACAGAATCATTAAATAACATTAAAAAAATTTTTGGTGGAAATCCGGAACTGTTGGCTTTGCTTAAAGGGGTCATTATCCTATTCATGTAATGAATTTCCGGTGCATGTCAAAAGATGGCAGGATGAAAAAATAGTCCCAATTTTCTCTTTTGTTTCTGCTTTTGCTTATAACTGCTATTGCTTAAGAGTTGGATATTTTGAAAGGTATGGCATTACTGTAGAACAAGAATATATTTTTTTCCAGTCAATGTCTTTACAGTGGAAGCACTTCCTAAAGTGTGTAATGTGGTACAATGTGACCACAACACTGAAATGAAAGTAGAAAAACCATTCTTAAACTTTAAGGTAATTTTCCCAAAAAAAATCCGTGGACAGGTATACTTTTCTCTCCATTTTTATGTAATTTAGCATTATAGGTGTAATGCCCCATATATGAAATTTTAAGTGAAATAAAGATTTTTTTAATAAAAAATTTTGATGTCTCGACCGTCCGGTTACTTTTGCTCAGGCTATCCAAAAGGATAATGACCTCTGTAAGAGCAAAATTTACAAATTGGTCAAATACACAAATCCCACTTGTCAGGCACTTTTTATGAAAGGGTACCAGAACTCATTATAGGAAAACATCTTTTCTGCAAAATATATCTTCAGGTTTTATAGTTATAGTCTGTTTCATTATCTGAAGTAAAATTTGACTTTTTTGGCCTATGGTATCATAAAAAGTGATTATTTTTGCAAAAAGCACACTGTTTACAATTCTATAGAGTAGAGTAAGGTAGAACCTAAGGTGACATGAAATAAAAATGTATTATTGGTATTATATAATACCTTTCAGACCAAAAATTGATTAAATAAAGGTAAACCATGATCCTATTTCATGTACCAGCACTTATTGCTAGAAAGAAACATGTATCATACCTTGAAAATTGTAACTAAAGATTAAATGTATTCATTTTGTTTCTTAAAAGAAGGTTATACAACAGTATTTTAATCAATATGTAGTGTTTATTCATTCCTCTGGCCTCTAGGTAATTATTTGGCATGGGTAGGCATCATTTGCAATGTGTCATTTTAATGTAAAGTCTGTGAATCTAGTATGCTTTTGGGTACTTTGAACCAATCAGTCTAGTCAGTTGCTATGTTTTCTACTTTTTCAGTGACTTGGCATGCAAAAAGGACTGAAAAGATGCCAATGAGTCTTTTTGTATAACAATTAAATGTCATTTTTCTTAAAACTAGTCAAAACTCTACTTTGTGCATAGTTTTATTAAAGTTTAAGCTACAGAAAAGAGACCTCTGCTTCTCAACCTGAATTCCATTGTGGTGTATTTCTACTTAATAAGTTCATTTATACACTCATTACAGCTAAGAAAAGCTTTTTTAGTTAGTTTTTTTCTTTTGTGAGGAAAAATGTTAATTTTTATATCATACCGTCATAGCAACAGAACCGACTGTTTTCAACCCCCCCTATATTCAAATGAGCTCTCACTTGATAAAAAGTTGCTTTTATCAGATGTGTATCTGCTTATTTGGTAACTATTACACTAGTACTGTCATAAAAAGGTGATATTTTGACTGTTGTGCCAAAATTGTTGAACAGAAGAAACAAATTATACCCTTACTGTCCTTATCAGTTAAAAATTGCTAAAACAAGGATTCACCACATCTTTGGAAACTGTCATAATTTTTATTTGAGTAGCAATATATTCAAACTGCATGCTTATTTTATTTACAGAATCATTAAATAACATTAAAAAAATTTTTGGTGGAAATCCGGAACTGTTGGCTTTGCTTAAAGGGGTCATTATCCTATTCATGTAATGAATTTCCGGTGCATGTCAAAAGATGGCAGGATGAAAAAATAGTCCCAATTTTCTCTTTTGTTTCTGCTTTTGCTTATAACTGCTATTGCTTAAGAGTTGGATATTTTGAAAGGTATGGCATTACTGTAGAACAAGAATATATTTTTTTCCAGTCAATGTCTTTACAGTGGAAGCACTTCCTAAAGTGTGTAATGTGGTACAATGTGACCACAACACTGAAATGAAAGTAGAAAAACCATTCTTAAACTTTAAGGTAATTTTCCCAAAAAAAATCCGTGGACAGGTATACTTTTCTCTCCATTTTTATGTAATTTAGCATTATAGGTGTAATGCCCCATATATGAAATTTTAAGTGAAATAAAGATTTTTTTAATAAAAAATTTTGATGTCTCGACCGTCCGGTTACTTTTGCTCAGGCTATCCAAAAGGATAATGACCTCTGTAAGAGCAAAATTTACAAATTGGTCAAATACACAAATCCCACTTGTCAGGCACTTTTTATGAAAGGGTACCAGAACTCATTATAGGAAAACATCTTTTCTGCAAAATATATCTTCAGGTTTTATAGTTATAGTCTGTTTCATTATCTGAAGTAAAATTTGACTTTTTTGGCCTATGGTATCATAAAAAGTGATTATTTTTGCAAAAAGCACACTGTTTACAATTCTATAGAGTAGAGTAAGGTAGAACCTAAGGTGACATGAAATAAAAATGTATTATTGGTATTATATAATACCTTTCAGACCAAAAATTGATTAAATAAAGGTAAACCATGATCCTATTTCATGTACCAGCACTTATTGCTAGAAAGAAACATGTATCATACCTTGAAAATTGTAACTAAAGATTAAATGTATTCATTTTGTTTCTTAAAAGAAGGTTATACAACAGTATTTTAATCAATATGTAGTGTTTATTCATTCCTCTGGCCTCTAGGTAATTATTTGGCATGGGTAGGCATCATTTGCAATGTGTCATTTTAATGTAAAGTCTGTGAATCTAGTATGCTTTTGGGTACTTTGAACCAATCAGTCTAGTCAGTTGCTATGTTTTCTACTTTTTCAGTGACTTGGCATGCAAAAAGGACTGAAAAGATGCCAATGAGTCTTTTTGTATAACAATTAAATGTCATTTTTCTTAAAACTAGTCAAAACTCTACTTTGTGCATAGTTTTATTAAAGTTTAAGCTACAGAAAAGAGACCTCTGCTTCTCAACCTGAATTCCATTGTGGTGTATTTCTACTTAATAAGTTCATTTATACACTCATTACAGCTAAGAAAAGCTTTTTTAGTTAGTTTTTTTCTTTTGTGAGGAAAAATGTTAATTTTTATATCATACCGTCATAGCAACAGAACCGACTGTTTTCAACCCCCCCTATATTCAAATGAGCTCTCACTTGATAAAAAGTTGCTTTTATCAGATGTGTATCTGCTTATTTGGTAACTATTACACTAGTACTGTCATAAAAAGGTGATATTTTGACTGTTGTGCCAAAATTGTTGAACAGAAGAAACAAATTATACCCTTACTGTCCTTATCAGTTAAAAATTGCTAAAACAAGGATTCACCACATCTTTGGAAACTGTCATATTTTTTATTTGAGTAGCAATATATTCAAACTGCATGCTTATTTTATTTACAGAATCATTAAATAACATTAAAAAAATTTTTGGTGGAAATCCGGAACTGTTGGCTTTGCTTAAAGGGGTCATTATCCTATTCATGTAATGAATTTCCGGTGCATGTCAAAAGATGGCAGGATGAAAAAATAGTCCCAATTTTCTCTTTTGTTTCTGCTTTTGCTTATAACTGCTATTGCTTAAGAGTTGGATATTTTGAAAGGTATGGCATTACTGTAGAACAAGAATATATTTTTTTCCAGTCAATGTCTTTACAGTGGAAGCACTTCCTAAAGTGTGTAATGTGGTACAATGTGACCACAACACTGAAATGAAAGTAGAAAAACCATTCTTAAACTTTAAGGTAATTTTCCCAAAAAAAATCCGTGGACAGGTATACTTTTCTCTCCATTTTTATGTAATTTAGCATTATAGGTGTAATGCCCCATATATGAAATTTTAAGTGAAATAAAGATTTTTTTAATAAAAAATTTTGATGTCTCGACCGTCCGGTTACTTTTGCTCAGGCTATCCAAAAGGATAATGACCTCTACAGTAACGACTGTGACGGTATCGTATGTACCGGACATCCATCACTATACCTGTGCGATATTATATGCGCAGTGTTATTCAGCTACTATCTAAAAATAGATTAGTTACCATAAAGATTTTTGTTGATTATTAGTAATGCATTTATATAAGTAGATTATTTAAATTAATATTAATTATTACAAATTAACATTAATAATAAATTAATCTTCATAATGATTTATTAACTTCACGTGAAAAAAGAAATACACAATTTTATTTAATGGTAAATAAATCAGTATATATATTGTAAGATATCTCTTTTGTTTATATAATTGTTTATATTTAAAATCGTTATTTATTGACGAGTGCTGGCTAAAGATGAAACTAAGAAACACGCACAGAAAATAACTAAGGAATGTTTTTGTCAATTAATCCAATTGTTCTTTTAAACTGTGCATATAAGTTATTCCTTGTTTGTGATTTATATCAGCCATAAATAAAAGGTGTTGTATAATTCCTTAAGTATACAACTGTCCGGTCTAGTACAAAAATATTTTAAAAAATACTTTGAACCTTTGTATATTGTTAATTTATGACTTTTTAATTCGAACTTCAGAATATATTGTTTTGAAAAATATAATAAATTTGAATATATTTTTTCCTCTTGCATTATTGTGTTGTTTTTGTGTGTGTTCCCTTTCTTATGAGAAATCATTGAAACATTAATACTAAAGGAAAGTTTACCTAGGCCGAATTTTACTGCCGTTATAATCCGAAGTTAGTTTTGTGATTTGTCGGATTAAAAAAAACGAGGGTACAATATTTCGTTCTAAAGTTTACCATAAGTCGGATATTATTCACATTTTTTTTGCATTTTTTCATAAAGGAACCAATGCAAGCGTCTATAAAACGTAATAAGAATGAAGGACATGCATACTTGGGCAAGTAATCTCGTCAGCAGTATTTAAATCAAAACAATTAGATGATCGAAAATCTAAATATCGAAAGACAACTCAAGCATGCAAACTCATATCTAAAAAGCTAGAAAAGGGAATCCAAAATCAAGCATTGACAATGTATTATACAATGAAAGAAACTCGGCTTTTTTAACAAACTTTTAATATTCGACGAGCGTATAAAACACTGATGACTGGAAAAAAACCACAAAAGAAAAAAGTAATTAAATAAAAAAAACAACAAGCAATAAAGACTGGTTTAAAAATAATTAAATAATCATTCTTCACTATGGTGCAATAATCGGAAACCTGTTGTCATATACCACACATTATGATGTTACATCCACGAGGGTACCTGTCCTCTATATCATGTATTTGACCTAATTATGTTACATCCACGAGGGTACCTGTCCTCTATATCACGTACTTGACCTAATTATGTTACATCCACGAGGGTACCTGTCCTCTATATCATGTACTTGACCTAATTATGTTACATCCACGAGGGTACCTGTCCTCTATATCATGTACTAGACCTTATTATGTTACATCCACGAGGATACCTGTCATCTATATCATGTACTTGACCTAATTATGTTACATCCACGAGGGTACCTGTCCTATATATCATGTACTACACCGTATTATGTTACATCCACGAGGGTACCTGTCATATATATCATGTACTAGACCTTATTACGTTACATCCACGAGGGTACATGTCCTCTATATCATGTACTAGACCTTATTATGTTACATCCACGAGGGTACCTGTCCTCTATATCATGTACTAGATCTTATTATGATACATCCACGAGGGTAACTGTCGTCTATATCATGTACTAGACCTTATTATGTTACATCCACGAGGGTACCTGTCCTCTATATCATGTACTAGACCTTATTATTCTACATCCACGAGGGTACCTGTCCTGCATATCATGTACTACATCTTATTATGTTACATCCACGAGGGTACCTGTCATATATTTCATGTACTAGACCTTATTATGTTACATCCACGAGGTTACCTGTCCTCTATATCATGTACATGACCTTATTATGTTACATCCACGAGGGTACCTGTCCTCTATATCATGTACTAGACCTTATTATGTTACATCCACGAGGGTACCTGTCCTCTATATCATGTACTAGATCTTATAACGTTACATCCACGAGGGTAACTGTCCTATATATCATGTACTAGACCTTATTATGTTACATCCACGAGGGTACCTGTCCTATATATCATGTACTACACCTTATTATGTTACATCCACGAGGGTACCTGTCCTATATATCATGTACTACACCTTATTATGTTACATCCACGAGGGTACCTGTCCTCTATATCATGTACTAGACCTTATTATGTTACATCGACGAGGGTACCTGTCCTATATATCATGTACTAGACCTTATTATGTTACATCAACGAGGGTACCTGTCCTCTATATCATGTACTAGACCTTATAATGTTACATCCACGAGGGTACCTGTCCTCTATATCATGTACTTGACCTAATTATGTTACATCCACGAGGGTACCTGTCCTCAATATCATGTACTTGACCTAATTATATTACATCCACGAGGGTACCTGTCCTCTATATCATGTACTAGACCTTATTATGTTACATCCACGAGTGTACCTGTCCTCTATATCATGTACTTGACCTAATTATGTTACATCCACGAGGGTACCTGTCCTCTATATCATGTACTAGACCTTATTATGTTACATCCACGAGGGTACCTGTCCTATATATCATGTACTAGACCTTATTATGTTACATCCACGAGGGTAACTGTCCTCTATATCATGTACTAGACCTTATTATGTTACATCCACGAGGGTACCTGTCCTCTTTATCATGTACTAGACCTCATTATGTTACATCCACGAGGGTACCTGTCCTCTGTATCATGTACTAGACCTTATTTTGTTACATCCATGAGGGTACCTTCCTGTATATCATGTTCTAGACCTTATTATTTTACATCCACGAGGGGCTGGTGGTGGATGTTACTGTATATCACTGTATTACGTGTATTATAGGTATGGTCTGGTAGTGGATGTTACTGTATATCACTGTATTACGTGTATTATAGGTATGGTCTGGTGGTCGATGTAACTGTATATCACTGTATTACGTGTATTATAGGTATTGTCTGATGGTGGATGTTACTGTATATCACTGTATTATGTGTATTATAGGTAGGGTTTGATGGTGGATGTTACTGTATATCACTGTATTACGTGTATTATAGGTATTGTCTGATGGTGGATGTTACTGTATATCACTGTATTAGGTGTATTATAGGTAGGGTTTGATGGTGGATGTTACTGTATATCACTGTATTACGTGTATTATAGGTATTGTCTGATGGTGGATGTTACTGTATATCACTGTATTAGGTGTATTATAGGTAGGGTTTGATGGTGGATGTTACTGTATATCACTGTATTACGTGTATTATAGGTATGGTCTGGTGGTGGATGTTACTGTATATCACTGTATTAGGTGTATTATAGGTAGGGTTTGATGGTGGATGTTACTGTATATCACTGTATTACGTGTATTATAGGTATGGTCTGGTGGTGGATGTTACTGTATATCACTGTATTAGGTGTATTATAGGTAGGGTTTGATGGTGGATGTTACTGTATATCACTGTATTACGTGTATTATAGGTATTGTCTGATGGTGGATGTTACTGTATATCACTGTATTAGGTGTATTATAGGTAGGGTTTGATGGTGGATGTTACTGTATATCACTGTATTACGTGTATTATAGGTATGGTCTGGTGGTGGATGTTACTGTATATCACTGTATTACGTGTATTATTGGTTTGGCCTGATGGTGGATGTGTAATATTTATATTACACGTTTGGCCTGGTGGTGGATCTTACTGTATGTCACTGTACTAGTATTACGTGTAATTTTGGTGTTGCCTGGTGATTGATGTTATTGTATAAGTGGTAGCAAAGCGAGAACGTGACGGGACGTGGGTTTCCAAAGATGTGATTTCCCATAACGATCAATTAAGTCATGGTGACAACCATAGAACTTCTGTAGAGATAACATCAACCTATGTACAACAAACCCTTGTTTCAGTAGTTTAGCAGTCAACAGCAGTGATCGGTCTAGAAAATCGGAATACCGATCGCAGGATCTAGAATAACCTAAAAGTTGCGAAATATACACACCATACGCTGGAGCTGCTGGAATGTTGCTGTCGATGAACGGGAAGTCGATAATTGGAAAGTTGAAGTCATCATGTTTGTCGTAGAGTTTAGTTTGTAGTTTTCATGAGTCTAATTCTAGAAGTAGGTCTTAGTAAGAGGCAGACCTTAGTGTATTGGTGGTGTCTTTAATTTCAAGCTCGCTAGGGTTAATTGAATTTAAATAGTCACCAAATTTAGCATTGTTGAGGGACAAAATATCATCCATATAGCGAAATTTAAAATTAAATGTCTGGGCCAGTGTCTTTTCTTTCTTCTTAGATAGGCCTTCTAGGAATCCAGCCTCATAAGCGTACAAAAACAGGTCGGCGAGGAGAGGACTACAATTAGTACCCATTGGAATACCAACAGTCTGTTAAAAAACATGTCCTCTCTTTCCGTTTTTTCTTGAAAAGCAGCGTTTTATAAGATCTTAAAGCCTGGTTTTAAGCTATTCCCGTATCTTTCGAAATAAAAAGGTCATAAAGTAGGACGTTAATTGAGATAACTGACCTTGACTACAAAGTGTTTGATATTTGCATATTTAATGCTTTAAAAAACAAATCATTTATTCATTTATTAGTATTAACCATTTTATATACACGAAAAAGAAGAATTCCAAAAATAGGATTTTGACCTTGACTTCTTACAATGTGACCTTAACCTTGGTAAGGTCAAAAAAGGACCAACAGTGAAGATCCTATGTCAATATATGTTATAGTTATGAAGATATGACAATTTATCATAAATACCAAAATTTATAAGATGACCTTGATCTTTGACCTTGCTTATATTTTCAAGGTCAAAGGTCATAATGGTCTTTGGTGAAGACCCCATGCCTCTACTATCAATAGTTAATAATCAATGAAAAACTAAATATCAATGTTTGTAATGGTAGATAACTCCTATAAGATGAAGTCAATTCCTTTCCTACCAATAGAAAAAAGTTGCGCCTTTATGAGGCCGACATTTTATCTGTATAAGTTATAGCCTATCTTTTACCGTTTCAAAGAAATAGCGACAATAGAATGTAATTTAGAATGTGACCTTGACCTTTGACCTTGTGTCCATTTTAAAGGTCAAGGTCAATGATGACCAATGATATAAGGTTTCATATATATAATCTTTATAGTTACTGAGATATAGTGATATAATGCAATTCACAATACATTTTATTGGTCTAAGGGAGATAACTCTTTCAAAAGTCAAATCATTTATAGTGACCTTTCAAGACCTTTATATGGTCTACATTTTGGTAAAAGATTTATTTTTGTAGCTCTTATGGTTCAGGAGGAGAATCGCACACACCACAATGTCAAAATTTAGAAAATGACCTTGACCTTTGACCTTGTGACCTTTTTCAAGGTCAAGGTCAATGATGACCAACTGTGAAATTCCAAGTCTCTATCACCTCTGGTTCATGAGTTACAATGGTGCAAAATGTACTTCCAATAAATAAGGGGAAATAATTCTTAAAAGGAGTCGTCCAATAGCTGGCCATTTTGCAACAACTTTTATTACGACATCTTTTACGGTTTCATAATTAATCTGCACATAAGGTTTTTTGTGACAGGGGAAAGTACTCCGTAAAGAACAAGTGTTCGGTGTGCCAGCGAAAGCATAATGTCTAATACATCCACAGTACAAAATGTCTTTATGACATTTACGACAGGAAGGCATTCCACTCGGAAAGTGGAAAGCCTTAAATATAGTCAATACACTTGTTTGTATGGATTTATTCTCTGTTTAAAGTAATTTTTTAAGGGTTTCTTGCGTTTTTACTGTAAACTGGTACTAAATTATTATAATTTAATCTCAAATATAGAAATTATGACTTTCCTATATCATTTACGTGCAAATTGCAACCCTATGTGATAAAAGTTATGTGAAGACCCATTCTTAGCTAGAAAATGCGCCACAGACAGTGAGGCATGGAGATTTATTCTCTGAAGTTTTAATTTCAAATTGAATCTTCAGAGCGCGAATGTTGAGACATCTTAATTTCCTCAATGATTTCCTCAACTCATCCTCAACTCAAATATTGGCCAATCAGAAACTTCAAATTTGAGATGAGTGACGTCCCTTGATGGTTATGAACGTGCGTTCTTGTTCTCCGATAAATTTGATAAGAACATGATATTCTACGACGAAAACAGGCATATGAAAGGAGCCAGCACTTTATTTATGTTTAAGGATACACTATTCTACATCTTGAAGTGCTAGGTTAGTTTTTTTTACTATTTGTACGTCTATGTATGTTTTGAACAGACACTCCAAATTTGCATACAAAAACACCTATGAACAGAACTCACTAAAGTCTTAAAGGTGTTACAACTCAAAAGGCGATTGACCAGTTTAACAAAGTTGGACTTTGATCCCTGGTGTGTTTGCCGTTATATGAAATGTAATCCTTTTGACTTGCGCATAAATAATAAAATAAAATGTCGTCGCTAAGCGAAACAGCCAAACTTCTCCTGGCGAGTAGAAAAATAGTAGAAGGAAATGTAGGCAAGGAGGAGGACATTAACGCAACCGTGTTACTCAACATTATTTTACAAATAGTTTCAAGCATTGACAAGAGATTACAGGAAGTTGAAAAGGGTGTTAAAAAATTTGATGAATTTAAACATATTCAAAAGTAATTGAACTAGAAAACAATGTACAAGGTGTCGGGAACTTATTTGATAATATAAAAGCCGCGACTGTGATAAAAACAAATCTGAAATTATAAAGATTTCAACAAAACTGGATAGCTCAAATGTATTCCACAATACTTGCAATTGTCAACAAGAACTACAGAACATAAGAGAAACGTTATAGTTGACCATCAGTGTCGCTCCTTGAAGAACAATTAGATTTTTCATGGCCTACATGAAGTACGTAACGAAAATACGGAAAATTTACTGCGACAATTTATGTATGAACAATTCGGTATAGATTATAAAATCAAGTTTGGGAACGTCCATAGGTTCGGACGAGGACCCAGAGGAAAGAGACCTATCGTTGCTCGATTCCTTTATTTCAGCGATTTGCAGTACATACTTGATAATTCCAACAAATTATGGGGTAAACCTTTTAGCATTCGACAACAGTTTCCACCGGAAATTGAAGAAAAGAGAAAAAGGCTATACCCAGTCCAGAAAGTGGCAAAACGTAACGGGAAAAGAGTGAAAATGGTACGCGACCGCCTTTATATAGACAATGAGCTCTATGTTGTACCACCTGAGAACGAGAACACGAGTACAAACCACCGGAATATAACACCAAGTTATAAAGATGCGGTGTCTACCCCAAGAAACGGCGAAAGCTTCCGACGCTCAAAACGACCCCGAAACTCGTTAACGCCATCACGCGATTAGGGTAGCCAGAGAAGACATTATTTTACTAATGATACTAACATTAGTTATGACATTCTTGTAAATATTGATGTTTTAAAAACTGAAATTGATACAAATCAAACAAATGATGCTAAATTTACCAATGTAGATAGTAATTTTAATTTGTCTAACATGCTGTTAGATTCACCTGAAAATAGTGTAAATGTTGATGAACTCTTGAATTTTATATCTTGTCATTGTCATATTATAGTTGATTCATTGCGTACCTTTACAAAGGAAACACCTGGTAATTGTTCTGGCGCTGTTCATGAAATAGGAGTAAATCTAGATAGTCAAGAGTATACTTTAGAAAATAAAAGTGAAGACACTCTGATAGATAACGTTGTAGAAATTAGGGACAATTTGGACATTTTTGTAAATAATTCCACTACAGATTTTAATGCTGCAACACAATGCCAAATTTTAAATACAGATATTAAAATAAATAGTAACGATACATTCTCTGATAATACACATGAAGATGTACATAATTCTTTTTTCGTCTTTGAAGATGCACGTGGAAAATGCTATGTTTATCAATGTTCCGTATATGCATAATGTGACCTAATTTTGTTATAAACTTGCTAATTTGCACACTATAACAACCATTCCGTAGTAAGAATCCAGTAATTTACATATGTATTACCCAAGATGCAACACGCCATTTATTTTCGGATGTCTCTACGTTTTTCATGTAGTAAACGTAATTAAAAAGAGACACGAATGTCAATTGTTTGTTTGTTTGTTTGTTTGATAGTGTTTAACGCCACTTTCAGCAATTTTTCAGCTATATCATGGCGTCCAGTTTTTATTGGGGGAGGAAGCCGGAGTACCCAGAGAAAACCCCCGACCTTCGGTAGGAAAACTGGCAATCCTTGTCAATTAAGATTGGAGTCGAGTACACCCTGCCTGCAGTGAGAATCGAACCCGCAATCTCAGTGTTGACAGACCACGTGATCAATAGTAGACGAACTACCTTGACCACTCGGCCACCGAGGCCCCCCGAATGTCAATTAATACACAACGCACAGCGGGTTATTAAAAACAGAAATAGCACGAATTTTAAACACGAAACCGATAAAAAAAAATGGTGACACTGTAGAAATATATCAAGATCGACCACGTCTGATTGTATATGCAACTTCTTTTGGACATCAAAGTGCCGGGAGTGATTCACTCCCGCTCTGCTACATTACGAGTAATGGGACTAAATTCGTACCCTCGCAAAAAAGCGTGGGTACGATTATTCGTTCTAGAAACACGAATTGTGATAAAGGCAAAAATATATATGGAAGTCAGTTATTAGATTAATGTAAAGGAAACAATTCATTTATATTAAATGGTAGATTTGGGCAAGACCGAATGGGTAATTTAACTTGCCGCAATGCAAGTGTTGTTGATTATTGTATAAGTAATATAAATCTGCTAAGTAAATTTATTGATATTGAAGTTAAAGAATTTTCGGTCGCTTTTTTCAGACGTTCATTCTCCACTTGTTGTAAAACTAAAACTAAAAGTGTCGGATAGAAAATGAAATAGTTTATGAGAAAGTTGATAATATACAAACAGAAAGAATAAATAAATGGGATCATGAAAAGGCAGCGGACTTTCGAGCTGGTGTTGATACGAACAAACTTAATGAACTGTTAAACTGCTTAAATTCTGTAAATTGTAATGTCATAGAAGATAGTTTTATTAACTCATTTGTATCTAATTTAGGTAAAATATTGGTTGATTCTGCAAAATCTACATTTGGCACTCAATTCGTAAAAACAAAAAAATCCCAAAAAAGTCAGGTTAGTAAGGGGAGAGAAACCATGGTTTAATCTAGACTATAAATTTGCACGGCAAAACTACAGAAAATTTAAACGGAAACAAAAACAGCAAAAATCTTTTTATTTATTGGGCAAAGTGAAAGAATCAGAAAAATTATATAAAAAAACATTAGACAAATCTTTGAAAGCCCACAGAAACAATATGAAAAAGAAGATGAACAATCTGCGATAAAAAAAACTCTAAGGAATATTGGCAGATTTTGAACAAACGACTACATTCGAACCAACCAAATATTGATTTTGTTAAATTGCTCGATTTCTTTAGAAACTTAAATTCAAAAGATTCAGATAACTAGACAGACAGAATACATTTGCCACCTTTAGATACAAATATGATTGGCCAGTTAAATGAAACTATTAACTGTTACATTACGAAGAATGAGATTCTAAAATGTATCAGAAAACTGAAAAACAATAAGGCATGCAGTGATGACTTAATTATAAACGAATATATTAAGACAACATGCGATACATTTATAAGTATATATGAAAAACTATTTAATCTTATATTTAAGACTGGAATTGTACCGAAATCGTGGATCATGGGAATAATTAAACATTTTTTACCAAAATAAGGGGAATAAGTCAGATCCTAAAAACTTTCGACCTATAACGATTGTACGCTGTCATGGGAAACTTTTTACTGCTGTTTTATGTGAAAGATTAAACAACTTCTCGGATGAATTTCTGTTACTTAATGAGTGTCAGTGTGGATTTCGAAAAGGATATTCTACTGCTGATTGTATGCTTGTTATTAACTCTTTTTTTTGATATTTTACGACACAAGAAAAAGAAGATGTATTGTGCCTTTGTAGATTTCGAAACGCCTTATTGTATAAAATGTTAATAATATTAGTGGAAAAATGTTTGTTATAATTTCTAATATGTATAAAAATATTAAGTCATGTTTGTCCTATAATGGTCAAATGTCAGATTTTTTCCCATGTGAAACTGGTGTTAGGCAGGGAGAAAATTTGTCACATTTTCTATTTTCATAATACTTAAATGACCTAGAAGAATTTTTTATCAAAGAAAATATCACTGGCTTAAAAACAATTTCAGATGAACTAGAACACTCAATGTTTTTTTTTTAAATATTTGTTATTCTCTTTGCCGACGACACAGTGCTCATGGCCGAGTCAGCAAGAGATCTTCAAAACCATCTTGACAAATTCAATTTATATTGCAATTACTGGAAAATTAATACAGACAAGACACAAATCATGATTTTTTTTCAAAAGGACGTTTACCATTAAACTTGAATTATAAATGTAGTAATGTAAACATCGAAATAGTAAAAGAATTTAATTATTTAGGTGTTATATTTTCTAGAACAGGAACATTTAGAGCTTGTAAAAAACATTTATCAGAAAAAGCTACGAAAGCCATGTATGAAGTCATTAGAAAAGAGAGAGCACATAATTTATCTATTAGCTGCCAGTTAGACCTTTTTGATAAATTAGTAACACCAATTCTTCTATATGGCTGCGAAATTTGGGGCTTTGGAAATAATGATATTGTTGAAAAGGTTCATCTGAAATTTTGTAAACTTATTCTCCGCCTTAAATCTTCTACGCCAAGCTGTATGGTTTATGGCGAACTTGATCGTTTTCCAATAGAACTCGATATCAACCTACGAATGATTCATTTTGGGCACGTACATTAATTGGAAAATATTCTAAACTCTCTGCAGTTTCATATAAATTGTTACTGAATTTATCAAATAGTTCTAACTTTAGTTCTCCATGGTTCAATCATATAGAAACAATTTTTAATGAATGTGACTTGTCGTTTATTTTTAGAGACCAGTCCTTTTTAAATATTACGTAGCTTAAGCTAGTAGTAAAAAATTGTCTCCAAGATCAATTTAAACAAACTGGTTTTCAAGTACTCAAAATACTCCAAAGACTCTAAATTATCGATTATTTAAAGAATCCTTAAGTTTTGAGCGTTATTTTGACATATTAGATGACAGAGATTTATTTACTTTTTGCAAATTTAGAACTTTAAACCACAGATTGCCGATCGAATCTGGACGGTGGAAAAATATTCAGCGAGAGGCTAGAACATGCAACCTTTGTAATTCAAATGATCTTGGAGACGAATTCCATTATTTGTTAAAATGTACATTTTTCTCTGAAAAAAGAATGTCATGCATTGACAAAAAAAATATCTTAAAAATGTTAATGTTATAAAATTTAAAGAAATTATGACTACAACAAAAAAGTCTAAACTACGAAAATTGTGTTCATTCATTAGGGAAATAAACAAAATTTAAGTTTTCTCGGCTAAGTCCTGTTGTTAATTGTTGTAAATAGTGTACATAGTTGTTAATTTTTGTTGTTATGTATTTATGCCTATATACCATTGTACCAACAAAGGTTTATCAGAAATAAAGATATACATAGAAAAAACCCAATTTGAGAAGTTTCTTGAAACTGAGACCTAAAACTGCATAAATCAGTCATGACCATATTTGATTAGGGATATAGACAATCTACAAAATGTGGAACGATTTTAAATGTATACAAGTATGTATGTAAAGCAAAGTAAGAAAAAGAAATTGAAAAGTGCAAAATACGCGGTCTTCACTTGGTATAACCATAGTTCCTACTCCTTAAAACTCATGTTTCCAAAAATGATCAATTCTTAATGTAATTACGGTAATTTAAAAAATATATAGAGAGTTTTCAGGTATCTGATTGGCTTTAATTTTTGTTAATCTCAGAACTATAATGGTAAACGTAGTTGAGAGTGACTGGATTAAGCTTGCGTGAATGAAAATAATATTGCACCAGCTAGGGACTGGGTTAAGCTACCATCTAAAATCGGTTTGTTCATATGGATCCAATGACTTTTGTACACACATGTATCCCAAAATAAGGGGGCCCCTCGAATATAAATGTTGAAACGTTGTCCTGAACTACATTAAATAAGCGACATTGTAAATTTTAGGGAGGAGGATTGATTTATTCATTCACAGTTAGTTATAAAAGCAAACGCGATCTATAACGGGAAACAGAAACACGAGTGGATGGGTTGTTTCCCGGATTACTTGCCTGAGGGATACAACCTTCACAAGGGTTTATAAGTTGCACCCTCACAAGTCAGGGGTACTGAGTCCGCGTTCTCTCCATGATGGAGCGAACGCAGACTCAGAACCCCTGACTTGGGAGGATGATAAGTTGAAGTATGAGAAAAATTTGCATATTCACTAACTGCAATATATACAGTTGAAATTATAAGTGTCAAAAATTTATAGTCGATTCCAAGTTCCTTATTCTAAATAGACTTTAAACTTATTTCTGTATATATGCGACACCGTGCATATAATTGTTGGAGTAGATTTATTTCTATAGATTTTTGCAAGTTTATGATTATACAATATTTATTTTTACATAATGCGTTAACAATCTTTGAGTGCAAAATTGTAAAGCCGCGGAAATTTAATACATATTTATTTACTGATTGCAATATAGACAGTTGAAATTATAAATATAAAAACTTTAGTCGATTCCAATATTCTAATTTCTTGATTTCGGGAAAGGGGGGGGGGGGGGGGGGGTTGGCGGTGTTACTAGCGATACTTGGTCTGCGGACGGAGATTTGAAAACCCACCATATTCATATATTTTCGGACGTTATGATACGGGACCTAATCATATACTGAGTTAAAAAATCAGACCTTTTCATATATTTCATATTACACATTCCCATTGGCAAAATAGGTTTATTTCGATAGATTGTTTGCAAGTTTATGATTATACATTATTTATTTTTCAATTATGCTAAATTAATCTTTCAGAGCAAAAGCCGTTGGATATTAACATAAACAATGTCTTGGAATAGACCATCTTAAACATATAATTTTTAAATTATCGCGCCATTGATTTGAAGATTATCCAGTGAATACAATCTAAAAATAGACAGTTGAATGAAGACACACTATATAAATAAAGATCTGAAATAACTTATTTATTCTCGCATGTCAATTATACATTTATTAGTGCAGACAACGCACATATCTGTCGTCAGTGTCTGATTTTGTTTGTGCTGACGATGTTTGTGCCTATCATGTATGTTCGCAAGAAAAAGTAAAATGATAATAATATTCAGTACGTTTTCGGAAAAAATAGAAATTACGTATCACAGGTACAGTTGTTCCCTTCCGGTATGAGCGTTACCGATACGGTCGTTACTGTAGCTGACAGACCCCTCTCTGTAGTACGACAAAATCATTCTTTTAAAATCTGAAAGGTAAAGCAAAGCACTGAAATTTTAAAGTTCAAAATGGAATAAGATGGAGCTGAAAAGCAAAGCTTCGCAGAAACTTTCGGACCTTACTAATGTCTGGGCAACGGCACGAACAGACAAAGGGGAAGAAAATAAAAAATCAAAATTCGTTATATCGGGAACCTATAAAAAAAAACTATGTTATACTAGTCCATGGTCGTAGCATCCATTGAGGCAAGTGAAGCAGGTGCCTCACTAATACTTTGTTCAAGTATGGTTTTGATATACGGGAATATTTTGTCAAGAATTAAAAATAAAATATAGAAATCATGTCCTTTCTTTAAAACTGTATATCGCTATAACTAATACGGACGTCGGTACATATAAAACACAAAAAAAAAACGGTTCTAATATGGAAATATCGATTTATTACTATTTACGGATTTTCACTGTCCAGTATCAGTATTTCGTTCAAATAATTAAAATAAAGGTAATGATGTCGAAAGCCGTACAAAGCATTAAGAAGCAGGCAGCATGGATCTTTGGTTAAAAACTGGAAGCTGTAGAAAAAGAAGTGCAGGTGAATATATCAAGGGATTAAAAAATATTTTAAGTGAACTTGTGTGGAATTTTAATATGAATTAGGTTGCAACCTATGACCTTGAACGCCCCCCATACCACCCTATGAGGTTTTGCGAAGATTTGACCCTAGCTACGGCCATGTTATTCCCCGCTTATATTAACAAACATAACGCTCAATGTTTATATTCCTTATTTTTTATAATTTATAATGCAATAAAATTTTCATGCAATAAAGATCTCATGGTGTATATTTGTTTTTACTACCTGTGACCAATGTCTTTTTTTAAACATTATAATTACGGGGTCGTGTCTTCCCAAGGTTCTCTGGGAAATTTCAACAGTTTTGTCTTTCTAAGACCTGGTTTCAGTCTTGTTTTGTTATAGGGAATGATTGTTTCAGCTCACCTGGACCGAAAATGTAAACCCTTTGTCATGGCTACATGACAACTCGGATCGTAACAAAATCAGACTATTGCAAACTCGGACCATAACAAATTCGGACCATTGCCAATTCGGACTACTAATAATAATGTTGTATGTTGGGTTATGCTTATGTAATTTTGAAGTAAATTAATGTATAAATTTCCTTAACGTCGGGAATTGTGTTTTTATATGCATATATTCAAACACAAAAAGAGATTATATTTTTATTTATATATCTTGCATGTTAACAAAACAATATTACATGCAATATAAATATAATAAAAAAAACCTGTCCAGACAGATATACAACCAACAAGTTTACAATATAATAAAGTTAAAATTTTCAGACATGTTCAGCATACAAAAAACAAGTTCAAGTTAAAATACAATATTTTCAAAATTTAATACAGGTTTAGTCGTTCACAGGTCCATATACTGCACAACACTGCTTGCTGAAGGTATCAATGTACTATTGCATAACGGTATGGGCGCTGCCATTTTATGCATCGAGTTTCATAAAACGTAAATAATATGTTTATCGCTGTTTTGTAACATTGTGACGTCACAGTGTTTACTTAACGACGTCTTGACAGCGATCTGAGATGGGCCCATCTCCAGCTAGTAGAGTGAGATAGGCCCATCTCAGGTCGCTGTCAAGACGTCGTTAAGTAAACACTGTGACGTCACAATGTTACAAAACAACGATAAACATATTATTTACGTTTTATGAAACTCGATGCATTTTCTCGTCATATGGACGAGAAAACACATCTCGTTTCAAAAATCGTAAATAATCTATAAATATCGCACACAAAGATCAAAGGAAAATACTGCAAAATAGCGATAATTTGTTGCTATTTACGTACGTAGCCATCACTGCTAACAAGCTTTAGTGCACCACGTGGTGTTCCTTTTTCTACCATTCGTCGGGTAAAATCGTGTCTGGTCGGTCTGGATCTTGCATTGATCTGGAAAAGAATTATAATTTAGAAATGCATTGCCGATTCGTTATTTCGTTTTATTTGTACGAAAAGTTATAAGATTTGGCTTTCCGCGTCTGTCTGTCGTTAAGTTAAATCTCCCCTGATATCACTTGACCCATTTCTTTAAAACAATCATCCTAATTTTAATAGTTGCACCGTTATGTCCAGATTGTTAACTAATGTACGCAAATGGATATCGCTCAGTATACTGGTAGTAATCAGATGTAAAAGCCCATCCCGTGTGTTAATGAGTACATGTGCAATACCATACCCCCGTAATAAACGTGAAATATACGGAAAAATGCTTCACAAATTACAGCTCAAGGATGGTGAATAGACTTACAGGGGAAAGATGATGAAATCTAGGTGTGTTTGCTTGAATAAAACAAATAAAATAAATAAATAAATAACTGGATAATTCCTGTAATGCATGGAGAATTTGGTAGGGACGAAAGAATTAAGTCCTACGCAGCGGTGTTAAGGCAAATTTCTAAAATTTCTTGTTTTTACACGATATTTTACATCTAAACTTTCGATGGTTATAAATTTATATATTTTCTCTTAAAAATTAGACCTTTTGGAATCAACTGTATGCAAGTATGATTTATTTGCTATTGTAACCATTGAAACTGAAAATAGTGAAAGTGAAAGTAATCACGTGACCTTACAAAGCAAAACAACATAAAGGACTTGTTTTCCGAAAGTCTCGGTTGAAAATCGACTTAAAAAAATTCAATGAAAATTGTGTTCAACTCGGTATAAAATGTACTTTAATAAAAATGCTGCCCAAACATCTTACTTTAAGTCATTCGCGTATAAAATATAATTTTTGTGTCAAATGCAGCGTAATTTCAGCTTACCGTCATGTTTAAAACAATCGCATGGCACTTAAATCATTATACATTTTATTTGGGCAGTGCATTTTAGAAAGCTGAGAATCCCCACTTTAATAGTATATATAAATAAAGAATTATTGTTGAGCGCTTCAACAAAGACTTTTGAGTTGTAATGACAAACATTTTATTTCAACGTTGCACCTGACGTATATGGAGACCAGGAAAACACTCCAGTGATCAAGATTTTAATTGCCGAAGTATTCTGGTCCAACTATGAAAACTTGGATTTGTAATTATTCTGCGCGAACATCTGAACGATCCTATTAAATTATGATTTAATTCGTTTCAAAGCAGTATTATTTGCTAAATGGTACTTTCCAAGCTTTTGTTTAAATTAAAGCCGATATTTACTTTTTACTATGACTGGCGAAATACCGTTGTTCTGTGACTGTATAGCCTACACTACAGTGTAGGTGCTGAACACAACTTTGTCACAAGCTCAAACTCATAGTCTCAATAATACAGTTTAACATGTTTAACATACAACTTCTTGGTTTAGGGGTATCGGAGTATAGCAAATAAGGTTACAGTAAATGCATGTTCAATAAAAGGGGGGGGGGGGGGGGGAATAGAAAAGAAGGAAAAGGGGGAGGCGGCCATTTCCAACAACAAATCACGATTTAATGCCAAAAAAACATTCCAATACATTACTATTTTCTTCATTCTGCATGGATCTGACCTGCAGTAAAACATGAATCCCAGAAATGAGACATCTGCATGTGTCTACATTCATGTCAAACAGCTACTATGGAATTATTTGCATATTTTATTTTTATATAGCTAGTTACAATCTACATAATATCCATTGAAAAGTGTACCATTATATAAAACAAGAAACAAATTTATCGAATTGAAAGACTTGATGTCCAGTGACATCAAAATACTAAAATGTATGACTATTAGGTCTATATTTGATCAACAATTAAGAACATCCAAGCAGAAGGGAAAACTTTATTTGTTAACATCTCAAGTGTATGGAACGCCAAATTAACATATATTCAATTAATTGTACCCATCTTCAAATATTGAAGATATCTTCAATTGAATTATACCTATCTTCAATTCAATTATAGATATCTTCAATTCAATTATACCTTTCTTCAATTCAATTGTACCTAGGTACAATTCAGCACAATTAAAGATATCTTCAATTCAATTGTACCTATCTTCAATTCAATTATAGATATCTTCAATTGAATTGAACCTATCTTCAATCGAATTGAACCTATCTTCAATTGAATTAAACCTATCTTCAATTGCACTTAATCAAATTTGTATTATAATATAATTCAATTGAAGATAGGTGTAATTCAATTGAAGATAGGTGTAATTCAATTGAAGATATCTTCAAATGAATTGAAGATATCTTCAAATGAATTGGAGATATCTCCAAAGGAATTATGGAGATGTTGGAATTAGACCTATCTTCAAGTGAATTAAAGATATCTTCAATTCAATTGAAGATAGGTGTAATTGAATTGAAGATATCTTCAAATGAATTGAAGATATCTTCAAATGAATCAATTAAATTGCACCTAGGTATAATTCATTTGAAGATAGGTTCAATTGATATGAAGATATCTTTAATTATTTGAAGATAGGTACAATTGAATTGAAGATATCTTCAATTTATTTGAAGATATCTTCAAATGATTGAAGATATCTTCAATTATTTGAAGATAGGTACAATTAATTGAATATATGTTAATTTGGCGTTCCATACAAGTCAAAGTGGAAGGTAGTTATGAAGCAATTATTAAGCCTTACCAGTTTTTCAAAACAGGCAATTATTAGGCAGTTTTTAAATAACTAGTTCCATTTAACAGCAATAGAAAGAAATAGCCAGTATGTGAGGAATAGGCAGTTCATAGGCAGTATTAAGGCTGTAAAAAAACTAATAATGTAAATTATTTGTCCAAAACTGGCTAATAGTTCATGAATATTGAAGAGTACTGCCTGAAACCTGCTTCATTACTGCTAGTTGTTTATTTAAATATTGATAAGCAAATTCTGAAATAACTGCCTACTTAATTACTCTATGAATATTTATCATAACTGCATATAAACTACTTGTTACTGCCTAAACTCCTCTATGCATATTCATTAGAACTACTAAGTATGTGATGTACATGTATACATACATGTAGAATCTTCAGATACATGTAGAAATGAACAAAATGATGAATGATTAAGACAGCAAATGCAAGATGTTTTTTAACATTTGATTATCAGCAATAATAAACAAAAAGTATTTAACATACATGTACATTGTACCAATCGATTAATCGATCAGTATAAGTTGTTATATTTAATACATGTACATGTTCTCACTAGACCACAAATTATATAGAATATTAATATATTAATTTATTAATAAACTTTCTAGGGTCCAGTCTTGTTTACAAAATGTTAAAAATGTTCAATCCTGGGATAAATTGACTGGAAAATTATGCATTAAAAGTGTGCTGATTTGAATTTTACTTACTTCTACGTTATGAAACCCATATAATTTATTGTATTTAAGTTATTAATTTTGCCATATACAACTAATCAAAGAATGGGATCAATTAAAATAAGAAATAAAGCTTTTTTAGAAGCCAAAATTTTCTGGTTTAAGCATGTTTATTTAGTGGAACATGTACTTGTTTCTACATTGTTATTACTAATATAACCTACTAGTATAGCTTCCATGATCATGCAAAATAACTTACTTTCTACTTTCTGCATCTTTTCATGAGTTTATAGCATATATTTGAATGAGTCTTAAATTTTGCTTCTCCAATTTGTATGTGACTTTGCTGCCAAATCATGGCTGACAGGAAGTCTCCAATTTAGACATAGCAGATGTTTAGAACTGCTAAGAAATGCTTGATTAACTGCTTAAATTTGTAATATATTTCTTATTTAATACTGATTTGATTTTATAAACAGTTATTGGAACTGCCTAGAGATGTAAATCTGCTAAGATATACCAACATTTAGCAGTTCTTAAAAACTGCCAAGACCCAAATTGCTTGCAACTGCCTAATAAGTGGTAAAAAATTTAAAACTACTTTATTGGAATTAGCAAAATTTAAAGATGTCTAAAATCTATAATAATGATTTGTTAGATTTCAAGTAATAGGGTATATAACAAAAATATAATTAATCTGAAGAATGGGGGGAGCAATACACAAAATCCAAGAAAAAATTACAATGCAATGGAAAACATAAAACTTGCTACCATTTTTAGATTGTGGTGATAAAGGACATGGGAGGTAAATTAAAGGCCATTTTTGTACCTTGTAATTAGAAAAAAACTTACTGCAGATTCCGACTTGGCTAAATGAAAGAGTAGAAATGTCTTTGTAATATATATTTTGCAATTGATTTTAAAATATTTTTAAATATAACTTTGTTAGTCCTATCACAAAAGGTTGATAGCATGGATGTTTATAACTCAACTTCAGAAATAGGTGTCACCACATCCTTGGATCCAAACAATATTCAACACACACAGTCTTTATGACAGTAAAAATGTTTTAAATATGGTGTTGATCCAAGCATGGTGTACTTACTTTGGTAATAAACTTCCTTTTAGTTCCCTTTTTCATCCACAATATATAACTATATTGACAATAAGTTTTAATCAGTTAAAGCCTTTTTTGTGACTTTTAGAAATAATATGTAAATAGGTGTGACCTATTGGGCGAGTGATCCCCTTTCAAAATTGATCCTTGGCAGTGACAGTCTATACTAACTTAGTCTCCCTGTTTTGAAGTTTTTTAAAGTATATGTTTTTACCTTACTTTGATGCACGATTGTTAACTAATTCATCGGCAAGTTTTATGTAATGTGCAACCCCCCCCCCCCCTTTTTTTTGAGGCCAGGAGGTGAAAAAATATCAAATTATTAACTTGAAAATTTATGTGTCCATCCAATGTCTACCATAATAAGGATAAAACTAAGATATGCCCACCTCCTCCCTGACTTATCATCGCAGGGGCATAAAAATCCATAATTTCCTCCAAAACATATTTTGCATAATAAACCAACTTCAACCATCCCTGGGAGCCTCAGTGGCCAAGTAGCGGTAATTAAAATAATTGGTCTACTATTGATCACATGGTCTGTCAACCATGATGTTGTAGGTTCAAGTCTCACTGCTGGCAGTGTGCACTCAACTGCAATCATTATCTCATACGACATTGATTGCTAGTTTTCCTACCGAATATCTGGTTTTTTACCAGGTACTACAGCTTCCTCCTCCAATTTTAACTGAATGCCATGTTATAGCTGAAAAATTGCAGAGTGGCGAACTGGCGATAAACATTCAAACAAACAAACCTTGTAATTAAAACATTTTTTTGTTTTTATAGATCATTTTATTTCATTAATGCCATAAAGGGAGAGCAAGAAAGAGATTCCTGTTACTATTGAGGATGGTACTAAAGTTACACCTGTAAATTTTCTGGAACACTGAGTTTAAAGATTAGACTTTCAATGTACAGGCAATGCTCAACTGCTATTTTAGTTGACAATGATTGAAAGTTTTCCTACCAAAGGTGAGGTACTCCTGCATCCTCCTCCAATAAAAACTGTACGCATGAGAAAGTTGAAAAATTGCTGGAAGTGACATAAAACGCTATTCGAACATAAATTTTTTGGTCCAAAGGTAAATCAGAGACAGTGATTTCATGCCTAGTCAATACACGGGTGATATTTTCTGAATTGTCTTGTTAATTTTCTTGTAGATTAATGTTTTTAAGCATAACATAGAAACAACAGCCGATTAATGATCAGTTATTAACTGTGAGCCTGGTTATACTATTTCTGTACATTGCACTTGGTTTAGAACAGTAAAAACTAGATATCAGTGTTAGAGATGGAATCCATCTCTATGGCTCCAGCTGACCTTGAGGTCAATGTGAAAGGTCATCAACCATGGTATGCGACACATTGTCTTGATATTATTTAACCACATACCAAATATTAGGCTGAATTTTACTGCCGTTATAATCCGAAGTTAGTTTGTGTGATTTGTCGGATTAACGGCAGAATTCAGTACTTTTACTCGTAATGTAGCAAATGAAAAATTCTAACTTCGGTCTATTTATATAAAATTTAAAAATAATACTCATCTTCTTTACGTTATTAAAGCTTTAGACATTGCAAAACAAATGGGAAACGATCTTTATTGAAGAAATTTCTTTTTTCGTTTTGGAAGATGCACATGGAAAATGCTATGCTGATCATTTTTCCGTATATCGATAATGTGACATAATTTTGTTATAAACTTGCTAATTTGCATACTATAACAACCATTCCGTAGTGAGAATCCAGTAATTTACATATGCATTACCCAAGCTGCAATTGGCCATTCATTTTCTGGTTTCTCAACGTTTTTCATGTAGTAAACGTAATTAAAAAGAGACACGAATGTCAATTAATACACAAAGCACAGCGGGTTATTAAAAACGGCAATAACTATCATTATATATCAATAATGATCGATTTTAAACACGAAACAGATGAAAAAATGTTGACACTGTCGAAAGATATCCAGATCGACCACGTCTGATTGTATATGCAACTTCTTTTGGACATCAAAGTGCCGGGAGTGATTCACTCCTGCTCTGCTACATTACGAGTAATGGGACTACCCTGGCAAAAAAAAAGGGTATACAATTATTCATTCTAACCAAATATCAAAAGCCTACCTCGAAAGATGAAAAATTTATAGTATGGACACCACAAGTTTCGGACGGACGGACAGACGTACTGATAATACCCATTGGCCCTAATAAAAATAAAAACCTCAAAATAAAGCTAAATTGTCACTGGCTTCTAATTTATTTCATGGATTTTTGTCTTTCAGTGTGATCTTATTCAGTTGCCTTGATTACAGTACTAGTGTATTGTATTTTTTTTTAGACATTTTTGACAAATTTTAGAATGGTATTGTTTAATTTGATAGAAATTTTATGAAGTTGTTAAAAAAAAATACTACTTGATAATAATTTTGTTTAAAAAATATGCAACACACAATTTAGATTCTTTTTGAATAACAGTGGTGGCCCTAAAAAGGGCCAATTTGACACATTGTTCATTCTCTTATCTATGTTGCTGCTGTCAAACTGTGGCCAATTGTCCAGTCCAACAATGAGTTTTGTATTCCCAACTTTATATATGCATAGGTTCTGCAAGCAAGTGACTTTAATTCCAGGGTTGATAATTCTGTGTCTTGCTTCTGAAAAATATACAGTTAAGATTTAACAATAAAATCATAACATTATTAATAAAATGTACAAGCTGAACAAGAGCAATTTGTTAAAAGAACACAATTTTTCGTTTTAATTATATTAAAATACAATTAGAACATAATACTGTGTGAAAATTATCATGGTACAGTACAGTAGTACCAGCCTCTATACTTATGTAAACAGGGGCGGGTACTTGCATGCAGGGTAAAAAAATTGGTTGTCTGCATGATACATGTATAAGCTAAATGGCACGAACTACTTGCTAACTATAGTAGACTGGTAAGACTTATTATTAACTTTTTCAACCTAATTAAAATTAAATCTTTCACTTGCTACCCCCTATTGTTATTGGTTGCTAACGCAGCGACTAAATGGTTTTTCTTGGACTTTACATGTATAACACATAATTTTGATAATATACATATGATGATACAAAATTGTTAAATATTTTTGACATCCCCGACTTTTCTGGTTATTCAGGATGAATTAAGACTAAATGACAGATCAGGAACTAAAAGTGTTACAGGATAATACAGATATAGATGTTCAAACCATTCTAAAATTTCTTCTTATCCTTTGAATTGAATGTTTGCTGTTTGTAAATAAAGTATACTTTAATATCATTATTGCAGAATTTTTTTAAATAAATGCAACAAATTTTAAGTATACTTGTCACTATGCTTTGGATTCATAGTGTACATTGCTCAAGAAGGGAAAATTGGCGAAATTTCAGTAGGTGGCCATATGATGATATGGGTACAAATGTTTGGCCAAGTCACATTATTCAGACAAGTAAATTTTGAGTAAGAGGGACAAGTTTAAAACAAGTTATTGTGCTGGCTTTATTTTCTTTCTTGCTCACAAAACTTTAACTTATGAGGGTTTCTTTTAAGCGTTGGAGGGCAACTCGGGCGAAGAAGTCGCCTTGTCATGGTCCCACTTCGCCGTCGATCATCTTCAAAAGCGAAGTGAAGTCGCCCTTTCATTTTGTAGAATCGCCTAATGTCGCCTTTCAAATTTTACCACGTCTTGTTTATTCTGTGCCAAAGTTGAACTGGTATCCTTTTAACTTTTATTTCGTATATAAAGCATAGGTTTAAAATACGACCGGAAACCAGTTCAGAGCACAAGAACGTGAAAATTTCCGGAGCAGATATGAATTTGGTGTCGGAGATTGCAAATATACTACGCTGATAGTGGTGAAATGAGTTTTGCATTGTAGAAACGTAGTAAAAATAGTATTTTGGCAGTTACTTTAAACAAATTTAAGTTAAATATGTTTAAATACTATTAATAGTGAATTTTACAGTTTTACATAATGTATAATGTGTCACAATGATGTAATTTTCTACTTCTAGTTCTATTTGTACTTCATTATAAAACAATCAAATTGTGTATCAATGACAAAGAAACATTTATTTTAATGAACAGTTTTGTGACAGTTGATTCTTTTTTTTAATGTTATGTTTAATACATGTACATGTATTTATGAAAATGTGTGAAATAAGTATACTGAATAATTAATCAAATCTTTGATACTTTATCCTCAATAAATTAAACTGCTAAAAAAAACATACAACAATAAAAATGCAAATTCCAACACTAATTTAAAAAAAAACAAAGTAAACAGGGCGCTTTCACGACATATAATGCACCTTCTCCCTGTTGTCCACCCACTTCTCCCTGTTCTATCCACACTTCTCCCTGTCAGCCAAAACAGAAGTGACTTCTCCCTATAATTCTGACCCAGCTTGAGCCCTGCCGGCATCTTCGTTGCATGGGGTGTAATTATTGAAGTACACCATCACGATGCAGCATTTAACTGTACATCAATACAAAATATTTCTCTTGGTGGACAAGGCACATAATATTCAAAGTTAATTGAAATGTATTTCCAACGATAAAATTATTACTCCAAAAATTTTAATCTCTCTTAGGAAAAAAAAAGGGGGGGGGGGGGGGGTGTTTCCAAAAGCATAAGTTAAGATTAGAACAATTTCTTAGAATTTGTTGAACAAATGAACAAAACATCTTTAGGTGTAGGACCATCAAATAACAGGATCCAGTTCCGAGGTTATATTAGTTCACTATTATATAGAATGTAAACCATTGGATATTTTTGGAAAGCTGATATTTAAAGGAAACTCGAGGATGAATGAAGTTTTAGTGGATATAATTTAACATAAGAATGTTTAGAGTCATTTAAGGACATGCACTATTTTTGGACTGAAACTGAGAGTGAAAGTAGATTTGTAAACCATACCAGTACATATGAGCATCTGGTATATAGGGTTACCCCCCCCGGTATATCATGTTCGTTCTTACTACATGTAGTATGTTAAGTGTTATTTTGACTGTGACAGAATGCTGACATTGTCTAGGAACAGTCAAAATAATAAAATGTATTATAATTTATAGCCAAAGTGGTGGAAAAACATCAGTGGTCTTGCCCCAGCCTTGCCTTTGATTGCATGTAGTGATATTTGTTGAGAGTAAATAAAATATTGAATCTAGATTTTTAATCTTTTTACATGCCATAAATGTTATTGATGAATGTTATTTAAATCTGGGAATTTATTGTTAAAAACCAGTACCCGCAATCTTACACGTAATTGTGTAACATGCATACATGTAAATAGAAAGCAACCATTAGATTTAGGGGGTCTAGGAAGGGACTAAAAATATTAGGCATATATATTGCTTGTTTTGTTTGAATGTTGCTTAATGCCACTTTAAATTATCAAAAATTTACTATTATCAAATCAAATTATCAAATTTACTATTATCAATTATCAAAAATTTACTATTTGCAATTTATTCTTTTTTAGTTTAACAACTATTTTTTATGTCCAATACGATATTATACCTCCTTTTTTTTAAACAGAACAGAACAGAACAGATTTTTATTTACCAATTAAAGGTGCCCGTTAGAGGCAGAATCAATTACAATTTAATCAAAGAAAGAAACAAAATCACAAATACTTTAAACAAAAGTTTCATTTTAACATAATTGTAAACATGAACTTGCATTTGTATAAAATTTATACAATCAATATTTGTTGAAGCTTTTTTTAGGCCTTCACTGTTTTAAAAAATAGTAAACAAATTTTTTGTTCATTTTATTGTAAAAATATACCTTAAATAAAACCTGTAAAAAAATTGATGGAACTTTTTGCACCAAACTGATACATAAAAAAGCCTAAATTGGTCAAGACTGATTTATAACATATTAAGACTAGTAGGAACTTGGTCTTTTTAGATGGGTTAGCTAGATAATTTGTGTACGAGACTAGGTCAAGACTCGAGTTGAAACTCATTCAAGCTTTTCAGACTGGTTGCAACTAGTTCTGATATAATGAGACGTCGAGTGCAGAGAAGACTATTTTCTGACTGTTTGAAACTCGACCCAACGCGGTAAGCAGTTTCCATTTTGTCAGGAAAAAAACTGTCAGACAGATACCGTAGTTTGGTTTATTGTTGTATGTTAATTGTATATGTTATGGTTTAATGTTATGGAACTAAACATAACATGCACTGACTAACGTTTCCAAATATATTATTCGGACACAAAGGATGAAACTTCTCTTTGCCACTTGATGTTGAAAAAATACCATGCAATCCGATACCTCAATATTGATGGGATACAATTAGCAAATACTAATTAACTTAGTTATTATATTCATTAATAGCAGAGTAACTGTTGATATGATATATTTTGCTGAGCAAGTCCAATACAGAATTAACTGGTCCAATATTGGTATATTGGCCTGATTGATTTGGACTAGTTAATCAATAATGATATTACATGACTTCTAGTTCTATAAATATTGGTACTTGGCCATCTTGTTGACTGTGACATGGTCAATACAGAAACCCTAGGCATAGGACCAATAACTAGGCCAATCATCACCTAATAATATCATATTATCTAATATCTGCCACAATTTCTTGCTTAGTAAGCTCGCAATTTTTGATGCCACGTGCTAAAAATTAACCATCCAGTTATAACTTATACTATAGTATAGTAAGACACATATCGATATATAAGAATCGATTACTGACCACGTGTTACTGACTATTGCTAGCATTCAAAAAAATCATTGAATGTCAATCAGCATTAAAACATATATTACTACAATCTATAAAATGGCATTACTTACCATTAATCGTCAACATCTTCTATTTGTCGCAAAATACTCGACATTCTTTTACCTGTAACATGTGCTCTGCCAAATGACTTCAAGCTTCTAATTGAAAATGACTGATTGCCGATTGGTCAATTTCCATAAATGGGCGGAGCAAAATCGCGACTATTGCTGGTGATAAAAACTTGTCATCTCATTAAAAATTATGGGTACACCGTATAATTTTAGTATAAATTAACTTAAGAGTAACTCATATAATCATACCCAATTGAAATTACACTGTTTTGGATTCATCTAAAATTGACTTTACAAAATAAAACTATTGACGCTGAACGTCGTTGGCCGCCATATTGTGCATAATCAGACGTCGCAAAAGGGGGATAACTCCAACTTAAAAAATGGGACTGAAAGTGCCTTAATATCGCTGCGTAATGACAACACTCTTTTTAGAAATCTACATAAAGGGTCTTTAGCGTGCAAGGAGAGAGAAAACTCTAAATACGTTACTATACATGGATCGCCGTCAAGTTTTCCGTATTAATACCTTACAACCCCTCTCCAAATGAAGTGCATCCCTGTCCACCACCTGGTGAGCAGCTCTTTGAACCATTCTCAGAACCGCAATGTCTGAAAAACAGAAAACAGAATGGATATAAATGAAGGTTTTAGTGTAAATATATTTTATTTGCTCAAATATGCAAATAGGATCCGACACAAGTTAATCAAACTTATGACGTCTTCTCCAGTATACAGTATGTTACCAAAATATTGATGGAAAAGCGTTCATTGAAATACAATACAAATTATATAATATTTGTTAGATATGAACCATAAGAGATAAAAAAATGACTGATGACAAATATAAATAAAAAGAAAAAAGGAACAGAGAGAAAGGTATAGATGTGGTGAATGTGAAATCCTTGAGAGTAATGATTCAAGCAATAGGGAACAGTTCTGGCCATACTACATGCTTAACCTGTTCAGAATTTTCATTAGACAATTGCCAATTACAATATTTAAGAATTTCGCGATGTACTGGACGATACACTGGCATCGACCGAGGGTTTTAAAATTATATATGCATACTTCGAACATTTAAAGAAATAATGATTTGAATCTTCACGGTCAGATCCACAACGACAAGACTTGTTTAATCTGAGGCGATCTACGTCACTCGTAATTATATTACTCTGCACAACTGATTATTATGTCTCCCAAACGAAGATTTAGGAGACATATTGTTTTTGTCCGGTTTCTTAAAATTATTCTTTCTTTCTTTCTTTCTTTCTTTCTTTCTTTCTTTCTTTCTTTCTTTCTTTCTTTCTTTCTTTCTTTCTTTCTTTCTTTCTTTCCGTTCAATCTTGTCCGCACAGTTTCTCTGAGATGCAATGTCCAGTCGATTTAAAACTTTGGTAACATATTACGGGTGACCTAAGGTTTTGCAATCCATTGTATGAATTTTCAAAATGGCTGCCGTTTCCAGGCAAACGGGGATCATAGTATAAGACATTGCATTATCTTGGTAAAAATTTGTATTTGGGGGGTTTTTCAACATGCTGAAGATTGTAGTGGCAATAGGGGTTCGTTTGGTAGACATTTAGTTATATAATTACCTTTACCTTTATAAGCCTTTAAGCCTTTACAGTATCTATGTTATTTTCGGAAAGTATTAAATATAGAATTACATGTAGATAGCATTCATACGTACAGGTGACATATAAAACAACATTTAGTAACGACCTATAATAATTGTTAAAACATTTTTTTTTAAAGCTCATGGAACATTTTAAATATTGCTGATAAAACTAGTTTGATACTATTGTCGTTCAGAAGTGGGTTATGTAAAGCATTTAATTTATTTCTGGTACAGTACTTGGTCTAAATGCCAAAAGCAAAGCGAAAATAGACCTTTTAAATGTTTATATGTTTTTATCTGCAAATAGTGGTGGGTAGTGGAGACTACTGTAGTTATAATAGACAGAATTAATACTCTGTTATTTTTTAGCTAATTGTTTTATATATGAAATCAACAAGAAATAGATCAATTGAATAACTTGATAGATGTTGGATATGTATTAAATATATAGAGTTATACTGCGTGTGTGTGGTTTAATGAGGAAGATGTTTGTTGACATTGATACTTTATAGATGTTTGATCACTTTGATTTAAGACCTGTCCTATAATTATATAGTAAATGAAAATCACACATCTAGGAATGGGGCATGCCTTGCCTTGTTTAGCTTGTGAGTTATTGGCATTCAATGAAACAATTTTGTGTTACTTTACGAAACCATATAAACATATAATATAGTAAAATGAATTTACAGAAAATTATTTTTAAATTGTAAGCTGCAAAAAATGCACAACCACGTGTGCACAACCAAAAGAAGAGACATTCAGACAGTAAAAGGTTTTTTCATATGTTCGATCTCTTCTAATTATCTCTTAATGATATATAATTGTTTTCGGCTACGATTGAGTAGTTAGGTGAAAAACCATACTCTACAATATAGTTCACGTTGTAAGTAATAAAATGGCTAATTTAATATGAAAGAAAATATTTCATTTACAGTTTTTCGTATCTGTTAAATCCTTCAAGCTTTAAAATACTATTTCTTGTCCCGATCTAATAAGAAGAAGTAAAGATGTACAAAACTGCATATTAATGCGCGCTATACCAGTGTCTAACTACTAGATCGCTTTAATTGTTATTTTTGGATTATTATACTATCTATAGGGTATGCCTAGTATTTTTATTAATGCATTCTATTCTTGACATAATAAAATGTATATACTTGCGTTTCTTTTATTAATTAGTTATTTAATTTGATACGAAAAAGGCATTTTAAAATTTTGTTATGTTATATTACGTTATGTATTTCATCGCTTCAATTGTATTTCTTGGATTATTTCATGATTTATATGGTAAGCTTTGTAATTTGTTTATGCATTCTTATTTTAACATGATAAAATGTATTTTTCTGTTTCTTTTATTAGTTACTTAGATACTTTGATAATAAAAGTGCATTTTTAGATTTTGTTTAACGCGCTTGTGACCATTCATCCAGAAAGCCTTGATCTTAGTTCTGGATTATTTCATAATTTATAAGGTAGAAAATGGAACCTTTACGTAGAAAATTAGTCAATCTTGAAAATTAAATTTAATTTTCCTGGGTTTTGTTTATTGACGGTTTCAAAATCCCGAACTCTCGTGAACGATTCCTGTGTGGTAGTGATGGTTTTAAGGTGGGGGGGGGGGTGGGGGCGCAGAGATATTTCTGTGATGTAATTGTATATTAGATGTGCCTTGTTTATTGCGGTTCTGTAGAATATTGATAGGAAAAAAACAAAATGAAACGCTGAATTGTATTTATATTATATTTTGTTTGAAATCTCAATCGATTTAATTGGAAATCATTGGGGCAGAGAAAACATTGCCCCCCTCTCCCTGACGATACGCTAGGAGGACGTCATCTTGTTTACATTGGATACTAAAAGTAGTCCGCTCAGAGGAAATATCGATATATAAATTATCTGAGAAGACGCCATTTAAGTGTTTTTATCCAATCAAAGCACTTCATATAAATAAATTACAGCATGAATAGAATTATAGATTTTTATTTAATTCAAGATTTAAAAATTTTGATGTTAAGCTATTTTAACGAAGCAAGTTATAATAATACAAAAGAATAAAATTTAGTTACGTTCGAATAAGGTCATCAAAATCATAGTAGTTAATAATCTAATAAATTGTTTTGCAAAATAAGACTCTTCTTCTAATTTTTTTTTTAAATTCTGAAAATTTTATAAAGTTTTTAGCAATGCTTATGCACATGAATGCTAGTTTGACGTTTGAAATTTATTTTATTGCAAATCTTTTGAAACAATTTTAATTACAGTAAAATTAAATCAATAGAAATTGTAACCTGTCGGTATGTTTTCTTTGATTTTCCGAGGACGCGATAACTGCCGATCTTACATTCACATTTTTCCCCCACAGAACCACTTGACTATGATCAATGTATTTTTATTGGTAAACATTTGTCTTCCCAAACTTTGCTTTTTTATTAAAGTACCCTTCTCAAAGTTGAGATATTATAATCAAGATGATAATTTCTTGCCTTTCACAATCGTCTACATTTGCAACCCTTTTCAGCATATGATGAAATTTTAAATAAACAAATTGAAAAATAATATTAAACCAAATCAGATACACCTATAACATATAAATCGAACATCTCTGGATATGGGTTTTCTTTGTTATATTTGTTTTTAATATGAACTTAAGTTTTAATTTTATTTTTAAAACATTGCCATATTGTAATGATGTAACTGACTGACGGTTTTGTGGTTTCAAATTAGAAATGAAAGTGAAAGTAGAATGTTACCGTATGTTATTCAATTTTAAGAAAACGATAACCTTAGTGTGTTAAATAAGGTCCACAGAATAAAGAGGAAAAGGCAGACACCTGCAATTACAGGATAAGGTCCACAGAATAAAGAGGAAAAGGTAGACACATACAATTACAGGATATAGAAAGCTAGTAAGTTTTTTGATTTTTTTAACTTATTAAATACATTTTATAGACCAAATCGTAGTTAATAACATTTCCATAATGTGCAGTAAGTCTTTTAATTAAGTTGGACAATATTTTTTCTATAATCAAACAAAAACCTACTTTATTGTCAACCAAGATGCCCACAATCATAATCCCATATAGACAGAAATGATTACGATGATTTTAGCAACAGTCAAAATAATAAGAATATTTAATAACAATAAAATCGATTAGTGATATTGTTAAATTAAAAAAATAAGCTATATCAGAATTAGATAGAACATTTATTGATATGCATTATTGAAATAGAAAATGCATAAAAATATACATTTATTTATTAGCCTCCATCAAAAAATTTGCCCGCAAACCATCAATGTTGTCAGTTAACGTAGGGTTGGAATGGTCATGTTTTGCCTGTATAATAATTTCTAAGCGTATATAAAAGTATTATTTCAAATTAGTAAAATCCGTCCGACCAAGGGCATTAAGTTGGCGGTGTAGGACGTAAACAAATCAATCAATCAATCAATCAATCAATCAATCAATCAATCAATCAATCAATCAATCAATCAATCAATCAATCAATCAATCAATCAATCAATCAATCAATCAATCAATCAATCAATCAATCCAATCAATCAATCAGTAATATTATATTTAATTATTCTGCAGTAATTCTACACGAAGGCATTATCATGCCCTGATTGTCGTGGTAATGCTCTCTCTAGTAACAAACAACCCAAACTGTTTGATGACAATGAAGGTATCCTGGTCAGAATTAAATCCCAACTCGACAATACCAACGCTAGCACGGTCACGCCTGAACAGGTCACGGACCTTGTTAGTGACATAGGTAATGTTTTGATTGAAACTGCCCGAGATACCTTTGGAGTTGCAAAAAGAAGATATCCAAATGAAGATAATAAACCTTGGTTTGACAAAGCCTGTAAGGTTAAGCGCGACGAATTTAACGCCGCTCGTAACCTGTTTAAAGTAATAAAGTCGACGTCACACAAAAAAGAAATGAATGCTAAAGCGAAAGCATATCGCCAAACCTTATCGAAGAGTTATGCAAAATACTCGGAAAGTTGTGCAAATGAGTTGAGATCTAGTTCTAAACATGACCCCAAATCATTTTGGAAGATTTTGCATAAATACTCGCATGCGAATAAGGATTCGCCGGAAATTGATATTGACACCTTCTATGAATATTTTAAAAACCTAAACGCAGGAGACAAACCCACAGAAAACGATATAAATGAAGACGATATGTGCGAGAATCCAGTTTTTGATGAATTGCTAAATGGTAAAATTACTGAAAATGAGGTTCAAGAAGCAATAAAAAAATTGAAAAATTGTAAAGCACCAGGTAGAGACATGATTATTTATGAATATCTTAAATACTCGTCACCTCAACTTATATCTATATATTGTGACTTATTTAATTTAGTTTTAGATATTAGTGGTATTGTTCCCGAGAGCTGGACACGAGGAATCATAAAACCTATATATAAAAATAAAGGTGATCCTGCAGATCCCGACAATTATCGCGCGATTACCCTTATTAGTTGTATGGGTAAACTTTTTACGTGTATATTGAACTCTAGATTGAATGTATTCTCAAACGAGTTTAATGTCCTGTCCGAAAGCCAAGCGGGTTTCAGGAAAGGGTATTCGACTCTTGATAATATATTTACTTTACATGCTCTGATAGAGTTTTACTTTGCGTATGGAAAAAAACTATATTGCACATTCGTTGATTTTCGTAAAGCTTTCGACACTGTGTGGAGGGAAGGGTTATGGAAAAAAGTACTTAAAAGTGAGATAAAGGGAAAGATTTTTAAAGTTATATACAACATGTATAATGGTATCAAATCATGTGTGCAATGTATTGGAGGACAGACTGAATTCTTTCCTTGTCTTACTGGAGTCAGACAGGGAGAGAACTTATCTCCCTTCTTATTTTCCATCTTTCTAAATGATTTAGAAACATTTTTTGCCCAGCTTGATGGAGTATCACTTGAAACTGTGGAAAAAAAAATGATGGATGAAATTCACATTTATTTTAAATTCTTTGTGATATTGTATGCAGATGATACAATTATTCTAGCAGAAAGTCAAGATAATATACAAAATTCTTTAGATATATTTCAAAGATACTGTGATTTGTGGAAGCTTGAAGTGAATGTCAACAAAAAGAAAGTTATTATTTTTTGTAAACGTAAAACCAAACAAGGAGTAGAATTTTATCTAAAAGGTGAAAAACTTGAAATCGTTGATTCATATACATATCTAGGAGTTATTTTTAAATACAATGGGTGCTTTATTGAAACTCGGAAGAAAAGAGTAGAACAAGCTCAAAAAGGTTTATTTAGTGTATATAAACTCATAAATAATGAGAATATCCCTATAGACTTACAATTGAAAATGTTTGATTGTATGATTGAACCCATATTATTGTACGGCTCTGAAGTCTGGGGATTTGAAAATATTAATGCCATTGAGCAAACACATTTGAAGTTTTGTAAAAGAATACTTGGTGTCAGAAATACTACACCTAATTACATGGTGTACGGAGAGCTTGGAAGATTTCCGCTCCAAATAAGTCTCAAAGTGAGAATGATTTCTTTTTGGATTAGGGTAGTTCAAAATGAGCGCAAATTATGTAACTCACTATATGGTCTGATGCTTAAATTACATGACACCAAGACATTCAAGTGGATTAAATATATACAAAATATTTTTAATGATATTGGTAAAAGTGAGTGGTTTATGAATCAGTGTTTTGCTCTTAATATTAATTATATTAAGCAAATTCTACATGACCAGTTTATTCAATCTTGGTATAGCGATATTGCTTGCTCCTCAAGAGGCGAATTTTACTCTCTTTGTAAGTCATCTTTTGGCCTCGAAAATTACTTAGTTAAACTCCCAGAGTTTAACCGCATTTGGATTACAAAACTACGTACGTCTAATGTTCATTTGCCTATAGAAACGGGGAGATTGCACAACATCCCAAGACAAGAAAGAATTTGCACTTTTTGTGATAATTCTGTAGGTGACGAGTTCCACATACTGTTTATTTGTGACAATGTAAATATTAAAAATTTGCGCCAAAAACTTTTGGCCAAATACTATTATGAACATCCAAGTATAAGTAAAATGAGTGGACTGTTATCTCTTTGCAATATTTCTGTATTAAAAAAACTATCTGTATTTATTAAGAAAATTACATCTCTGTAAGATTATCGTTCCTATTCATTGTGCATGTATATGTTTCGAGTCTCTATTTTGTATACGTTAGTTGTGTGCGTAATTCTGTGTCGTTTAATATTTTGTACTTGTATTTTTCGTCTGACCTCATGTTACATATTTATATATGTCTGAGAGTATTGAATAAAATCTGAATCTGAATCTGAAAATCTGATTTTAATTTGAATTTATAAGTACGTGACTGTTTTTATGTAGAAAGTAAATGAAGAAAAATGTTACAAAATAAACTGTATATAGTCTGCAAAACTCCGAAGTCGTACAGACAAATACTACAGTCTAAATCATATAGTTTCTTAATTCTTTAATGCAATTAATATAATATTTGCTTATATAGCTGGTATTGTCATGCTACTTGACAGCAATCGGGACAGTTATAGTGCCTTCAACATTTAATATAGCATTATCAATGTTTCAAGTAATGTCACTCTCCCTTGTGCAGTAAAGATGTCAAGACAATGCACTCTATACAAGTATACTAGTAATTATTTTATTCCTTCAAAACATAAAAAACGGAATATTTGAGTGTAATTTTAATTATTTTGTGTTGGTTTATTTTGTCTGCAAAGTAATATGTGTATTGAAAATTTATTACTTTCAAGTTATTTAACTTCAGTGATAATCTATGTTACTTTAGAAAGTAGAACATTCAGATAGATATGAGATTTACAGAAACCGTTCGACCTATAAATTATATAAACATTAATAAAGGGGATGTAGGACACCATCCGCCATTGTTTGTGAAAATTTCTAAATAGATATCATCTTTATGTTACTAATTTTCATATTTTTCATTATTTTATCCTAATTTCCATAAACTTTAAAATAATAATAATATTCTTATACATATACCATTACTTCTCTTTATTAATCATGTTAATGGTTTAATTGTAACGTTTTCGCATAAACGAGTTCGGTATATGGGTCATGACACTAAACTTAGAACATAAAAGAAAATAGTATACTTAAAACAAAATAGTCCTGTTTATCTTAGTGTATTAAAAACAACGAATGAAAGAATGAAAGTTTTTCTAAAAGGTGAATATATTGGACAAATTTTGAGTCGTAACTTGATCTGTTCTAATGGTGTTTAGTATATTTTATGTCACATTTACTACGTGACCTACAAACCAAGATTTTCTGAAAAGAAAGTGCTATTTTAAGAGTGGGGTTTACCCAGGAAGCTGGTTTTCTATTAGGGTCATTAGATTTTGAGAGAACATAGGCGTGTCACGTATGATTCTGGATATATGATATCGGCCAAGTTATACTTATGGTAAAAGAGCTACGCTAATTAAAAAATAACACATTTAGTAAAAAATCTTGAAGAATTTGATTAGGGTCTTCCCCCCTATAGACAAAAATAAAGACAAATTGTAAACAAGGGAGGTAGTTTTCAGCAAAACAATCACTTTTAGCACTTGTTGAGCAGTTTTGTATTGGACACTTGTAGTATTTTTCACCTCACAACGTCAATGTTTCCTATTGGACACATGTAGTGTGTTTCTCCTTACAACGTCAATGTTTAGTATTGGACACATGTAGTATTTTTCACCACACAACGTCAATGTTTTGTATTGGACACATGCAGTGTTTTTCACCTCACAACGTCAATGTGTTGTATTGGACACATGTAGTGTTTTTCACCTCACAACGTCAATGTTTTGTATTGGACACATGTAGTATTTTTCACCTCACAACGTCAATGTTTTGTATTGACCACATCTAGTGTTTTTCACCTCACAACGTCAATGTTTAGTATTGGACACATGTAGTATTTTTCACCTCACAACGTCAATGTTTTGTACTGGACACGTGAATTGTGTTTCACCTCACAACGTCAATGTTTTGTATTGAACACATGTAGTGTGTTTCACCTCACAACGTCAATGTTTTGTATTGGACACATGTAGTATTTTTCACCTCACAACGTCAATGTTTTGTATTGGACACATGTAGTGTTTTTCACCTCACAACGTCAATGTTTTGTATTGGACACATGTAGTATTTTTCACCTCACAACGTCAATGTTTTGTATTGGACACATGTAGTATTTTTCACCTCACAACGTCAATGTTTTGTATTGACCACATCTAGTGTTTTTCACCTCACAACGTCAATGTTTAGTATTGGACACATGTAGTATTTTTCACCTCACAACGTCAATGTTTTGTACTGGACACGTGAATTGTGTTTCACCTCACAACGTCAATGTTTTGTATTGAACACATGTAGTGTGTTTCACCTCACAACGTCAATGTTTTGTATTGGACACATGTAGTATTTTTCACCTCACAACGTCAATGTTTTGTATTGGACACATGTAGTGTTTTTCACCTCACAACGTCAATGTTTTGTATTGGACACATGTAGTATTTTTCACCTCACAACGTCAATGTTTTGTATTGGACACATGTAGTGTTTTTCACCTCACAACGTCAATGTTTTGTATTGGACACATGTAGTGTTTTTCACCTCACAACGTCAATGTTTTGCATTGGACACATGTAGTGTTTTTCACCTCACAACGTCAATGTTTTGTATTGAACACATGTAGTGTGTTTTACCGCACAACGTCAATGTTTTGTATTGGACACATGTAGTGTTTTTCACCTCACAACGTCAATGTTTTGCATTGGACACATGTAGTGTTTTTCACATCACAACGTCAATGTTTTTTATTGGACACATGTAGTATTTTTCACCTCAAAACGTCAATGTTTTGTATTGGACACATGTAGTGTTTTTCACCTCACAACGTCAATGTGTTATATTGGACACATGTAGTGTTTTTCACCTCACAACGTCAATGTTTTGTATTGGACACATGTAGTATTTTTCACCTCACAACGTCAATTTTTTGTATTGGACACGTAGTGTTTTTCACCTCACTACGGCAATGTTCTGTATTGGTCACATATAGTGTTTTTCACCTCACAACGTCAATGTTTTCTATTGGACACATGTAGTATTTTTCACCTCACAACGTCAGTGTTTTGTATTGGACACATGTAGTATTTTTCACCTCACAACGTCAATGTTTTCTATTGGACACATGTAGTATTTTTCACCTCACAACGTCAGTGTTTTGTATTGGACACATGTAGTATTTTTCACCTCACAACGTCAATGTTTTGTATTGGACACATGTAGTGTTTTTCACTTCACAACGCAATGTTTTGTATTCGACACGTATTATTTTTCACCTCACAACGTCAATGTTTTGTATTGGACACATGTAGTATTTTTCACCTCACAACGTCAATGTTTTGTATTGGACACGTATTATTTTTCACCTCACAACGTCAATGTTTTGTATTGGACACATGTAGTATTTTTCACCTCACAACGTCAATTTTTTGTATTGGACACGTAGTGTTTTTCACCTCACTACGGCAATGTTCTGTATTGGTCACATATAGTGTTTTTCACCTCACAACGTCAATGTTTTCTATTGGACACATGTAGTATTTTTCACCTCACAACGTCAGTGTTTTGTATTGGACTAATGTAGTATTTTTCACCTCACAACGTCAATGTTTTGTATTGGACACATGTAGTGTTTTTCACCTCACAACGTCAATGTTTTGTATTGGACACATGTAGTGTTTTTCACTTCACAACGCAATGTTTTGTATTCAACACGTATTATTTTTCACCTCACAACGTCAATGTTTTGTATTGGACACATGTAGTATTTTTCACCTCACAACGTCAATGTTTTGTATTGGACACGTAGTGTTTTTCACCTCACTACGGCAATGTTCTGTATTGGTCACATATAATGTTTTTCACCTCACAACGTCAATGTTTTCTATTGGACACATGTAGTATTTTTCACCTCACAACGTCAATGTTTTGTATTGGACACATGTAGTATTTTTCACCTCACAACGTCAATGTTTTGTATTGGACACATGTAGTATTTTTCACCTCACAACGTCAATGTTTTGTATTGGACACATGTAGTATATTTCACCTCACAACGTCAATGTTTTGTATTGGACACATGTAGTGTTTTTCACCTCACAACGTCAATGTTTTGTATTGGACACATGTAGTATATTTCACCTCACTACGGCAATGTTTTGTATTGGACACATGTAGTATTTTTCACCTCACAACGTCAATGTTTTGTATTGGACACGTATTATTTTTCACCTCACAACGTCAATGTTTTGTATTGGACACATGTAGTATTTTTCACCTCACAACGTCAATTTTTTGTATTGGACACGTAGTGTTTTTCACCTCACTACGGCAATGTTCTGTATTGGTCACATATAGTGTTTTTCACCTCACAACGTCAATGTTTTCTATTGGACACATGTAGTATTTTTCACCTCACAACGTCAGTGTTTTGTATTGGACTAATGTAGTATTTTTCACCTCACAACATCAATGTTTTGTATTGGACACATGTAGTGTTTTTCACCTCACAACGTCAATGTTTTGTATTGGACACATGTAGTGTTTTTCACTTCACAACGCAATGTTTTGTATTCAACACGTATTATTTTTCACCTCACAACGTCAATGTTTTGTATTGGACACATGTAGTATTTTTCACCTCACAACGTCAATGTTTTGTATTGGACACGTAGTGTTTTTCACCTCACTACGGCAATGTTCTGTATTGGTCACATATAATGTTTTTCACCTCACAACGTCAATGTTTTCTATTGGACACATGTAGTATTTTTCACCTCACAACGTCAATGTTTTGTATTGGACACATGTAGTATTTTTCACCTCACAACGTCAATGTTTTGTATTGGACACATGTAGTATTTTTCACCTCACAACGTCAATGTTTTGTATTGGACACATGTAGTATATTTCACCTCACAACGTCAATGTTTTGTATTGGACACATGTAGTGTTTTTCACCTCACAACGTCAATGTTTTGTATTGGACACATGTAGTATATTTCACCTCACTACGGCAATGTTCTGTATTGGTCACATATAGTGTTTTTCACCTCACAACGTCAATGTTTTCTATTGGACACATGTAGTATTTTTCACCTCACAACGTCAATGTTTTGTATTGGACACATGTAGTATTTTTCACGTCACAACGTCAATGTTTTGTATTGGACACATGTAGTATTTTTCACCTCACAACGTCAATGTTTTGTATTGGACACATGTAGTATTTTTCACCTCACAACGTCAATGTTTTGTATTGGACACATGTAGTGTTTTTCACCTCACAACGTCAATGTTTTGTATTGGACACATGTAGTGTTTTTCACCTCACAACGTCAATGTTTTGTATTGGACACATGTAGTGTTTTTCACTTCACAACGAAATGTTTTGTATTGAGCACATTTTATTGTTTTTACACGAAAAGTCAATGTTATGTTTTTGACTACAACTTAAGTCATTTTAAATAGCAATAGGAAGACATGATATCACGCGAAATGAACAATAAATGTTAGTTTGTAGTTGAATATGATCTTATCATGACGTATACAATTTTGAGATTACAAACTTGTTCAAACAAATATTATTTTCAGTACGAGAGGATGTCAACAATTTAAGAGTTTACACGGTATGCTATTCATGGTGTCACAATCTACTGCTACAAATTAAGGATATCACGTTTAATTATGTAAGTTAACTTTGCAAAGAAAAGGTTGGTTTATTTTTCAGACTTTCTAAAACGGTTGTAGAAAAAATGTCTAGCAAATGGTCAGCAGTAGTGTTTTTGGTGTTGCTGTTGTGTCCACATCAGGCTGATGGTAGGCATATATATTTATCTCTAGATTGCTAAATACTTTCAGATACACCTAGCGATACAAAAATGAAAATATGTGAAGTAAATTTTTATTGGATGGTTTTCTTACATATGTATACGATAGGAATCGTAGGTCTTAATGTTTTGATACTTCTTAGTACTTCTACCTTAACAGTAATTAAATAAAGAACGCACACCGGTGGTATCTATGCAATTTGGGTATTTCTATCTATATATATGTATCAAAAACGACATAGATTTTTGTTAGCAAAACAAACACAACGCTGTCTGATTAATGGCTAAAACAGCAGGATAGTTAAATTAACATTGACAGATACATATCGACTGCCAGGTTACATGTAAATATGGGTAGAACGGCTGTCAAGTTGGCACTAATTAAATATTTTTCTCAAGTGCAATATATTAATCTTTCATTGGATCGATTTTTCTTACGCTGTAGCGTGTTTTAAAGAAATGTACAAAAGTGGTGTTTTCGAGCTTTATATCAAGTTTTAAAAAAGATAACAATGTCATTTGTAAGCTATTAAACGATTGAGCCAATATTCAACAAATATGTACACAAATGCCAACGAAACGAACACAATGGAAGCGGGAGGTTCGCCATGCATAAAATCTGGTTTAACCCACATTTTCTTTTGAAATGCTGTACGAAGTCAGGACCATTGCTGTAGTTACTATATTTTTGGTTGTTGTTTGTGTAGTTTGCCGTTTTCTCGGACTCGGATTTGTGAATTGTCTTTTTTGTATTGACAGTTTCATCGGTGTTCGGTATTTGTGTGCGATTTATAAATAAAATACAAATATATTTAAAACCAGTTTTGAATCGTAGCGTCAATTACTTGCAACGACAAAAGTGCCATAAAAAGTTGTACACTGTCATTACATTCTTTGGTTCAAAACAAATGTCTTTGATTAATATTCAGGTGGCCCTATATCGTGGGCATCTTGTATGGCAGCTGTAGGAATTGGTGGGGTTGTAGCTGGTGCAGCAGTTCTTCCAGCCCTTGGTTTCACATCATCCGGCATAGCAGCTGGATCATGGGCGGCATCTTGGATGGCAACATTTGGTGGAGCTGTTCCAGCTGGTAGCCTGTTTGCTACGTTACAGTCTACTGGAGCCACTGGATTTACCTTGAAAGCCTTTGGAGGATTATCAGGATTCTGTGCGGCTTTGACTGCACCACTCCCATAAGCAATAATCAAATCAACTGTTTTTTGCCTTTTGATTTAAGCATTTTCTTGCCTTATTTCTCATTAGTTTAACTGTAATTACTCCAATGCGTTGTTCATTCAACCGTTCTAGTCGTCTTTATTTTTGTTAGTGTATTTTTTTATCAGTGAAGTAAATTATGACTATTTTTCGCTCAGCCATATTCGAAATTAGTCGCGAGCTTTCTGTTCTTATGTATTTCTATAATAGGCAATTCTGGTATTATGTTGATAATAAATAATCAATTAATATTCAAAGCAGATACACATAAAGACATTATCTATGAATGCGACATTTTGTACAGTCTATGAAACCTACAGAAATGCATTACGCATTTCTTGACTGTTTCGTGCAAGGTACGAAAACTTGTAATCATGAACAGACTTGTTGTCCAAAATTATTTATATTTAAATTTTTAATACAAGAAATAAAGCAAAACCTGCGTAAGATGTCGGGCTTAAAATCTAAATTAAATTGACGTCGTATGTTTAGATTATGCCTTCCAAAGAAACTTTAACAAAACATAACAGAATATAAACAGATATATTTTTCCCTGTTATGACCTAAAATATGATTAATCACGCCTAAAAATCATACTGTTTTAACAGGTTCCCCAACATAATATTGCAACTTTACATAAAAGCTTATAAATCAAGATTATATTGAGCGTGTTATCACAATTAATTTAACAGTATTATTAGTTGTGAAACGTTTTACAAATATAAAAAATATTCGCACCTTAAAATTAAAATGCTTTCTTCTACTTAATTTTTGCTTTATTGTTCATGATGCATTGCACATTTTTAAATAAACTTTATTCCTTTCGTGTTACGCATATTGTGCCAGATTATATTAGATTTTGTGAAAATTTACCAAATAGTCTTATATTCGTTACGGTATTCGAGTCATTTTGTCATGTTGTTAGAAACAAGAGGAAACACATAATTGCTTATAATATTCTATCTATTCATGCAGTTCATGTAAGGTCCAGAACGATGATTATTACTATTAGCGTCAAAGAGATACCACTTACCCTTTGATGTAGTATACGGGTTGCCCTCTCGATGGGATGTTGTACTGGTTGTTGCCAATTGTTCTCGTCCTGGATACCGTAAATCGGGTTATTTTTGTTCTAGATTTTACTTTGGTTTCTTTGGCGATTTGGGTGAAAGTTCCAAAATTAAACACAACAAAAAAAAGCATGCACCAACTTTTAAACGCCAAATAGATGACAGGTTAGGCAATATCGCAAAAATGTATGTCTCAAAATACCGTTAATACGCAAGTGTGTAAATGTAATTACAGGTATACATTTGTATGAATATTTCCTTATTTTTCTTCTGAAATTGTTAAGAAAACACACAGTGTTAATTTCTATTCACACATGTTTAACTAATTTACGTCGTCATTCAATCAAGATGCACTGTTTGAATACCAAAGAGGGATAAAACAAAAATCCATGATATTTATTTACTGACAGAAGGACAATAATGAACATTTTGTTTAATATGCCGTCTGGTAATAACATAATCTAATAAAGCTTAACACACTTTATGTGTTATGGAAAGATACACACCGTCCTCGCAAATAAAATACCAATATATAATATATAAAACACATATAATAATCTTGCTCAATACTGCGATTTTTAAAGATCAACATATCAGTGGACGAAACACCAAAATTAAACACACCATAATTAAACACATGATTTTTGAGAGAAAATTGCCAAAATATCCCGATTTACGGTATAGCCGAAATATTGATAGCTGGACGTGATTGTTTTACTTTCATTTCAATGTTTTGGTCACATGGTACTAAATTACACACTGTGGGGTGTGCTTTCACTGTAAAGACATTGACTGGGTAGAAAAATATTATACATTAATGCGATACCTTATAAAATGTCCAACTCTTTAGCAATAGCAATATTAACAAAATCAGAAACAAAATAAAAAATTGAGACTATGTTTTGATGCTGTCATGTTATGACATGTACCGGAAATCCTTTCCACAGATAGGTTAATGGCCCCTTTTTATGCTCTTGAAAGTTGCTATAAAAAAGCATGTAGTTTGAATATATAATGATGCAGCAAAGAAAAATGATTACAGTTTTTAAAGATGTGGTGAATCCTTGTTTTAACTACACAAATCAAAATACAATTTGTTGATGGCAGTATAATAGTTACTAAATATATGAAACATATCAACATCTTATGAACATAACCTTTTAACACGTGAGAGTTCATTTCGAGCACGGGGGGGGGGGGGGGTACAAAACAGTCAATTCTGTTGCTAGGACTGAATCATATAAAAATCAACACTTTAGAAAAAACTAAACTAACAAGATTTCCTTATCTGTTATAGTGTATAAGTGACCTTATCAAGTAGAAAAATTACCGCATTTGAATTTAGGTTCTGAAGCATCGGTCTCCTTTATATAGTTTAAACTTTAATTAAACTATTCACAAGGTAGAAATATGACTAGTTTTCCGAAAACTGACATACAATTTCTATACAAAAGACTCATTGACATCTTTTCAGTTCTTTTTATAAGCCAAATCACTGAAAACAACTCGAAATCGTAACAACTGACTGGACTATTTAGTATTTTGGCAAAAAGTGCCAGAAAGCGTCAGCCATGTTCTATTTGTAATAATGTGAATATTATTAATGATAGAGATTATTTATCTTTGAATGCCCATATTTGGAAATTGTTATTGTCACTTGAAGATATTTATTTTAACTTAGTCGCTTTCCGATTTATATGTTAAGTATGTCTTACTTCTTTATATATCATTCAATATATTCATTGTCATTTCATGTTAATGCCTGACTGATCAACCGTATATTCAAGTTAAATGTGCCTTTGCATGCTTGTCATACTATATATACTATATATAAAGTCAAACGCACCTTTGGATGTTCTTCTCACCTGTCTAATACCGATTAAAACACGAGTAGTCATTCAGTTTTGCAATAGTTCCATGTTTATTTGCAGGTTAGTTTATATAATGTTATAGGGTTGATGCGATTTGAATGTTTAAATTGAATTGAAATAAGTGTAATGTAAATATATTAAAATTATGATCCAACTTCAAGGCTATCACTATATGTATGGTTTTATATATTAATTATTTGAATTACCTATATAACCACAGTTCAGAGTTGAATATGATTCATCTTAATAATTTATACAGAGTCATAATTTACGAGTTTACTACTTACTTCAAATTTCGCGATAGCTTAAAGGAAACTTCGTTAAAACACAACGGTGTGTTTATCAAGATGAACTGTTTATCTATACTACTAAAATTATAGACCCCTTTTTAAGCGCGCATCAAAACACAGAGAAATATCGCACTATTTACCCATATAAGGTTACATGCAGTTAATGTTGCATATGCACAATATTTAATTTTTATATCGATTATTGCTTTAAATAATTAGCAATTAACGATTAATTACGTCCGCAAATTTGTACCCGATACGGTCCTCCTTTACATTTAAAAATTTATTTCCAGGGCAAGGAAAACCCGTGAGGGCACAAAACAAACGTACGCCTACCCAACTGGCAACTGTCAAATTAGAAGGCATTTATTACGAGGTAAATTTGTAATCAGTGAAAGCGTAGCTTTAGTTCATTTTTAATGTCATATTAGTCCTGATCACAGTGAAAACAAAATTCGTAGGACCTACCAGACATGTCTGGTGAAATGCATTCGATCCCGATCGTTTTCTTGAAGTGAGCCGGCTGAGTTTAAACAAGAACGAACTGTTTGCTTGCGTCACGTCTTGGAAGTCTATAGCTGTAGTTCGTACAATATGTATAAGGTTACATGCAGTTGATGTTGCACATTAAAAATATTTAATGTTGATATCGATAAAGTCGATTATTAAATTATTTCTCTGTGTTTTGTGATGCGCGCTTAAAAAGGGTCTATAATTTTAGTAGTATAGATGATAAACATTTCTGAGAGACAACGACCCCAAATTTATGCAAAGCAACCCATCTCTGTCATATTAACCTACAGTTGTGTTCATTATTCTGCTATCATAAAAGTAACCACCAGAATCAATACAACGGGTTCAAAAAATCTGTCTTTCTAGTGTAACTGTATAAATGTAGGATTGATGCAAGTCCACAGAACAAGAAACGTTCTTCTTGAAGTGCATTTTGTTATTTTCTATTTCATGAATACCCATCGTAGTGATTCGAACTTTCATTTCGAGTTTGAGCTACATCATGAATCTTTTTTATTGATTATGATTTACTTCAATTTAGTTATATCTATTGGTCTGTATTTTGCAGTGCGTGGAGTGTTTACATGTAGAGACTATAGTTTGCATGTTGTCACAGGACATAATCCGTTACATGCAAAAATTTCATTCATCTTCATACATCACCATTTTTGTTGTCATCATTTTATTAAAGGTGGTGACAGGGCATGATAAAACTATTGAAAAGAATAGTTTATATTTAGAAGTTTTAGATCAAGATAATATTAAGAATGATCAGTTATTTAAATGATCATACAGAAAAAAAAGTTGTCTCCCGGGAATAGTATGACCGATTTTATTTTTCACAAGATCTACAGTAGAAATACCGTAATACGTTAAGGTATCCAGAGGGCGATCAGGCACCACCTAGACCACCCCCTCATACTCCTAATAGACAATATTGTTTGATTCCTGCAAATCAGAGCAGGAACAGCTTGAACAGTAAATGGCCAAGAATTTCTACTTTTCCGGTGACCAAAAAGGGGACGCAACTTAACGCTTGGAAGTACGAGGTTAAGTGTATTCTCGGAGTAAGGAATTTGGATGAAACTATAATAGTTCAATCGCTCAGAAGTTCATTGAAAGGTCAAGCTAGACTCCTTTTATTTTCTTTAACTGAAGATGTGGTTCCTGGGTAAATTCTAAAAAAGTAAGAGGGAGTTTATGGCAATGTTTACACTGAGAAACAGCAGCCAAATCAAAATGTGACTGACTATGGTATGGTCATTATTACAGTTCGCTAAAGAGCAATGTCATGTAAATCCGGCATCGAAAGATGATATGCTAAGGTGGAAATTGTGGACTGATCTTAGCCATCCCGTATTAAGAAACGGAAGCAGGTATCAGTATGACTAATTTTCCAATTTTGATAAACTGATACGCGCGATACGTCCCAGTTAGCTTGAATTGGCAAATTAAAATTCGAATGTCGTTAAAACTAGTCATTTACAGCAAAGTTCTATTTCTATCGAACTCCAAAAACCGAGGTGTTGAAAAAATTAGACACTTTCTGTAAAAGAATGGCTTCTATGGAGTCAGAACAGAAAAACTTGAACATCGATTCACCCAAAAATCAGTCGAGCCGGGGTTATCATTGAGGAAATCAAAACAACCGGGGTTCAAATCGATTTCAACGAGGTCGTGGTAAATGACTATAATTGTAAAGGAATATAATGAATCATTTTTTAAAAAGCGAATGATTTAAGATGTACAGTATAAATACCGTAATACAATAAGCAACCTTCAGTAGTGGCATGACTTGCACTATATATGCACATGAACACAGAACACAGAATCACACATTAGCCATACAGATATGTAGAGAAACATATAATGACAAAAAATTGCAAAGGAGCTATGCTGAATAGCAACAAAATGAGAGTAATTTTAACTAATGCAAGTTGAAATACATAATAAAGCAAGATATTACATTATAAACATAACGACTGTTTAAATGCCGAAACAAAAATTTGAATTCGCGGGTACATAAGCAATTAAACATAGCACGCTAAGCATAACTTGTTAAATGTCAAGAAAAGCGATTCCTGTCGTAAATGCTCTGGAAATTCATTCAATGTTTTACTTCAAGTTGCATAAATGAGTTAAATCCATGCATTGTTGTTCTGACAATTGGTAAGTTAAAACTATATCCATTATGTTTTAATTTAATGAAATCATGTAAATAGATTGGACCTTTTTATAGTATCCAAGAAGTCTGATTGCCAATTCCAAAGCTGTTATAGTTAATATAAACTATTTTTATGGCTCTCTAGTGTTTAGTGCCATTTTATAGTCCAGTTATATAAATGATATAGGATAAAAGATAATTATTAGGCTAAATTTATAATACAAAATTGTTCAATACATGTCTAGAATCTTTCGTATGCTTTGTTCACACATTTAGAGAAATGCAACATCGGATAAATTGTTTCAAATCATTTTTTGCGGACAAATAACATATACATATTCATATATATATCATATTTTTTGGCGGAGGCAGTGTTATGATGTGGGCCGCTATCTCTTACGCCAGGAACACACAGCTGACACATATCCATTGCAATCTTAACGCTGTTATGCATAGAGACGAAATTAAACGGCCGCATTTATTGCCCGAAATTGACATTCAAAGAGAAATGTTTCAACACGACAATGCCCGACAACATACAGAACGTGCAAAAGTAGATGTTTTAGAGCAACAGAATGTCAATGTGATCCGCTGGCCATCACGATCTCTGGATTTTAACCCAATTAAACATCTGTGGGATGAACTGGATCGGCGCGTGCGCCAACGACAACCACAGCCGCAAAATCTGCAACAATTAGAGAGCAGGCACTTCAGTATGAGTGGCAAATGATACCGCGTGTTCGTACTCATCGTTTAATTGAATCTATGCCAAGAAGTGTAAAGGCTGTGTTACAGATGGTGGGCACAACAGATACTGACATTTTTTGCGTCATTTACTGACGATATGCGACAAAATGTTATATTCCAATGAAAAGAACTCATGAACAAGAAGTGTGCCAATTTTTACATTTCTGTATCAATTATTTATATGATAAATTGTTAAAATAATATATGAAGTATAATTCCCATTTTTTGTATGTTGCGTTTCTTTTTTGAGTGAGTATAGATTGAACTCAAGACAGGATAAACTAAAGAAACCATACTGTCAACATGGGCAAAAGTCGTCAGGTATAAAAACATTTAAAATATTAAGAGGTTAAGAATGTAATCATAAATATGTTCTGCACATGGAACACAGCAAACATCGGATGTAAACATTAAAACACAATACAACACTAAATGTATTAAATGATTACCAATTTGATCTGGGTAAGCTTCAGATCACGTGTTCTTGTCAATTTGTGCTTACAAAATAGAATGGCAAAACCACAAAGATTGTAAAATTCTTGAATTGCAAGTGTTTGAACATTGGTGTAGGTAAAAGTTTTCAATTAAAAGTGTGTGCTACATATGATGTCTAGCTATATAAATAATAACTAGAAAAACTAAGGAATGCAAACTAACAGATAACCCCCGCTGGCCTATTTAATGCCAAACAAAAGTAAATTTAGCAGGTGCATAATGGTACTATGTGACAAAATGAAAGTTTAATTAAATTATTCATTCGTGTTTTTTTATTGGAAACCAAAATATCATTCCGCTGAAAATGTAAAATACCAGGTGCACAATGACATTATTTGACAAGTACTTTGTAGAAGTCAAATTGTATTTTAAGCAGTGGTGTAGGAGGAGTTGTGGATAAGAGATTGTTACCCCGAAGTAACGGGTATACTGAATTTATTGACCCATTGGATGTTAACTTCTTATTTATTAATACAATGTTTGTTTAGAGAGATTGAAGCAAATTTTTATTCTAGCTCCGTACTTTTTATCTTAGGCAAAAGGGTGAATACTGGATATCAGCTATTAAGTAAGTAGGTATACACCTTCGCAAACTCGTTAATCAATATCAACAGAGAAAATAATACTTGACCAACGAAAATTTTTCAACAAAGTACAAATATAGATGAACTCGGATGCTAAGGAAGGATAAACTTCCGAAATACTGTTGTCAACAAGTTACAGATGAATTCGAAAGCTCCAGAAGTATTAGCTATTACGAAACACTGTTGTCAACAAGGTACAGACATAGATGAACTCCAATGCTACGGAAGGATAAGCTGTAAAGAAAAACCATTGTCAACAAGGTACAGATATAGTTGAACTCCAATGCTCCGGAAGTATGAGATGTTATGAAACACCGTTGTCAACAAGGCACAGACATAGATGAACTCGGACGCTGCGGATGGATAAGCTTTAAGGAAACCATATGTTCAACAAGGTAAAGGCATAGATTGAACTCGGGTACCCCTGTCACATGCCAAAATTTATGCAGATGACACGTCACAAGATGTTTCAGATAAATCTGTAAATATCATTGAGTACAAACTTAAAGAAGATCTTATATGTGCTATGGAGTGGATGAAAAACAATAAGCTAACTATGAATTTAAAAAAGACTCAATGTATGCTAATTGGTACAAGACAAAGGTTATCAATACTAATACTACTAGTATAATGATCAGCAATTATTTTTTATGTTTTTTTTTATGTATTTTCATTGAGAAAAGAAAAAAATGTCTTTTTTCAAGGAATTTACTTCAGATTTACTACAATCATACATTGTTCCATGCTTTATTTAAATTATTACACAGGATGACGTGAGAACTTCACAAGAACTCATTACTATTAGATTCTGATTGGTCAGATTATAAATATGCAAATCGTACATACCTACATACCGGTGTGTTTGGGCACCTAACACCTTTATGAAAATATTTTAAGTTTCAGGAAAAAAAATTATTTTGATGTAACAAAAATTGTTTGTATCTTTGAATATATATATTTTTAAACATACTTGTAACCCAATTTGTTTGTTTAAATTCGTGGGAAAAGTATTTTATTTTGTCATTTTATTCAGCAGGACCTTGTTTTACATGTAAACGATTGTATGTCAGGTGACATTGCACATGTGCACAAAAAATGAAAATAGGAATGAAGTATGAAAAGATTTTAATGTGCAACAATTGAGATGTTTAGGGGGCAGTGATAAATTAAACCTAGCCTAAGTTTTGACAATAAAAGAAATCTAACAGTCACTGAAATACTCCTGACTGAATTTAGAGTTAAAGAGTGTGTCTGTCAGCTTAGCTTTTTATTATATTAAAAGAAGTAAATTTATTTTAAGGATTTCAGCAATTGGAATATGAAGAATGCAATAAGTCCACGGAAGGTTCCCAATACAAAACTTTAAACCGAAAGTGGATGATATGCAACATCCTCATTATCACCAGATGCACGAACACAACTAATACAAGTAAAAAAAAATGTTTGTTTATGCATTCATTGAGTTCCATGTGCGGCACTAACACTAATACATGTACCAGATTTTAATTATGTTTAGCCTAGTGGTCTAGTTTAATTAGGTCAGGTCCAGTAAATTCTAAAGTTATCAAGCATGCTGGTCTGGCAGTAAATAAAGTTAACATGGAACCCTGTATTTGCAAAATTTGACGTAATAAAAATATAATTCTAACAGTTGTAGACATCTACATGTAAATATGGGTCCATTAAAAAATACAGAGAAGAACATCCTACTGTAAAACAATTTGAACAAGTACTAGTACATGTACAACAGAATAGGGAAAAATAAAAAAACAAACCTGGAAAACTCTTCCCTGCTTCAGGATTATCGAAGCTCATTTTGCCTCTTTTGTGGTTTACATTTTTAGTTGTTTATATCTGTGCTAAAAATCTGTTTCAAAAAATTTAAAAGCAAACTTAGTATTGAAAAGTTGCATAATATCATTCAAAAAAATAATGCATCAATAAATGTCATGCCTACTGTACATGTAGTTTATTTACTTTACACCTTAATTCTGGGTTTTATCTTTTAACTTTTGATTTTCATGATCCCCAAATCTAGAGAATTTATTAATCGAGTAAACTATGGTATAGTTCATTAATGTGTAACCAGGCAATAGATCAGACTATTTTCCCCAAGGTATCCAGATCAGCTTAATGTTCTATTGCCAGAAGCCAACAGGCTTCACATGACACATTTAATAACTGTTTTATTACCTAATACCCATTCACAGCAACAATATTTACTAAAAAAAAAACAATTATATTCAACTGTATTTATAAATGCAACAAATGATAAATATTACCACAATATAACAAACAAGTGTGGACTGTGAGCTAATGTTCACTAGTAATACCTCCGCTGTCACAAAAATTGTGCATGTATATCAACTGTGTAAAAATCTAATTATTCTGTAAACAGGAAGTAGATGACCAAGGAGAATAAAATTGATGTACACCATATGGGACTATAGGATTAAGCAATATACAAAATATCAGGCTTCTACATGCTATAGTTGCTTAGAAAACTGCGACGGAAATTTTGCATGTATGTCAACTATGTGTAAAAATCTAAGTATTCGGAAAACAGGAAGTAGATGACCAAGGACCATGAAATCGCTATACACCATATGGGACTATAGGATAAAGCAATATACAAAATATCAAGCTTCTACATGCTATAGTTGCTTAGAAAACTGCAAGGGAAATTTTTGTTACGGTCAAGGGTAAAACAGTATACCCCTTCTTCTTCGAAGCGAGGGTATAATTAACAGCTTCTTTTAATCAACAGTGAGCATGGTGAAGAAATTAAACGTTAATTGTCAGGTGAAAACACTTAAGAATTTTCAAAACAAAAACGAAAGTCAAATAAGAAATAAAGAAAGTTTAAAGCTCTCTTTAAAAAGAAGTATAGTAGTTTTCCATTTACACATAATACATAAATTCATGAAAAATGTTTTCAAATCTGGTTTTAGAGAAAATTACAGGTCTGGACTGGATTCTATTCATATTAAAAATCTTGATAAACAAATATGTCTTAAGCAACATAACTAGAGGCTCCCAGGAGCCTGTAATCGCTCACCTGGAACCCAAATGGCTTCAACTATATTTAAATTTTTGAAATTAACAGTTTCAGTCTAGTTGTTATAGCTTTTAAGTTACTGTGCAAAAACTAAACAATTTCTGAAAATTACATGGTTTGTAGGCCTTGTCCTTTAGGGTAATTTAGAAATTTACAGTTTTACTCCAGGTGTGTTATAGACTAATTTATAATACAAAAACTGTTCATTTGTCCAAATTCATAATGAAAGAGCAATAACTCCTATAAAGAGTCATCTTGCAATTTTGGACTAAGCAATCATTTGTAGGGCTTCTATTGCTGATCATTTGTGCAATTTACAGTTTCAATCTTGCTGCTATAGTTTTCAAGTTACAGGACAAAAATGGAAAATTTCATTAAAAAATTGTCATTTAAGGGCAATAATTCCTATAAGGAGTCATCTGACAATTTCAGACCAATTTAAGTGAATTGTAGAGCTTATATTGCTGATCATTTTTGCTATATTGTATAATTTTCAATCTAGCTGTTATGGTTTTTAAGTGACATGACAAAAACAAAAAATTTCTTTAAAAATTGCAATTTAAGGGCAATAACTCCTATAAGGAGTCATCTGACAATTTCAGACGTATATGGTAAATTGTAGGGCTTGTATTGCTGATCATTTGTGCTATTAACAGTTTCACTCTAGTTGTTTTTATGTTACAGGATGAAAACAAAAAATTTCATAAAAAATTGCCATTTATGGGCAATAACTAATATAAGGAGTTATCTGACAATTTCATTTGAGCTGATCAATTTGAAGTAACGGTTTTCTCTTTAGCTATTATAATTTTAGAGATAATGATCAAAACATGTGTTGACACCCATGTTCTATTTTTAGTAACATCCGCCATCTTTGTCTGTTGATCAACACCCTGGGTACAAACTTGAAACTAGGAACCCTAAGGATGATTGTGGCCAAGTTTGAAAATAATTTTCCCAGTTGTTTCAGAGTAGAAGATTTTTGAAAAAGTTTACGACTGACGACAGACGACGGATGACAGGCGACGGACGACGGACGCCAAGTGATGGCAAAAGCTCACATGGAACTTCGGTCCAGGTGAGCTAACAAAAAGATGAAAGGGTACTTTTTTATTCAGTTTGGATAGATGGGTTACGTTACGTTATTTTGCAGTTGCCTGATTTGGCTATATATATATATATATATATATATATATATATATATATATATATATATATATTAACATATAGTTTAGATGTTTGCTGATACATACATTTAGCATTTAGCATCCTTTATATTGATGACAACAAAAATTTGATAACAATAACAATACCATCACAAGTATTAGCTTTACTAAAAAACTAGCTTTATTTTTCTTTGCCGACAAAAATATGAACTGTTTTTAATGTTAAATGGCAATATGAATTGTTATTATTTACATCACTTCATTATAAGTACCAACGCTTAGAAAGCCAAATCAGGAACCGCAAAATATAGGTCAGAGGCAGCAATTGATGCATGCACTGTGCTAAGCATCTCTAGATGCATCATACATGGTAAGATAGTTGATGTGAACCTTGTCAGTAAGCAGGAAAAGAATTAAAATTTTTCTCCTAACCGGAGTAATTTTTCAATTTTTTTCATCGTAACAGATTCATGATCGCTCGGCTTTTCTTGAGTGGCTACCAACGGCGGTCAGTCTATTGTGATTGCTACCGCCCCGTAATCATGCGGGGTTTTAATCCCTAACTTAGCTTTGCTTATTTGTTGGTCAATAGGCAGCTATCTCCCGAATTAGCAGCCAATCAAGACACAGCATTGTTTATCTGTTATCCTTCAGGTACGACTGGTTCCGCAGTTTAGCTTTTGATTATTTAGAATGTCTCACATGCGAGACAGTTATCTTTTATAAATATTACACCTTTTGAAAAAGTGCATTAATTGCAATCTGCAAATTTATCTTTGGAGGTACAAAAAATGTGTCAAGTTAAAAAGCCGGTTGAGAATTGGGTAGATTACCCCTAGCAAACTTTATGAAGTGCCAATTTTTATTGTTTGCAAGATTCATTTCAAGTGATATAAATCCTTTATTGAGGGAATGTTTTGCTTTAAGCAATCCCTGGATACTGAAAATACAAAGTCATGCATGTAGTATACACTACAGCCAGAAGGGATTACATATGGATGTCGTAAAAGAATTACTACTAATTAAATAAATGCAATACATATAAAGTGAAACCTTAACTTAAAGAAATCATGTTTTATCTTATACAAAACGAAAATAAAATAACAAATGTAAATGAAAGTAATAAAATTAATATATTTAAATTAAAAAAAAATTATATATATAGAATAATTTTACACACCTCATTTAAATACTCAATTTTGCAAATTAATAAGTAAATTTATAATGTCTGACCATAATCTTGGAATAGAATCAGGCAGATACTAATATAGTTTTAGATTTAAGATCCCTCAAGATTAAAGAATTTGACATTTTTGCAATATGAACATGTGTGGACTGTGAGCACGCTCACAAAGGGATACCCTTTGCTTTGCTTTCAAGTCCAATTATCTCCCCCTAATGATATCAGAAGTCAATAAAAATCCTTCATGCACATCTAAATATAATGTACTTCCTTTATGCTAAGTTTCAATAAATTTCATCAAGCGGTTTAGGAGGAGTTGCGCTTACAAGGGATGAGAGACGGACAGACAGACAGGGTGATTCCTATATACCCTCCACCAAACAAGTTTGTGGGGGCGGGGTATAATGAAACATGTCATAGATGATGAGATACATTTCTTTTTGGTTTGAAAATAATAAAACACCCGAAAACAATAAAACACCCAGAGATCAAGTATTTACTGATTTAGAAAATTTATACAAAATATTAGCAATGTTGATAAAGTTAGTTTAATCAAACTTCTTTTAAATCCAGCTGATTTTCGCCAGTTCAATTTACTGGACTACTTATTGTCTCTTGAAGAAGTGAGATAGGAGGCTTGTTCAATGATGATTTCTCCTGTTGTACATGTATGTTTTTGCATTCGTTTGTCACAACCTGTTATTTACTTAATTCACAATCAAGTTATAATACTACTGTTCAGAATAATAACCTGCATGAATGAGTAATAATTAATTTAAATGAAAAAGTTTCAAGTTATGGCATATGCAAGCCATATTTTCCAGGCAATAAGTCAACACTTTTTCTTGAGATTGTTAAACTCAGCCTATCGTCGAATCAACATATGTAAGGGGCTTGAATCAGACAAGTCAAACGTGGAATTTTTTTTTCATGATCTGATGACTTCAGATACATAATTTGGCTGGTTATCAATCCTGGTCCAGACACACCCTACAGATCGCATGGATTCTCCACTTCCCAAACACCCAACATGGACCTGGGCATTGGTGTCCACCCATGTCTGCGACCACAGTGGGCCCATGCTTTTGCCTGGTGTCATGTCCATGTTTGCCAACCTGTACACACATTCATCTGAGTATGGTTTGAAGAATTTATAAACGTCTTAAAACTGTTATCCAATTTGACAATGGGATGGTATTGTGCCAACATGAGTCTAGTTGAATGGAATGGGCACTTGGCCCACGGTGGGCATGTGGGAATTGAATAATCCATGTGATTTGTAGTGTAATGCCCATAAAAATTGTCCCCAAGTTTCATGAAGATCGGACAACAACTGTTTGAGTTAGAAAGCGAAAAATTTGAATTTTCCTTTTTTTATACCCTGGCTCACTAAGTAGGTATTATGTGATACCCTCCATATAGATATGAGCGTCTGTACCTCGGAGGATTCCATATGATAACTTGAAAACGTGTCAACAGATTTTATTTAAACTTTGCACAGCTACTAAATACTATAAAATGAAGATCAAGTTCAATTTTCAGCACAATCTCATTTGTAGTTTTTGAGTTGTGCCAATTTGAAATAATTGTATAAGTCCGTGGTCGAGGTAAAAATTGTCTTATGAGATGGGCTGTTTCTGTACGCTGATTTGTAATTCAGTATCATGTGTTCTATAATACTAAAAACAATGCAACGTGGCGGGGTATTATTTAATATCCCATTAAATGCCCTATTTTTAATAAATAAAGGGCCAGAACTCTGAAGTGGCTTTGGCTGGTTATCAAACTTGGCCAAGATATTATGCCCATAAATATTTTCCCCAAGTTTAATGAAGATTGGAAAACAACTGTTTGAGTTAAAGAGTGGACAAGGCGCATTTGCCCTTTTTTGTATAAATAAAGGGCCATAACTCTAAAGTGGCTGAAGTGATTTGGCTGGTTTTCAAAGTTTGCTGAGATAAAATGCCCATAAGTTTCATGAAGATTGCACAACAACCGTTTGAGTTGGAGAGGGGACAAATCGAATATGCCATTTTTATTATTTTTTTTAATGAAATTAGATACAAGCAAGGACATCTCAATAAACCTATTTTTTATGAAACTGCATGCAAGTATCAATTTGTTAGAGAAAAATATGCAATTAACAGCAAAATGAAATTTTTTAACAGAAAATATAAAGTTTTCACTTTTCAACTGACTCTTTTCTAATACCCTATTCTTGAAACAACAATTCTAATATGAAAGAAGGTTGTCAAGATTCACGATTTCAAAATTTTATTTTGAGGCAACAATATACATGATATAACATACATGTACCTTATGATTTGTATACCAACTGCAGTCTTAGGACAAAACAACCATGGTTCCACATGTTCATTCATTCGAACAAACTCAACAGTTTATGATCACATGTGCAAAATTAACAGCAACAGGTTCTAATTTTATAATAAATTCAATAAATAGTCTTGATATCCCATCTTTCATTAGTTTTTAAAAACAATTCGGGCCTTTTCTAGACTTTTCCTGAGAGCTGTCGACAGAGTGCATAATACAACGCATTCCATCACTAGAGGATTATAAACATTGACTTATACATTGTTCAATTGACATTAGCTTAGTGATTTATCCTTAATATGTTTTATGTTCATTTCAGATTGACCGTGGTCATTGTTCATCATTATAAAGACATATATGAATAAATGGACCTAGTTCTTATTTATGACCACGGCCAGAGATTCAAGATAACAGTATATTTGTAAAAGACATTATTTTCTAAGAATTGATCATAATGCCAGCAGTAGGATGTCCAATACCAGGCTGTGATTACGTCACGGACGACCTTGAGGCCGCAATCGTTGCCGCACTCATAACCGCTCACTGCACCACACACGCTCCTGGACAGGCTGCCAAAGTAAAAAAAGTTAAAAGACCCACAATATCGACAGCGGGAACAAGTGAAGAATGGGCATATTTCCAATCTCGATGGTCTGACTATGTAGACGCAACTAAAATCGAGGGCCGTGATCGCGTGGTACAGCTTTTAGAATGCTGCGAGGAACAACTTAAACGAAAAGACTTAACACGATCAGCTGGTGGCAGTCTTACTAACAAGTCTGAAGAAGAAGTGATGGCAGCAATAAAAAAACTGGCAGTTCGAGAGGAAAACACCATGGTAGCTCGAGTGACCCTGCATAACATGCGTCAAGATCGTGATGAGCCTGTACGCCGTTTCTGTGCACGACTTAGCGGACAGGCGAGTGTTTGCAAATTTCTATTTAAGTGTCCAGCTTGCAACGCTGATGTAAATTACACAGACACAATAGTGAGAGACGTACTAGCACGCGGCATATGTGACCCTGAAATACAATTAGATCTCCTTGGTGATAAGAATCAGGACATGTCATTAGAAGAAGTAGCACAAGTTGTTGAAGCTAAAGAGTCTGGAAAACGATCTGCCTCCCGACTATTAGACTCTCATGAGGTCCAAGCAGCAGCCAGTAGTTCATACAGAAAGGCAAAACAAACCGCTGTCAAAGATAAAAACGATGCTTGCTCATACTGTGGCAAGAAAGGACATGGTAAAAACGCTCCTGCCCGTGCAAGAAAATCAGAATGTCCAGCTTACGGTCATAGATGTGAACACTGCAATCGAGAAAAAACCACTTCGAGAGTGTTTGCCGGAGTAAGGACAAACCGAAAGCGAAACCCAGTGCTCACAACGCCAAAGACTACGAGAATTCGGTGTTTGACACCTTGTGCACCGTATCATCAATGTCAAAACAACCCACTGATAAGACATTGGCTTTGGACCACCAACTTTATGACAACTTATCTGATACTTGGATAAAAAGACCTTCCAAATCTCAACCATTCATAAATCTTACAATCAGAGCATCACCCGAGGATTACAAAGCCTTAGGTTTCCACCTTAAAGCTGGTACACACGCTGTTCGTATTTCTGCGATGGCAGACACTGGATGCCAAAGCTGTCTCACAGGTATCAAAGTCATCCACAAACTTGGCCTCAAGACCTCATTCCTGTAACTATGAAAATGCACGCTGCAAATAACAAGGGCATTACAATCCTCGGTGCCACAATCCTTCGGCTCTCAGGAACAGATGAGCAAGGGAGCCTTGTAGAGACTAGGCAAATGACATATGTTACTGACAATTCCGATAAGCTCTTCATCAGTAGGGAAGCCTGCATCGCCCTTGGCATGATATCTGGAAGTTTTCCGACTATCGGTGAAATCTACGACACCCAATCGGAAGCAATGAATCAAACTCAGGATACCACCAACAATAAGGTGGGAAGCATAAGCGGACTAGCGAATCAATGTGACTGCCCTAAACGTCAACTACCACCTCCGCCTCCTACGGAATTACCGTACAGTGCAACTGACTCCAACCGCCTTAAACTAAAGGACTACCTCTTGGAGTACTATAAATCGAGTACATTCAACGTCTGTGACCACCAACCGTTACCACTAATGGATGGACCGTCAATGAAGTTGATGATCAATCCAAATGCTGAACCTGTCGCTCATCACAAACCAGTGCCAGTGCCGTTACATTGGCAAGAGGAAGTTAAAGGTGGACTCGACCAAGACGTCCGCCTTGAACCTGTCCCAATTGGGGAACCAGTTACTTGGTGCCATAGGATGGTTGTATGTGCTAAGAAAAATGGCACACCTCGACGAACAGTTGACTTTCAGCCTCTCAATGTACACGCTAAGAGAGAAACGCATCATACACCTTCGCCATTTCACCAAGCAAGGTCAGTGCCACACGGAAAAAAGAAAACCGTCTTTGATGCCTGGAACGGGTACCACAGTGTACCGATTCAAGAATCTTACCGACACTTAACTACTTTTATCACTCCTTGGGGGCGCTATCGTTATAAAACAGCCCCTCAAGGATACATTGCTTCTGGCGACGGATATACTCGACGATAAGATGAAATAGTTGCCGATATACCCAACAAAACTAAATGTGTCGATGATGTTCTTCTCTGGTCTGATTCAATAGAGGAGAGTTTCTTCCAAGCTGTACAATGGCTTGACATATGTGGAAGACACGGCATCACACTCAACCCTGACAAGTTTTGCTTCGTAGAAGACACGATTGAATTCGCTGGATTCCAAATAACCCCTGACACAATTCGCCCATGTGCAAGATATCTAAGTGCAATTATGGACTTTCCGACCCCGAGAAATATCACCGATGTCAGATCTTTGTTCGGTCTAGTAAATCAAGTATCGTACGCTTTCAGCATGACAGACAAAATGCTACCATTCAGAGAGTTATTGAAACCAGGAACACCGTTAATCTGGGATGAAAATATTAATGCACTCTTTGAGGAGTCTAAAACTGCTATTATCAATGAGATTGAAGAAGGCGTGCGAATCTTTGACAAGACAAAACCTACCTGTCTCGCCACCGATTGGTCAAAGTCGGGAATTGGATTCTGGCTGTTCCAGAAACATTGCTACTGTCCGGACAACCAACCATTTTGTTGTCGCACTGGTTGGTAGATAACACTTGTCGGAAGTAGGTTCACACATGCAGCTGAGTATCGATATGTACCAGTGGAGGGGGAAGCTTTGGCAGTTGTCGATGCTCTTGATAAAGCAAGATACTTTGTTCTTGGGTGTGAAGATCTTGTAATCGCAGTTGACCATAAACCTTTGTTGAAAATATTTGGTGACAGATCATTGGAGGACATCTCGAATTCACGTCTCAGAAACTTAAAGGAAAAGTCCCTCCGATATCGATTTCGCATGATTCATATTCCAGGGGTCAAGCATCTCGCTGCAGATGGAGTGTCACGCCATCCAACCGGAAAATCTGAAAAGCCATCGCTTCAAGATGACATCGCATCAGTTAACAGCGTACCTTCTGTGAGACATGTTCTCCTACCCACATTGCCATCAGCATATCCTGTTCTCAATGACATTGATGTTGATACTTGTATAACCGCATCAGCAGTATGCTTACTTGACTCACTTGCCGTGAGAACAGTCACCTGGGACGGAGTTCACACTGCCACAAGTAGTGACGATAACATGCATGAACTCCTCAGCCTTATAGAATGTGGGTTGCCAGAGTCTCGCCAAGAATTTCCTGCACATCTTCGAGAGTATTTTCAATTCCGTGAGCACCTCTACACTGTAGATGGTGTGATACTATACAAGGATCGTGTAGTAATTCCCCCAGCTCTTCGACAAGAAGTTCTCACAGCTCTTCATTCAGCACATCAATGAATCACCTCTATGGTATCGCGAGCAGAGTCCTCCGTGTTTTGGCCAGGAATAACACCTGTTTTAACAGCACTTCGAGCCGGATGCAACCACTGCACCTTCAAATCCTAGTGCTCCGCCTACACCCCTAATATCTCCAGACTACCCATTCCAATGTGTTTGTGCAGATTATTTTCACCATCAGGGGATTGGATATTTAGTTGTAGTTGAACATTTGTGACATTTGGGATTCCGGATGAATTGACCTCTGACGGCGGACCTGAATTTACGGCAACGTCAACCAGGCCATTCTTAAAGGACTGGGGAGTCCATCACCGCCTCTCCTCTGTGGCTTTCCCACACAGTAATTGCAGAGCCGAAATAGGTGTCAAAACCGTTAAGCGTCTTATTGCCGACAACACAGGTAGTAGCGGGGATCTTAACACTGATGAATTTCAACGTGCGATGCTTCAATACAGGAACACACCTGACAGAGACACCAAGTTATCTCCTACAATATCTGTGTTTGGTCATCCCATCAGAGACTTCATACCTGTTCCGCCCGGCAGGTACCGTCATCAGTTTTAAACCGACCTACTCACGAAAGACATTTTAGAAGGCCGTTTAAAAACTTGGGGGGAGATAGAGGATTATAAACATTGACTTATATATTGTTCAATTGACATTAGCTTAGTCATTTATCCTTAATATGTTTTATGTTCATTTCAGATTGACCGTGGTCATTGTTCATCATTATAAAGACATATATGAATAAATGGACCTAGTTCTTATTTAATCACAGTGAGTATCCGTTAATTTTATCCGTGTCAGCTTTATTTATACTGAATGAACATATTACAGACTAAGTGTTTATTTCACAGGTTGAGAAGGAAAATAACATATTAGATACAGCACAGTCGTTTCATTTCCCAACTTTACAACGAAAGTCGGAAGGGAAACAGAAATATTTCATTCTTACATGTGATGAGGCGTACTAGGAGAAGTTGAAGGTGGAACAGGAAAAACGAAAAAAGATGCTATCAAACAAGAAAGGATTGAAAAGCGAGTCTTTATTAAGCAAACGAAATCTAAATCTTTAAATTATTAAAAATATATAAAATAGTAACTTTATTTTTTTATGTGATTGTGGCAAACTTCAGATGGATTTGGTCATGAAACTGACTATGACCAAAGCTTTGTTTGAGGTGATGTATCTTGGCATCGCTGTTGATGATAATGGCACAATATTAACCCCCGCCTCACGGCAGACAGTCCCAAATACGCTGAATAAAAAACATTTTCATATGGCATTCATCGTATCTTTATCAAAACTTAATTCCAGTTCCAGAAAATAGAGACAATTTAGCTTGTATTAATATAAAGTACTTTTAAATTGCTTTTCTCTATGCATGCCCGTTTCAAATACTAGCTTCAAATAGTCCATAACGTATAAGTACTATTTATGCCTGAATTTTTTTTAAATGTTACGGAAAAAAGTCCGAACATTGGTACCTTGCATCCAAACCATGGTAAAATTTGGAAAAAAAAATTTTAAATGCAAAACTTGTGTCAAATTGGAAAGTATTCACAATGTATAAAGAGGAAGCTGCCTAACTTGGCCGGTAACCAGTTACGAGTTGTCGCACGAGGTAACATAACATGTGACAGAAAAAAACTCCAGAAGATGTAAATGAAAAACTCTGAGGTGTCCGAACTATGGTCGTTTTGCCCTATCAATATTAACTCCAGTTACTTGAACATGTAATTTGTAGATGGCGTATATAGTAGGACGCCAATACATACGGTAAACTTATTTATTAGCATTTTATTGTCAAAAAATTATCCTGACCACAATTTCCTCTTATGTGGATGCTATTTGTCGAAAACGGAGCTGACATGTTTATTTTTGAGCTACCTTTAGAGCTACGTTTTGGCAGTTTCGCAGATGCTTGCCAGCTTATCATCTGGGTAAGTTTGAAAATTTTTAACATGGCATTTTTTCGGTGCGTTGGTACAAATAAACTACCATCTTATTGCAATAATCTCTTAAATTCTTATCTTACCAGACGAACCAGGGTCGACGAACTCGATTAACTGGAAATCGGGCGTTTAATTTTAAAGCAAGTACAAAAGTCAAAAGTAACTTACTAACCATTAAAATTTTAAATGCAAATAATGAAAAAATAATTGAATAAATATTTATTTCAACCCATTCTCTTTTAATTTGGTGGCCACCTGTTGCAATCGTTATGTAATCAAAGATGTGATGAACAAATGGTTCAATGCGGCTCTGAATTTATTTCACTGGGACTACAACTATCTAATTTTAGAATTAATAAAAACTGGTTGTTTTTGTTTTCGTTTTGCATGCAGATGGAGGTTCGCATTTGTATTATGCTGTTTTATGGGTTGTTTTGGGTTATTTGTTTCGTCATTATTTTTTCTCCAAAATATAACTTTTATATTTTAAAAAGGCACATAGAATTAATAATAAATTATGACTACCTAAAACATTTGAGACAGATTTGTTATTTAGAACACCTTTAAAGTCATGAAATGTAACCCATGCTGTATTGTCTTGATAGGGCCTGTGTCATAAACTTGTACAGGATGTTTATTTATCAGTTTATTCCTAAAAACTTGCATTTTGACAACCTTTATTACTTCTTTAGGGTCTTTTTCAATTATTTTTATAGAAACCATTTATAAAAGTAAATCAATTTAAATGTCATTACCACATGCACTCAGGAACTGTATATACGTATTGACCTTTTCGAAATCCCATAATCACGTGGTTCTTGAAAAAAAGGGGGGGGGGGGGTAAGATCGACAGTGATCGTGTCTTTCCGTCCAGCATCGTAGGAAGATCAACCGACACATTACAATTTCCAGTGAATTATTTTTACAGTTGTTATAATTGTTTCAAAAGATTTGCAATTACACGTATTATAAACGGAAAACTGACATTCATGTGCATAAACATTGTTAAGAACTTATATATTAATAATATTTTCAGAATTTAAAATAGTATTTTTGCAAAACAATATATTTGAAATAATTAACTTTTGTGGTTTTTTAAACTAAATACACCGTTGATGACATTTTTTTTAAAATTAACTGAATTATTTTTTTATGTATTATTATTATATTTAAAAAAATTTAATTTACCTTTTTCCATTTGTGTTACTTTAAAGGACTTTATATACGGTCCAAGGAATGTTTAATTTCGTTCTATGAGTATATAAATATAACATGCATTTTTTAAATAGTTTTACATCAACATTTTTAAATCTTTAAATAAATATATTTGTATAAGAAAGGTATTTACAACTGCATTTATATAATATACTTCAGTATGAAATAAACAAGAAAATTAAGCATATGCATTAAATTCCACTCTTTCTAAAGACTGTATGTCAAATAATTCAAATAGTTTCAAAGCTTTTTAAGTCTTAAAACATTTACTTCTAATTTAAAAGTAATTGGACTATAACAATGCTACACGACGCCCTGCATATACGGACATGCGCCGTCGTATAGGAAACTAAAATTCCGCTTATAATTTCAACATCTTAAAACGAAAATGGAAGAAAGAAAATCAAAATTTACACTAATAAAAACTATATAAATTTAAATCTGAATGTGTCTAGATTACCAAACAAGTTGCACACGTTTAGTATCATTCAGTTTTGTATTGGAAGTATGGATTTTTGTAGCGTGGGTACAGCGATTTTTATAGTGGTTTATATGGCGCTCAATGGTCGTTTTCATCGGCCAATACTGTCAATTTTTAAATGGATTTGAAAGAAACTTCTTCAGAAATTAATTCGATTTAATTGTAATTTTCATAAAGTTTATTTATCACAGAAACCCAAACAAGTTGCACACGATAGTTTAGAAAAACCAACAACTTGTATTTTAACTTTTTGTATAGGTCCCACTGAAATTTTATAAGCGACCGAAAAACAACATGGCTACATGATTACGTCATTAAAATCACGTGATGTCATCTATAGTTGGATATGTTTGTTTGTTTGTTTTTGTTGTTTGTGTATGTATGATTTTTTGTTTGTTTTTTTTTTAATTTTTATTAAATACATTAATGTATGGTGTATAAACGTAGTGCCAGTTCCCAAAGTTTCGAACAGACAGCCTTATTGTCGATTGGCGTCCTACGAGAGCCGTATAAACGATCATATCCGTGTCGACACTTGTTAGCTAATTATATATCGTTCGATTCCAATGCCGTTGATTTATAGGTTCATGTTTGATGGTCGGAAATTAAATTAACTGGCAACGGATTTACTGGCACCATCAAATCACCGATTAATGCTGGCAAATCTTTAAATAAATAACAGTTATTTTCATTCTAATACAACGGCAATAAAAAAACTAAATTAAATTGCCTAAAATGGGTTGGGTTTTTTTGTTACAGGAAATAACGTCTGCACTTGCGTAACTTCTAACGGCATAATCGTGGAATTTATTCCATGAAAATGTTCACGTCAAAATTGATGTTACATCAAAAATTGCATTAGAATTTTCTTATGCGCCTCTATTTTCTTTTTTAAAAGCGTTTAAAAATGACGTATTCCTCGGGGCCATCGTCGTCGGAAACCCACGTCAGCTTGCGTTCTCGCTGTGCTGCGAGAATGCGACCGGAACGCGAGAACGCGACCGGACGTGGGTTCCGACGCGTTTTCGCTTTGCTACCACTTACCGATGCGGGCCATTTGGACACCGGGGCCACTTATTTATACCTAGGTAAGTGATACAACGGGCTCGGGACACTGGAAGGGTTCCGAAAGTTGTATAAAGAGGTATTTCCCGTGGTTTCAAATTAAACAACACATGCACAACGAAGTAAAAAAAAACACCAATGATGTCTACATATACTTTTTACCCATACTTACCCAAACTATATCCATACACACATTAAAATAGCATGTTTGGCAGTTTTATCATATTTAAATGTTATAATGCATTGTATCTTTTTGTCTGAAAATGTAATACAAGTGAAGTGGATACATCAAAATTCCCTCCTAGTGAAGCTATTTATTACAGTGAAAAATGTACAGTCAGCCGTCATTCAGCTATATTCAGGGCGACAACAAGTTCAGATACAAGAAAAGGAACAGGGCAACGGGAATAAAAGGTAGGAAGCAGGAAATTTAGCCATGAGTAGCAGCTACATTGAGCCTACTGTTTTTCGAAATCTATATACCTGTATACGGTGTCTTCATCGGCAAAGGTGGCACTCTCCTCACACTTCAACCACTATGATTCTCGAACAGGCTTTCCGTATTATGACATGAAATGCCCTCTCCGACGACAGTGCCTCCCATTTCGGCCACTAGGAGACGCGCTGGCCGCTAAGTGTGTCTATCACTCGGAGCCCTCCGAGGATGTTCCAATGGTTACTAAAAAATCCTTACCATTATTTCAATGATTGAATATTTGCTTAACGCTCAGCGAACATATTTCAGTTAAATTCAGAGTAAAAAAAAGTTATAATATATTTACGGCATCTGGAATCGGGTGTTACTGGAAAGTAAGGAGGATAAAGTTTTCCGTATTAATCACTCAGTGGGCTGCCTTACCTATCTGTCACATGGTACGGGCTGTCCAGCTATTTAGGCCGAACACCGGGAAACCTTCCAGTGTAATATCAATAGCGTTCTCTTATCAGGGAGATCTAAAATGTGCGTTCGGCGTAGTACATTTCCAGTATTGGTATTCTTGACCACTTTCTAATTATTGATAAAAAGCAAAAAAATAAAAGTGTGTGTACTGTACGATATGTCCCAGTATGAATGAAAATTTAAAGAAATTTTCGGACAGTATATTAATTTAAAGTTATTTGCCTTCTCATTTAAACACACTAGTAATAAGATGTTTGTCATGCCGAAAAAAAAGTAAAAAAATAAAGAACTCAGATGAAATTCCCAGAATTTTATATTAAACGTTTTAAATTTCCGTCTGTCCCACTTCCTGTTCATGTGGTCCTGACCTACTTTCAAGCGGATTCTGTACATTTCATCTACTTAATATGTACTATTTTTACTTTCCTTTCAACGAAACAAATTTATCAAAAGCTAGTTTAAATTATTATGCATCGATGATTTTCATTGATTAAAATGATTTCTGTATCCTGGAGCTAGTTTCGTAATCAATGTACGGATATATAATAAACATATATTAGCATAACACCGATTTTCAGAAAGCCATATACACTTCATAGAATTATACTTTCAAAATTGTCAGATATACTCAAGGAGTTAGAGTAAGCAGACACAATACCAAATTGGAAATAGTGTAAGTAGTATTTATTAAATTTATTTACTGATTTTTTTAAAATCAGTTCTATTATACAACAATCGAGTGCTGATGAGTTAAAAGTGAAGGTACGTTAAAATCATGGATGGACGTTATTGGTAAATATTCTTATTCTTAGTTAATGCAATAAAACTATGGATCGACTGAATCACGAATTTTACAATTTTCAGCAGAGTATTTTTTTTTTAATGTAAAGTATGTTCTGATAAGTTTTACTGCCGTCGTTCTTTTCGTATTTGGTGCATCAATGTTCTTCAAAATCTTGGCACGCACCCCTACCTCGGTATTCCGCCATGTTCTGATGTTGTTTACACTAGATATTAAATGAACGAGTCAGAGTACAATGCGAAAACCGAGAAAAAGTGGCGGAACGTTTTTGTATTATCAATAATAATGTTTACTTTGAATGCTGAATCGATAATACACGAATTCAAACATTTTGTTTGCTTTTAATTGATTGATAGGTTTATCGGATGATTGCTTTACGTTCATATAGCAGTCTTTCAGCTATATAGTTAACAATCAATAAATCAAGGAGGAAACATGGTTAGAGAAAAGGAACAAAAATTTGACTGCGATTGAGGAGTATAGAGCATACAGCTTTTGACCTAAATTACCCCACCCCCCTTTTCCAAACTGGTGGGCATCTGTCATCTGGTAACGGGCTAGCCAAATCTTTGGGTAGAACACCGGGAAACATTTCAATTAGTCGGAAAATCTTCTGCCGTCCAACGCTATTTCAGACTTTGATGAAAAAATCGTTGGACGGCAGAGGATTCTCGGACTACCTTCCAGTGCGAGGTCAGATACGTTCTGTAACTGGGGAGTATTTAATTTTGCTTTGGTGTAGTTCATTTCCAGCATTGGTATTGTTGACCACTTTTTTCAAAATTGGTAAATAAACAATTTTGTTTTAAATATATTAATTTAGATCTGTAACCAATAATATGAAACCGGAAAATATGTTACTAACGGGTAAGAAAAAAAACACTAAAGTTTATTGACCTTCACATTTAAACAAACTAATAAAAAGATGTTTATCACGCAAAGAAGAAGGCAAAAATAACACAGGTAGATGTTAACAGGAAAAACATATTACAAGTTGTTTATTTCCGTCTGTCCGACTACCTGTTCTTGTAGTCGCTTACCTGGATCTTTTTTACTTTCACACGGATTCTGTAAATTTTCTCTACCAGTGTTCTATTTTTAATTTCTTTTTAACCAAACACAAATCTTATCAAATCTAATCATGTGAGAATCGACATCTTTGACTGGTAATGTGGCAATCATTGACAACCCTTGTCAATTAATGTGAGAATAAGTTGTTTGTTTTGTTTGATGGTGTTTAACGCCACTTTCAGCAATTTTTCAGCTATATCATGGCGTCCAGTTTTTATTGGGGGAGGAAGCCAGAGTACCCGGAGAAAACCCCCGACCTGCGGTAGGAAAACTGGCAATCCTTGTCAATTAAGATTGGAGTCGAGTACACCCTGCCTGCAGTGAGAATCGAACCCGCAATCTCAGTGTTGACAGACCACGTGATCAATAGTAGACAAACTACCTTGACCACTCGGCCACCGAGGCCCCCTGTGAGAATAAGACAAGTCTTTCTTCTTTGAGTCGGGCTATCGTATTTTCTGAAAGTATACGGACTTATTTGTAACTTATGCATCTTTTTTTAGTTATTAGATATGAAAAACAAACAAAATCGTATACCTGGCGTGTCTTTAGAATATATTAATAATGATTTATAATTTAAAACATTATATTGTCATTTCTCCAAAGGTATAAGATGTTTGCAGAAATTATTACTTATAATATATTTGCGTTCTGCTACTTGATAAATTCAATTTAGGTTGAATGAGATTTACAGAAAATCATTTAAACTTCCGTGCGTCTTGTTTGTAAACATCATCGTCCACAAGAAAAGACCTTCACCTTTAAACAACTTTTATTAAGTTATGTAGTTTACATTTAAAAACAAAAGAACAATGTTAACCTATATTAATATAATCTCAGTATAAAATGTGCTATTTTGTTCAAGATTTTATATAACTTCTAGACATCGATAAACTTAGCACTACGTAAAAATAAATGTTGATTAATGTTGTTTTTTATTTCCTAGATCAAAATTATCTATCGAGCCGCCTGCGGTAAGATGGATAACAAAAAAAACGATGAAATAAAACAAACAGTAATGTGTTTATCGCTGTTTTGTGAAATTGTGACGTCAAGTTGTCCTCAACAACTACAGTGATGTGAATTTTTCTCAGCTTGTACGATTAAATGAAGATTGAACAAAATCGATAAATCCGCGACAGTTGCAATTACGTGATACCTGTAGGAGGGCAGATATCTTTTATTAAATTTAAAGCTTAGTTTTTTAACTTATTTTATATATTTTATTAACAAGAAAGGAGTTTATTGAACTTGATGCTTTAAAGAGTTTTAGTAACGTTCGGTAGTCTTGTACTTATTTTGTGTATTTGATCGATAATTCATTTTTAAATCATTGGGGGTGGGAGCTTGTACAGTTATTTTTTTAAACATTTCAAATTAGCTAGACTTTTCATTACATGTCGTTCTGATTTAAACAGTATGATAAGATTTCGCTTATGTTTGTAAAAAGGTAAAAATAAAATGGGATAGGATGATACGTTAAACTTCTGTAAATATCAATACATTTTGCATACATTATGTTTAGGTTCAACTACCTATTTCACGTCGAGACAGTTCTTTGAGACGCGCAGCGTCGAGTAGAGATACGGAATGTATGCAACTGTCGAGACGTGATTCTGGTAGTTGTAACTACGCACTCTAAATGTCTGTAATAAGTTTATCTAAAATTAAGAAGTATAAAAATGCAGTACAAATTTAATATTCAAAAAACCACTTTTACATGAAATATAGTCCTTATCGTTACAATGACGTCACATTTCATTGATAGAATGAGAGTCAACATCGCTGTCATATAAAATCATTGGTAATAACATTCATTATGACGTCTTAAAGTAGGTCCGACTAAAGTACATCTTGTATCACATATAGATGATACAAGGTTTTGTATCACCTAGGTTGTATCAATAGCTAAATTTTTAGATTTTGACAAAATACATAATTAATTTTAGATAAAGACACATTATATATATTACGTGTAGGTACATTCTGGTACCCTGACGATGATACTCTCTTTAGCCTAAGCGGACTTAGGATATAACGTCATGTCAGGAGCATTGATTTCAACGGTGAGAGCGTTGAAATTTGACGTTCGGGCATTCTCTTGACGGGGCCGCTGTGGCCGAGTGGCTAAGGTAGTTCGTCTACTATTGATCACGTGGTCTGTCAACACTGAGATTGCGGGTTCGATTCTCACTGCAGGCAGGGTGTACTCGACCCCAGTCCTAATTGACAAGGATTGCCAGTTTTCCTACCGCAGGTCGGGGTTCTCTCCGGGTACTACGGCTTCCTCCCCCAATAAAAACTGGACGCCATGATATAGCTGAAAAATTGCTGACAGTGGCATTAAAACACAATTCAAACATTCAAACATTCTCTAGACTAACCATTTTGTAATATAGATAAGTTCAAGTAGACCGAACGTATTGTGACGTCATTCGTTTTATGACGTTCATTGTTTACATTTCTAAGCTGAGTTTACATTAAGATTTCAACGTAAATTTAATCGTAAATTTAAAATGAAATTTATATTTAAATTTTATAAAGAAAAGGTATTCCCAGCTTTAAAAAAGACTGACATGCGCTCGTGATATTAAATGGCGTCATATTATCAACCAATGAAAATGCTTATATCGGAGGTCCTGACCTGGTATTGAAGTGAAGCTTGCGTCAATGACAAATGTTGCACCAGGGTGCCGTTTCATAAAGCGATCGTTAGCTTAACGTGCACGTTATCCCATTTAAATTGCATGGGATAACGAGCACGTTAATTAGCGATCGCTTTATGAAACGGCACCCAGGAGACCAGGTTATGTGTAGGTACAACTACCTATATCATGTCGAGACAGTTGTGTCCATTCGTATCACTGCGAGACGTGTAGCGTCGAGTTGTGATGCGGAATGTATGCAGTAGTCGAGACGTGATACAGTTAGTTATACCTACACATAACCTGGTCTCCTGGTGCAATATTTTTCGTTGACGCAAGCTTAAATGTATGTAATACGTTTATCTAAAATTAAGAAGCATACAAAGGGTAGATCGAAAAAGAATGTTTCAAATTTAAAATTTAACATCCATCGAAGCATTGTTTATAAAATATAGTCCCTAACGTCACACGTATTATGACATCATGTCTCATTCATAGAATGAAAGTCATTCACCGATCATTGGTTATACCATTCATTGTGACGTAAGAAGTTGTTCCGACTAATGTACATCTTGTATCACCTACGTGTTTATACATGAATAAAAAATGACTTGTCTTTTATTGGAATAAAAGAACAAAAGAATGCCTCAAATTTAAAATTTTCTGGCCATTTTAAATTATAAAAAGTACAAAATTGCATCAATGTGGCTAAATTTTACCGCTAGGCAATGTTTTGTATTGGACACATTTAGTATGTTTCACCTCACAACGGCAATGTTTTGTATTGGACACATTTAGTGTGTTTCACCTCACAACGGCAATGTTTTGTATTGGACACATTTAGTGTGTTTCACCTCACAACGGCAATGTTTTGTATTGGCCACATTTTATTGTTTCTACACAAAAAGTCAATGTTTTGTTTTTGACTACAACTTTATGTCATTTAAATAGCAATAGGAATTATATCATTGACCATTGCATTATTTCAGCTTATAAAACACAGAAGACGTGATATCACGAGAAATGAACAACACAAATTAGTTTGTAGTTGAATATGATCTTATCATAACGTATACAATTTTGAGATCACAAAATTATTCAAACAAATATTATTTTTAGTACGAGAGGATGTCAACATCTCAAAAGAGTGTACACGGTATGCTATTCATGGTATCACAATCTACTGCTACAAATTAAGGATATCACGTTTAATTATGTAAGTTTACTTTCCAAAGAAAAGATTGGTTTATTTTTCAGACTTTCTTAAACGATTGTAGAAACAATGTCTAGCAAATGGTCAACAGTAGTGTTTTTGGTGTTGCTGTTGTTTCCACATCAAGCTGATGGTAGGCATATATATTTATCTCTAGATTGCTAAAAACTTTCAGATACACCTAACTATATTATTGGATGGTTTTCTTACATATGTATACGATATGAATCGTAGGTCTTAATGTTTTGATACTTCTTAGTACTTCTACTTTAACAGTAATTAATTATAGAACACACACTGGTGGTATCTATGCAATTTGGGTATTTTATCTATATATACGTATCAAAAACAACATAGATATTTTTTAAATTTCCCTGTAGCAAAACAAACACAACGCTGTCTAATTAATGGCTAAAACAGCAGGATAGTTAAATTAACATTGACAGATACCTATTGATTGCCAGGCTACATGTATATATGGGTAAAACGGCTGTCAAGTTGGCACTAATTAAATATTTTTCTCAAGTGCAATATCAGAATCTTTCATTGGATCGAGTTTTCATACGCTGTAACGTGTTATAAATAGGAAATGTACAAAAGTGTAGTTTTCGAGCTATATATCAAGTGTTAATAAGGATAACAATGTCATTTGTAAGCTATTAAACGATTGATCCAATATTCAACAAATATGTAAACACATGCCAACAAAAGGAACACAATGAAACGGGAGGTGTGGCATTCATAAAACCTGGTTTAACCCACCATTTCTTTTGAAATGCCTGTACGAAATCAGGACCAATGCTGTAGTTACTATATTTTTGGTTGTTGTTTGTGGAGTTTGCCGTTTTCTCGGACTCGGATTTGTGGATTGTCTTGTTTGTATTGACAGTTTCATCGGTGTTCGGTATTTTGTTATTACCTTCACCTTTAGTATATTTCAGCAAAACTGTTTTACATTAAGGCTAGTCATTAAACTTTGACTTCAGTGCGATTTATAAATAACATACAAATATATTTAAATCCAGTTTGAATCGTAATGTCAATTACTTACAACGACAAAAGTGACATAAAAAGTTGTTTTTCAACTGTCATTACCTTCTTTTGTTTAAAATACATGTCTTTGATTAATATTTAGGTGGCCCTATATCGTGGGCATCTTGTATGGCTGCTGTAGGAATCGGTGGTATTGTAGCTGGTGCAGCAGTTCTTCCAGCCCTTGGTTTCACATCATCCGGCATATTAGCTGGGTCATGGGCGGCATCTTGGATGGCAACATTTGGTGGAGCTGTTCCAGCTGGTAGCCTGTTTGCTACGTTACAGTCTGTTGGAGCCACTGGATTTACCTTGAATGCCTTTGGAGGATTATCAGGATTCTGTGCGGCTTTGACTGCACCATTCCCATAAGCAATAATCAAGACAACTGTTTTTGCCTTTTGATTTAAGCATTTACTTGCCTTATTTCTCATTAATTTAACTGTATTTACTCCAATGCGTTGTTCATTCAAGTGTTTTAGTCATCTTTTTTTTCGTTAGTGTATTCTTTTTTATCTGTTAATTAAATCTTGTCTATTTTTTGCTCAAACATATTCGAAATCAGTTGGGAGCTTCCTGTATTAATCTATTTCTATAATAGGCTGGTATTATGTTGTTCATAATCATAAATGACCCCTAATCAATAAATAGACAAAGTAGTTTCACCTAAAGACATTATCTATGAATGCTACGTTTTGTACAGTCTATGAAACCGACAGAAATTCATACGTATTTCTTGACTGTTTCGTGCAACGTACGGAAATGTGTACTCATAAACAGACTTTTTGTCTAAAATCATTTATATTTTAATTTTTAATACAAGAAATATAGCTATACCTACGTAAGATGTCGGGATTAAAATCTAAATTAAATTGACGTCGCATGTTTAAAGTATGCCTTCCAAAGCAACTTTAACTAAAACATAACAGAAATAAACAGATATGTTTTTCCCTGTTATGACATAAAAATATGCGTAATCACGCCTAAAAATCATACTGCTTTAACAGGTCAACAAACTGACAAAATGCAGGTATATTGCAACTTTACATAAAAGCTTATATACCAAGATTATGTTGATCGTGTTATTGCAATCTATTGTCCAATAGTATTAGTCTTGAAACGTTTTACCAATATAAAAAAATATTCGCACCTTAAAATTAAAATGCTATCTTTTACCTATTTGCCATATTGTTCATGATGCACTGTAAATGTTTTAAATAAACTTTGCCAGATTATATCAGCTTTTGTGAAAATTTACCAATTCGTTACGGTGTTCGAGTCATTTTTGTTAGAAACAAAAGGAAAACCATAACTGCATAACTGCTTATAATATTCTATCTATTCATGCAGTTTGTGTAAGGTCCAGAACGATGATAATTACTATTAGCGTCAAAGAGATACCACTTACCTTTTAATGTAGTATGAATTAATTGTTAGGAGGCTGATAAGGGATGCCCTCTCGCTGGTATGTTGTAAGGTTTGTTTCCAGTTTTTCACGTTCTGGAAACCGTAAATCGGATTATTTTGGTTCTACGTTTTCACTTTGGTTTACTTGGCGCTTTCGGTGGAAGTGCCAAAAATAAACACACCAAAGTTAAGCATGCACCAACATTTTAAACGCCAAATAGAGGACAGGTAATACAATATCGTAAAAATGTATGGCTTAAAATACCGTTAATACGCAAGAGTGTTAATGGAATTACAGGTATTAATTTGTGCCAAAATAGTTAAAGAAAGCTCAAAGTGTTAATTTCTATTCACACATTTTTCACTAATCAACGTCATCATTCAATCAAGGTGTACTGTTTGAATACCAAAAAGGGATAAAATTAAAATCCGTGATATTTATTTACTGACAAGGACAATAATGATCATTTTGTTTAATATGACGTCTGGTAATTATATATAATCTAACACACTTTATGCCCCATGGCTAGATTCTTAAGTGGATACACTCCGTTCTCGCAAATAATATACCAATATATAATATATAAAACACATATAATAATCTTGCTCGCTACTGCGATTAAAAAAGATCAACTATCGAAGGTGCAGAAATTGGACAAAACACCAAAATTAAACACACCATAATAAAACACATGGCTTTTGAGAGAAAAACGCCAAAATATTCCGATTTACGGTGTAGCCGATATATTATTTTTTCTTCTGTTCTACAAATATCAAGTAGAAATATACCACATTTTAATTTAGGTTGAGAAGAATATGTCTATTTTCTGTAGTTTTAACTTTAATTAAACTATTCACAAGGTAGAAATATATATATATATATATATATATATATATATATATATATATATATATATATATATATATATATATATATATATAAAGATATATATGTTGCATAAAAATGTTTTCATATGATTTATTTTGGTACCCTTTCATAACAAGTTCATGACAATTGAAATTTGTGTATTTGACAAAATGGTATTTTTCTCTTCCAGAGGTCATTATCCTATTGGATGGCTTGTGAAAAAGTAACCGAACGGGCGAGACATCTAAATTTAATTAAGTGGAAAATCTTTCTTTCATTTGAAACTTCATATATGGAGCATTACACACGAAAGGCTAAATTTCATAAAAATGGGGAAAAAAGTATAGGAGCTTTGTGCGGCAATTTAACCTTAAATTAAAAAAATTAATTCATTTCAATGTTGTCATTTTGTACCACATAACATACTTTAGGATTTGTTTCCACTGCAATGACATTTGAAAAACAATTATTCTTGTTCTACAGTAATGCAATGCTTTTTAGAAAATCCAACTCTTAAGCAATAGCAGCTGTAAACAAAAGCAGAAAACAGAGAAACTTGGGACCATTTGTTCATGCTGCCAAGTTTTCCATGCACCAAAATCCATTCCACAAATAGGATAAAGACGCCAATATTTTGGAGGATCCAAAAACTTGTATTTTATTATGAGTCAGATGATTTATGTATTCGGATCCTTTAGACTTTATACATTTGAGTTATATGATAGATGCACAGAGCAGCCGGTTAAATGTGTTTTAGTGTTAAAAGCTGATTTAAAACACATTTCTGGAGTTTCATGAGTGAAATTCAGTAAAAAAAACTATGCTCAAGATTTTATATTACGGACGAACAATTTAAGATCGCGGGTATGTTAAGGTATATTCGGCAAATTATTTCAATCGATTGATTTCCCTTTATTTTGGGCAAAGTTAATGGCATCGCTTCCATGGCATCATCCAGCTGCGTCGATAATAATTTTAATTAAATACGTGTAACTGCGACATAATATCTCATACATATCTATTTAATATGACAAAAAGTGCTAACATGTTCTATTTGTAATAATGTGAATATTATTACTGAACGTGATTCTTGTGGTCAATTTTTGAATGCCCATATTTAGAAATTGTTATTGTCACTTGAAGATAATTATTTTAACTAAGTAGCTTTCCGATTTATATGTTAAGTATGTCTTACTTCGTTTCATATAATATATCATTTGTCATTTCATATTGATGCTTGACTGATCAACCGTCAATTTAAGTCAAACGTGGCTTTGCATGCTTTTCTCAGTATATATAAAGTCAAACGCACCTTCTAACCTGTCTAATACTAATTAAAACACGAGTAGTCATTCCAACACTTTTGCAGTTTACTGTTTATTTGCAGGTCAGTTTTATATGATGTTATAGGATTGCTCAAATGAGATTTGAATGTTTAAATTGAATTAAAGTGTAATGTTAATATATTAAAATTATGATCCAACTTCAAGGCCATCACTATATGTATGGTTTTAAATATTAATTATTTGAAATATCTGTACAACCACAGTTCAGAGTTGAAAATGATCTGATAATGTATTCGTCTTAATATGTATACAGAGTTGTAATTTACGAGTTTACTTACTTCAAATTGTGCGATAGCTTAAGGAAGCATCGTTTAAACACAACGTTGTGTGTATCAAGATAAAGTGTAAAATTGTATAAATATAGGATTGATTCACGTCTACAGAACAAGAAACGTTCTTGAAGCGCATTCTGTTATTTTCTATTTCATGAATACTCATTATAGTGATTTGAACTTGCATTTTGAGTTTGAGCTACATCAGGACCATACCACCGAAAGAAAATATTTTCCGTTACCGGATAAATATTTATTTATCAAAACATTGACAGTGAACGATCTTTCAATATAATTGAATCGTTTTTATTTAAACCGAGCACAGCTCGCAGCGGGTAGCGAAGCTGCCCGCGAAGAGCGGTGAGCTCTACGGCAATTAAGTGTCACGTGATCAAAATGAAATCACGTGATCAAAATCTGCTTAATGCTGATATTGATTTTGTTCGTACGGAAGTTGATATCGTCAAAAAACTGTAACAAAGTGAATGAAGAAGAGCACTAAAATTGATTTTAAAGAAAGACTTAACGATGAAGTTGACATCGATAAAAAATAAATGTTATATTTAAAAATAACAACAAAAATTTCATGCTATTTTTTGCAATCTCTAAATCGATCTTTAAAAACTGACAATCATATGACATTTCATGGGACGTCATCATTACAAAGAAAGACGTCACGTGACCACTGGAATTTAGAGGCACTTTAAGGTTGTTCGGAAGTAACGACAATTATGAAATGCACATTAATAATAAAGGACTATATTGTCTGTGCTCGCATTTTGGCAATGCCTACTCCATATTAATAATTTACTTCAATTGATTTATATCTATTGATCTGTATTTTGCAGTGCGTGGAGTTTTTACTTATATAGACTATAGTTTGCCTGATGTCACATATAATAATCGATTACATGTAAACACTTGACTGTATATGGTAAGTTCAAAAAGTTCATTCATCTTCATTCATCATCATTAACTCATCAGTCTATTTAAGTTGGTGACAGGGCATGATAGAAGGATTGAAAAACATAGTTTATATTTTGAAGTTTTAGATCAAGATAATATTAAAATAGTGATCAGTTATTTAAATGATCATACAGAGAAAAATGTTGTCGCCCGAGAAGAGTATGGCCGATTTCATTTTGGTACCTCAAAACCCATGGTATACCGAGGGCGATCAGGCACCACCTAGACCACCCCTACTACTCCTACGAGACAATCTTGTTTGATTCCCACAAATCAGAGTGGGAACAACTTGAAGGAAATCAAAGCAACCGGGGTTCAAGTCGATTCCAACGAGGTCGTGGTAACAATCAAGTCCACGTTGGAGACTCAAATTACAATAATTTAAACGAATATGAGTCTCCGAAGCTGGGCATGTTGGAGACTCATGCAGGGGAAATCATACCCCAGTTGATAATGAATAACTGTAAAGGCTGCTTGGTACCCCAAATAGGACTGACGTCACTATAAATGGTAAATCTTGCAAAGCTCTTTTAGATTGTGGTTCCTTGGCATCGACGATTTCGGAAGCGATGGTTAAACAAATGAAATTAATTACGAAGATTAAGAAAGATAACTCTTTACGACTTTGCATCGATTACCGAAAGTTACCGTTTAGATGCCGTATTTAGTTTTTTAAAAGAAAATTGTCTTAGTTGAAAGGGAGCAAGTGTAGATTTGCTGAAACTGAAATTAAATATTTAGGATTCATAGTATCCCCAGACAGAATTAATCCTGACGGCGAGAGAGTCAAAACCATGAACAATTGGCCCAAATAAAAAATGTGAAAAATGTACGAAAGTTTGTATGCTTCATGTCTTATTATACATGTAGAATCAGAAACACTTTTATCCTGCACATAAAAGGGAATCTCTAGCTTTAAATGGGCAGAATCGAACAAATTTCATGATTATTTGTTTGGTAGCCGTTTTTGAAGACCAACAAAAGCCCTTTAACTTACGTGTTGGATAAAGCAAAACAAGACGCGAATACTCATCGATGGGTAAGCGACTATGACTTCACTATTACATACAGGAGTAGTATACCTAATGTTGAGCTTAGTCATTTGATAGAAGTGTTGTAAAGGCAGTGTGCACTTCTATAGTAGTTTCAGACAGTCCGAGAGTAGAATCTGTACTTTTAGCTGAAGATGCCAAAAGGTTGGAGTCTTTTGCATCTTTAGATCATACTATCAGTGATATAGTTTTGGTAGATGAACAGAACGCTGATTAGAACATTTCTCAAGTTATTGATATAATTTTGTCCGACCGAAAACCCTCAAAGAATATGTCCATTTTCAAGGTCAATGTCGTCAGAACCCTTCAATCAATCCGTCCCAAAGTTGCGCAAGGATATAGGACACATTTTGCTACTTTTATGTAAAGGGAGATAACTCCTATAAAATGAAGTCAAATCCTTAAAGGAAAAGGGTGCGGTCAGTCAGGATGAACTGCGAAAGCGCAATCGGTAACCGACATCAGATATAAAATATCAAAGCGACATGTCGCGAAGTGAAAAAAACCAGACATAAAAAAAGTTGGCGGAAGAAAAGAGAAAATAATAATAATAATAATAATAATAATAATAATCATAACAATAACTATAGGTCTTTCCACAGAAAGATGGAAAGACCTAATAATTAAAGATCAACTGTTTGGTTGAACATTTGAGGGTCTTTCCACATTAATTTTAATTTTGTATTACGTGATGACATTCAAAATAATCAACTTTTTGCGAAATGTTATAATTTTGCGATAAATATTTAAAACAGAAATTATTTTGTATTATTTGCTACAGATTGACATTCTAAGAGAGATAACTCTTATAAAATTTTGATACAACTTTTCACGGCCGGTCTTAATTTACTCATAATTATTAATAGAACATTTTATGAAGAAAATCATTTCAATATCTTTGAAAATAGCAAAGGTCAAAAACTAGTACGTGACCTCGACCCATGCAAGTTTTCAAGGTCAAAGGGCATGAGGGTCTATGGTGAAGACCCCATGCCTCTATCATTAATAGTTAATGAGTTACATGTGAAAAACCAATAAGTTACATATATAATTGGAGATAACTCCTATAAGATGACTTCAAATCATTATCCTGTAATGTGACAAAGTTGCTCCTTTAAGAGATCAACATTTTGCACTCTTTCGTTTCCCTGTATTATTAATAGTTAATGAGTGACATGTGAAAAACCAATAAATTACATGTATGATGGGAGATAACTCATATAAGATGACTTCAAATCCTTTTCCTGTAAATGTGACAAAGTTGCTCCTTTAAGAGATCAACATTTTGCACTCTTTCGTTTTCACCTATCATTAATAGTTAATGAGTTACATCTGAAAAACCAATAAGTTACATATATAATGGGAGATAACTCCTATAAGATGACTTCAAATCCTTATCCTGTAAATGTGACAAAGTTGCTCCTTTAAGAGATCAACATTTTGCACTCTTTCGTTTCCCTGTATTATTAATAGTTAATGAGTTACATGTGAAAAACCAATAAATTACATATATAATGGGAGATAACTCCTTTAAGATGACTTCAAATCCTTTTTCTGTAAATGCGACAAAGTTGCTCCTTTAAGAGATCAGCATTTTGCACTCTTTGGTTTCCCCTATTATTAATAGTTAATGAGTTACTTGTGAAAAACCAATAAGTTACATATATAATGGGAGATAACTCCTATAAGATGACTTCAAATCCTTATCCTGTAAATGTGACAAAGTTGCTCCTTTAAGAGATCAACATTTTGCACTCTTTGGTTTCCATCTATCATTAATAGTTAATGAGTTACATTTGAAAAACCGATAAGTAAAACATATAATGGGAGATAACTCCTATAAGATGACTTCAAATCCTTTTTCTGTAAATTTGACAAAGTTGCTACCTTAAGGGGTCAACATTTTCCACTCTTTGGCTTTCCTTGTATTATTAATAGTTAATGAGTAACATGTGAAAAACCAATAAATTACATATATAATGGGAGATAACTCCTATAGGATTACTTGAAATCCTTTTCCTATAAATGTAACAAAGTTGCTCCTTTAAAAGATCAACATTTTGCACTCTTTAGTTTCCCTTTATCATTAATAGTAAATGAGTTACATGTGAAAAACCAGTCAGTTCATATATAATGGGAGATAACTCTATAAAATGAAGTCAAATTACTTCGCTCCAAATGTGACAAAGTTGCGTCTTAATAAGACGAACATTTCACTATCAATAAGTGTTTATCTATCTTTTACCGTTTCAAAGGAGTAGCGCACACAAGCAAATGTCAAAATTTAGAACGTGACCTTGACCTTTGACCTTGTGTCCATTTTCAAGGTCAAAGGTCAAGATGATCTATGGTGAAGACCTCAGGCCTCTATCTCTTTTAGTTGTTGAGATTTGTTTGAATATCACTTACTACTTTTATTTAAAGGGAGATAACTCCTATAAGATGTCGTCATAACCCTTCAATCAATATGTCCCAAAGTTGCGCAAGGCTATAGGACACATTTTGGTAAAGGTTTGGTATTGCTATTTTTTTTTGTTTAGGAGGAGTAGCAGGAACAAGCTTTTTAGTAAAAGGGCAGATAACTCCATAAAGGAAAAGGGTGCGGTCAGTCAGGGTGAACTGCGAAAGCGCAATGGGTAACCGATATCAGATATAAAATATCAAAGCGACATGTCGCTAAATGAAAAACCAGACATAAGTTGGCGGAAGAAGTGGGAGAATAATAATAATAATAATTAAAGATCAACTGTTCGGTTGAACATTTGAGGGTCTTTCCACATTAATTTTAGTTTTGTATTACGTGATGACATTCAAAATAATCAACTTTTTGCGAAATGTTATAATTTTGCGATAAATATTTAAAAAATAAATTATTTTGTATTATTTGCTACATATTGGCATTCTAAGAGAGATAACTCTTATAAAATTTTGATACAACTTTTCACGGCATGTCTTAATTTACTCGTAATAATTAATAGAAAAATTTATTAAGAAAATCATTTCAATATCTTTGAAAATAGCAAAGGTCAAAAACTAGTACGTGACCTTGACCCATGCAAGTTTTCAAGGTCAAAGGGCATGAGGGTCTATGGTGAAGACCCCATGCCTCTATCATTAATAGTTTATGAGTTACATGTGAAAAACCAATAAATTACATATATAATGGGAGATAACTCATCTAAGATGACTTCAAATCCTTTTCCTGTAAATGTGACAAAGTTGTTTCTTTAAGAGATCTACATTTTGCACTCTTTGGTTTCCCTCTGTTATTAATAGTTAATGAGCTACATGTGAAAAACCAATAAATTACATATATAATGGGAGATAACTCCTATAAAATGAAGTCAAATCCTGTCCCTGTTAATGTAACATAGTTGCTCCTTTAAGAGATCAACATTTTGCACTCTTTAGTTTCCCTATATGTTTAATAGTTAATGAGTAACATGTGAAAAACCAATTAGTTACATATATAATGGGAGATAACTCCTATAAAATGAAGTCAAATTACTTCGCTCCAAATGTGACAAAGTTGCGTCTTAATAAGACAAACATTTTACTCTCCATAAGCGTTTATCTATCTTTTACCGTTTCAGAGGAGTAGCGCACACAAGCAAATGTCAAAATTTAGAACGTGACCTTGACCTTTGACCTTGTGTCCATTTTCAAGGTCAAAGGTCAAGATGATCTATGGTGAAGACCCCAGGCCTCTATCTCTTTTAGTTGTTGAGATTTGTCTGAATATCACTTACTACTTTTATTTAAAGGGAGATAACTCCTATAAGATGTCGTCAGGACCCTTCAATCAATCTGTCCCAAAGTTGCGCAAGGATATAGGACACATTTTGGTAAAGGTTTGGTATTGCTATCTTTTTTGGTTTAGGAGGAGTAGCATGAACAAGCTTTTTAGTAAAAGGGGAGATAACTCCTTAAAGGAAAAGGGTGTGGTCAGTCAGGGTTAACTGCGAAAGCGCAATGGGTAACGATATCAGATATAAAATATCAAAGCGACTTGTCGCGAAATGAAAAAACCAAACATAAGTTGGCGGAAGAAGTGGGAGAAGAATAGTAATAATAATTAAAGATCAACTGTTCGGTTGAACATTTGAGGGTCTTTCCATATTAATTTTAATTTTGTATTACATGATGACATTTAAAATAATCATCTTTTTGCAAAATGTTATAACTTTGCTATAAATATTTAAAATAGAAATTATTTTATATTATTTGCTACAGATTGGCATTCTAAGAGAGATAACTCTAATAAAAGTTTTATACAACTTTTAACGCCATGTCTTTATTTACTCGTAATTATTAATAGAACATTTTAGGAAGAAAATAATTTCAATATCTTTAAAAATAGCAAAGGTCAAAAACTAGTACTTGACCTTGACCCATACAAGTTTTCAAGGTCAAAGGGCATGAGGGTTTATGGTGAAGATTCCATGCCTCTATCGTTAATAGTTAATGAGTACCATGTGAAAAACCAATCAGTTACATATATAATGGGAGATAACTCCTATAAAATGAAGTCAAATCCTTTCCCTGTAAATGTAACAAAGTTGCTCCTGTAAAAGACCAACATTTTGCACTCTTTACTTTCCCTTTATCACGAATAGTTAATGAATAACATGTGAAAAACCAATCAGTTAAATATATAATGGGAGATAACTCATATAAAAAGAAGTCAAATCCTTTCCCTGTAAATGTAACAAAGTTGCTCCTGTAAAAAACCAACATTTTGCACTCTTTACTTTCCCTTTATCATTAATAGTTAATGAGAAACATGTAAAAAACCAATAAGTTACATATATAATGGGAGATAACTCCTATAAAATGAAGTCAAATCCTTTTCCTGTAAATGTAATAAAGTTGCTCCTTTAAGAGATCAACATTTTGCAATGTTTACTTTTCCTCTATCATTAATAATAAATAAGTACCATGTGAAAAACCAATCAGTTACATATATAATGGGAGATAACTCCTATAAAATGAAGTCAAATCCTTTCCCTACAAATGCAACAAAGTTGCTCCTTTAAGAGACCAACATTTTGCACTCTTTCGTTTCCCTTTATCATTAATAGTTAATGAGTAACATGTAAAAAACCAATAAGTTACATATATAATGGGAGATAACTTCTATAAAATGAAGTCAAATCCTTTACTTGTAAATGTAGCAAAGTTGCTCCTTTAAGAGATCAACATTTTGCACTCTTTAGTTTCCCTCTATCATTAATAGTTAATCAGAACCATCTGAAACACCAATCAGTTACATGTATAATGGGAGGTAACTCCTATAAAATGAAGTCAAATCCTTTCCTTACAAATGCAACAAATTTGCTCCTTTAAGAGACCAACATTTTGCACTCTTTCGTTTCCCTTTATCATTAATAGTTAATGAGTAACTTGTAAAAAACCAATAAGTTAAATATATAATGGGATATAACTTCTATAAAATGAAGTCAAATCCTTTACTTGTAAATGTAACAAACTTCCTCCTTTAAGAGATCAACATTTTGCACTCTTTAGTTTCCCTCTATCATTAATAGTTAATGAGTGCCATGCGAAAAAACAATCAGTTACATATATAATGGGAGATAACTCCTATAAAATGAAGTCAAATCCTTTCCCTGTAAATGTAACAAAGTTGCTCCTGTAAAAGACCAACATTTTGCACTCTTTACTTTCCCTTTATCATGAATAGTTAATGAGTAACATGTGAAAAACCAATCAGTTAAATATATAATGGGAGATAACTCATATAAAAAGAAGTCAAATCCTTTCCCTGTAAATGTAACAAAGTTGCTCCTGTAAAAAACCAACATTTTGCACTCTTTACTTTCCCTTTATCATTAATAGTTAATGAGTAACATGTAAAAAACCAATAAGTTACATATATAATGGGAGATAACTCCTATAAAATGAAGTCAAATCATTTTCCTGTAAATGTAACAAAGTTGCTCCTTTAAGAGATCAACATTTTGCACTCTTTACTTTCCCTCTATCATTAATAATAAATAAGTACCATGTGAAAAACCAATCAGTTAAATATATAATGGGAGATAACTCCCATAAAAAGAAGTCCAATCCTTTCCCTGTAAACGTAACAAAGTTGCTCCTGTAAAAAACCAACATTTTGCACTCTTTACTTTCCCTTTATCATTAATAGTTAATGAGTAACATGTAAAAAACCAATAAGTTACATATATAATGGGAGATAACTCCTATAAAATGAAGTCAAATCCTTTCCCTATAAATGTAACAAAGTTGCTCCTTTAAGAGATCAACATTTTGCACTCTTTGCTTTCCCTCTATGATTAATAATAAATGAGTACCATGTGAAAAACCAATCAGTTACATATATAATGGGAGATAACTCCTATAAAATGAAGTCAAATCCTTTCCCTGCAAATGTAACAAAGTTGCTTCTGTAAAAAACCAACATTTTGCACTCTTTACTTTCCCTTTATCATTAATAGTTAATGAGTAACATGTAAAAAACCAATAAGTTACATATATAATGGGAGATAACTCCTATAAAATGAAGTCAAATCCTTTTCCTGTAAATGTAATAAAGTTGCTCCTTTAAGAGATCAACATTTTGCAATGTTTACTTTTCCTCTATCATTAATAATAAATAAGAACGATGTGAAAAACCAATAAGTTACTTATATAATGGGAGATAACTCCTATAAAATGAAGTCAAATCCTTTACCTGTAAATGTAAGAAAGTTGCTCCTTTATTTACTCGTAATTATTAATAGAACATTTTAAGACGAAAATAATTTTAATATCTTTAAAAATAGCAAAGGTCAAAAACTAGTACGTGACCTTGACCCATACAAGTTTTCAAGATCAAAGGGCATGAGGGTCTATGGTGAAGACCCCATGCCTCTATCATTAATAGTTAATGAGTTACAAGTAAAAAACCAATCAGTTACTTATATAATGGGAGATAACTCCTATAAAATGAAGTCAAATCCTTTCCCTATAAATGTAACAAAGTTGCTCCTTTAAGAGGCCAACATTTTGCACTCTTTCGTTTCCCTTTATCATTGATAGTTAATGAGTAACATGTAAAAAAACCAATAAGTTACATATATAATGGGAGATAACTCCTATAAAATGAAGTCAAATCCTTTACCTGTAAATGTAACAAAGTTGCTCCTTCAAGAGATCAACATTTTGCAGTCTTTAGTTTTCCTTTATCATTAATAGTTAATGAGTACCATGCGAAATACCAATCAGTTACATATATAATGGGAGATAACTCCTATAAAATGAAGTCAAATCCTTGCCCTATAAATGTAACAAAGTTGCTCCTTTAAGAGACCAACATTTTGCACTCTTTCGTTTCCCTTTATCATTAATAGTTAATGAGTGACATGTAAAAAACCAATCAGTTACATATATAATGGGAGATAACTCCTATAAAATGAAGTCAAATCCTTTCCCTTCAAATGTAACAAAGTTGCTACTTTAAGAGACCAACATTTTGCACTCTTTCGTTTCCCTTTATTATTAATAGTTAATGAGTAACATGTAAAAAACCAATCAGTTACATATATAATGGGAGATAACTCTTATAAAATGAAGTCAAATCGTTTACCAGTAAATGTAACAAAGTTGCTACTTTAAGAGACCAACATTTTGCACTCTTTCGTTTCCCTTTATCATTAATAGTTAATGAGTAACATGTAAAAAACCAATCAGTTACATATATAATGGGAGATAACTCCTATAAAATGAAGTCAAATCCTTTACCAGTAAATGTAACAAAGTTGCTCCTTTAAGAGACCAACATTTTGCACTCTTTCGTTTCCCTTTATCATTGATAGTTAATGAGTAACATGTAAAAAACCAATAAGTTACATATATAATGGGAGATAACTCCCATAAAATGAAGTCAAATCCTTTCCCTATAAATGTAACAAAGTTGCTCCTTTAAGAGACCAACATTTTGCACTCTTTCGTTTCCCTTTATCATTAATAGGTAATGAGTACCATGTGAAAAACCAATCAGTTACATATATAATGGGAGATAACTCCTATAAAATGAAGTCAAATTACTTCGCTCCAAATGTGGCAAAGTTGTGTCTTAATTAGACGAACATTTTACTCTCAATAAGTGTTTATCTATCTTTTACCGTTTCAGAGGAGTAGCGCGAACAAGCAAATAGCAAAATTTAGAACGTGACCTTGACCTTTGACCTTGTGTCCATTTTCAAGGTCAAAGGTCAAGATGATCTATGGTGAAGACCCCAGGCCTCTATCTCTTTTAGTTGTTGAGATTTGTTTGAATATCACTTACTACTTTTATTTAAAGGGAGATAACTCCTATAAGATGTCGTCAGAACCCTTCAATCAATCTGTCCCAAAGTTGCGCAAGGATATAGGACACATTTTGGTAAAGGTTCGGTATTGCTATCTTTTTTGGTTTAGGAGGAGTAGCAGGAACAAGCTTTTTAGTAAAAGGGGAGATAACTCCGTAAAGGAAAAGCGTGCGGTCAGTCAGGGTGAACTGCGAAAGCGCAATGGGTAACCGATATCAGATATAAAATATCAAAGCGACATGTCGCGAAGTAAAAAAACCAGACACCGAAATAAGTTGGCGGAAGAAAAGAGAAAAGAATAATAATAATAATAATAATAATAATCAGAACAATAACTATAGGTCTTTCCACAGAAAGGTGGAAAGACCTAATAATAATAATTAAAGATCAACTGTTCGGTTGAACATTTGAGGGTCTTTCCATACTAATATTCATTATGTATTACGTGATGACATTCAAAATAATCAACTTTTTGCGAAATGTTATAATTTTTCTATAAATATTTAAAAAATAAATTATTTTGTATTATTTGCTACAGATTGGTTTTCTAAGAGAGATAACTTTTATAAAATTTTCATACAACTTTTCACGGCATGCCTTAATTTACTGGTAATTATTAATAGAACATTTTATGAAGAAAATCATTTCAATTTTTTTTGAAAATAGCAAAGGTCAAAAACTAGTACGTTACCTTGACCCATGCAAGTTTTCAAGGTCAAAGTGCATGAGGGTCTATGGTGAAAACCCCATGCCTCTATCATTAATAGTTAATGAGTTACAAGTGAAAAACCAATAAGTTACATATATAATGGGAGATAACTCCTATAAAATGAAGTTAAATCCTTTTCCTGTTAATGTAACAAAGTTGCTACTTTAAGAGATCAACATTTTGCACTCTTTAGTTTCCCTCTATCATTAATAGTTAATGAGTACCATTTGAAAAACCAATCAGTTACATATATAATGGGAGATAACTCCTATAAAATGAAGTCAAATCCTTTCCCTATAAATGTAACAAAGTTGCTCCTTTAAGAGACCAACATTTTACACTCTTTCGTTTCCCTTTATCATTAATAGTTAATGAGTAACATGTGAAAGACCAATAAGTTACATATATAATGGGAGATAACTCCTATAAAATGAAGTCAAATCCTTTCCCTATAAATGTATAAAAGTTGCTCCTTTAAGAGACCAACATTTTGCACTCTTTCGTTTCCCTTTATCATTAATAGTTAATGAGTAACATGTAAAAAAACAATAAGTTACATATATAATGGGAGATAACTCCTAAAAAATGAAGTCGAATCCTTTACCTGTAAATGTAACAATGTTGCTCCTTTAAGAGACCAACATTTTGCACTCTTTCGTTTCCCTTTATCATTAATAGTTAATGAGTAACATGTAAAAAACCAATAAGTTACATATATAATGGGAGATAACTCCTAAAATATGAAGTCGAATCCTTTACCTGTAAATGTAACAAAGTTGCTCCTGTAAAAGACCAACATTTTGCACTCTTTCGTTTCCCTTTATCATTAATAGTTAATGAGTTGCATGTGAAAAACTAATAAATTACATATATAATGGGAGATAACTCCTATAAAATGAAGTCAAATCCTTTACCTGTAAACGTAACAAAGTTGCTCCTTTAAGAGATCAACATTTTGCACTCTTTACTTTCCCTCTATCATTAATAGTTCATGAGTACCATGCGAAAAACCAATCAGTTACATATATAATGGGAGATAACTCCTATAAAATGAAGTCAAATCCTTTCCCTATAAATGTAACAAAGTTGCTCCTTTAAGAGACCAACATTTTGCAATCTTTCGTTTCCTTTTATAATTAATAGTTAATGAGTAACATGTAAAAAACCAATAAGTTACATATATAATGGGAGATAACTCCTATAAAATGAAGTCAAATCCTTTCCCTATAAATGTATAAAAGTTGCTCCATTAAGAGGCCAACATTTTGCACTATTTCGTTTCCCTTTATCATTAATAGTTAATGAGTAACATGTAACAAACCAATAAGTTACATATATAATGGGAGATAACTCCTAAAAAATGAAGTCAAAGCCTTTACCTGTAAATGTAACAAAGTTGCTCCTGTAAAAGACCAACATTTTGCACTCTTTCGTTTCCCTTTATCATTAATAGTTAATGAGTTGCATGTGAAAAACTAATAAATTACATATATAATGGGAGATAACTCCTATAAAATGAAGTCAAATCCTTTACCTGTAAACGTAACAAAGTTGCTCCTTTAGGACATCAACATTTTGCACTCTTTACTTTCCCTCTATCATTAATAGTTAATGAGTACCATGTGAAAAACCAATCAGTTACATATATAATGGGAGATAACTCCTATAAAATGAAGTCAAATCCCTTCCCTATAAAAGTAACAAAGTTGCTCCTTTAAGAGGCCAACATTTTGCACTCTTTCGTTTCCTTTTATCATTAATAGTTAATGAGTAACATGTAAAAAACCAATAAGTTACATATATAATGGGAGATAACTCCTATAAAATTAAGTCAAATCCTTTATCTGTAAATGTAATAAAGTTGCTCCTTTAAGAGATCAACATTTTGCAATGTTTACTTTTCCTCTATCATTAATAATAAATAAGTACCATGTGAAAAACCAATCAGTTACATATATAATGGGAGATAACTCCTATAAAATGAAGTCAAATCCTTTCCCTACAAATGCAACAAAGTTGCTCCTTTAAGAGACCAACATTTTGCACTCTTTCGTTTCCCTTTATCATTAATAGTTAATGAGTAACATGTAAAAAACCAATAAGTTACATATATAATGGGAGATAACTTCTATAAAATGAAGTCAAATCCTTTACTTGTAAATGTAGCAAAGTTGCTCCTTTAAGAGATCAACATTTTGCACTCTTTAGTTTCCCTCTATCATTAATAGTTAATCAGAACCATCTGAAACACCAATCAGTTACATGTATAATGGGAGGTAACTCCTATAAAATGAAGTCAAATCCTTTCCTTACAAATGCAACAAATTTGCTCCTTTAAGAGACCAACATTTTGCACTCTTTCGTTTCCCTTTATCATTAATAGTTAATGAGTAACTTGTAAAAAACCAATAAGTTAAATATATAATGGGATATAACTTCTATAAAATGAAGTCAAATCCTTTACTTGTAAATGTAACAAACTTCCTCCTTTAAGAGATCAACATTTTGCACTCTTTAGTTTCCCTCTATCATTAATAGTTAATGAGTGCCATGCGAAAAAACAATCAGTTACATATATAATGGGAGATAACTCCTATAAAATGAAGTCAAATCCTTTCCCTGTAAATGTAACAAAGTTGCTCCTGTAAAAGACCAACATTTTGCACTCTTTACTTTCCCTTTATCATGAATAGTTAATGAGTAACATGTGAAAAACCAATCAGTTAAATATATAATGGGAGATAACTCATATAAAAAGAAGTCAAATCCTTTCCCTGTAAATGTAACAAAGTTGCTCCTGTAAAAAACCAACATTTTGCACTCTTTACTTTCCCTTTATCATTAATAGTTAATGAGTAACATGTAAAAAACCAATAAGTTACATATATAATGGGAGATAACTCCTATAAAATGAAGTCAAATCATTTTCCTGTAAATGTAACAAAGTTGCTCCTTTAAGAGATCAACATTTTGCACTCTTTACTTTCCCTCTATCATTAATAATAAATAAGTACCATGTGAAAAACCAATCAGTTAAATATATAATGGGAGATAACTCCCATAAAAAGAAGTCCAATCCTTTCCCTGTAAACGTAACAAAGTTGCTCCTGTAAAAAACCAACATTTTGCACTCTTTACTTTCCCTTTATCATTAATAGTTAATGAGTAACATGTAAAAAACCAATAAGTTACATATATAATGGGAGATAACTCCTATAAAATGAAGTCAAATCCTTTCCCTATAAATGTAACAAAGTTGCTCCTTTAAGAGATCAACATTTTGCACTCTTTGCTTTCCCTCTATGATTAATAATAAATGAGTACCATGTGAAAAACCAATCAGTTACATATATAATGGGAGATAACTCCTATAAAATGAAGTCAAATCCTTTCCCTGCAAATGTAACAAAGTTGCTTCTGTAAAAAACCAACATTTTGCACTCTTTACTTTCCCTTTATCATTAATAGTTAATGAGTAACATGTAAAAAACCAATAAGTTACATATATAATGGGAGATAACTCCTATAAAATGAAGTCAAATCCTTTTCCTGTAAATGTAATAAAGTTGCTCCTTTAAGAGATCAACATTTTGCAATGTTTACTTTTCCTCTATCATTAATAATAAATAAGAACGATGTGAAAAACCAATAAGTTACTTATATAATGGGAGATAACTCCTATAAAATGAAGTCAAATCCTTTACCTGTAAATGTAAGAAAGTTGCTCCTTTATTTACTCGTAATTATTAATAGAACATTTTAAGACGAAAATAATTTTAATATCTTTAAAAATAGCAAAGGTCAAAAACTAGTACGTGACCTTGACCCATACAAGTTTTCAAGATCAAAGGGCATGAGGGTCTATGGTGAAGACCCCATGCCTCTATCATTAATAGTTAATGAGTTACAAGTAAAAAACCAATCAGTTACTTATATAATGGGAGATAACTCCTATAAAATGAAGTCAAATCCTTTCCCTATAAATGTAACAAAGTTGCTCCTTTAAGAGGCCAACATTTTGCACTCTTTCGTTTCCCTTTATCATTGATAGTTAATGAGTAACATGTAAAAAAACCAATAAGTTACATATATAATGGGAGATAACTCCTATAAAATGAAGTCAAATCCTTTACCTGTAAATGTAACAAAGTTGCTCCTTCAAGAGATCAACATTTTGCAGTCTTTAGTTTTCCTTTATCATTAATAGTTAATGAGTACCATGCGAAATACCAATCAGTTACATATATAATGGGAGATAACTCCTATAAAATGAAGTCAAATCCTTGCCCTATAAATGTAACAAAGTTGCTCCTTTAAGAGACCAACATTTTGCACTCTTTCGTTTCCCTTTATCATTAATAGTTAATGAGTGACATGTAAAAAACCAATCAGTTACATATATAATGGGAGATAACTCCTATAAAATGAAGTCAAATCCTTTCCCTTCAAATGTAACAAAGTTGCTACTTTAAGAGACCAACATTTTGCACTCTTTCGTTTCCCTTTATTATTAATAGTTAATGAGTAACATGTAAAAAACCAATCAGTTACATATATAATGGGAGATAACTCTTATAAAATGAAGTCAAATCGTTTACCAGTAAATGTAACAAAGTTGCTACTTTAAGAGACCAACATTTTGCACTCTTTCGTTTCCCTTTATCATTAATAGTTAATGAGTAACATGTAAAAAACCAATCAGTTACATATATAATGGGAGATAACTCCTATAAAATGAAGTCAAATCCTTTACCAGTAAATGTAACAAAGTTGCTCCTTTAAGAGACCAACATTTTGCACTCTTTCGTTTCCCTTTATCATTGATAGTTAATGAGTAACATGTAAAAAACCAATAAGTTACATATATAATGGGAGATAACTCCCATAAAATGAAGTCAAATCCTTTCCCTATAAATGTAACAAAGTTGCTCCTTTAAGAGACCAACATTTTGCACTCTTTCGTTTCCCTTTATCATTAATAGGTAATGAGTACCATGTGAAAAACCAATCAGTTACATATATAATGGGAGATAACTCCTATAAAATGAAGTCAAATTACTTCGCTCCAAATGTGGCAAAGTTGTGTCTTAATTAGACGAACATTTTACTCTCAATAAGTGTTTATCTATCTTTTACCGTTTCAGAGGAGTAGCGCGAACAAGCAAATAGCAAAATTTAGAACGTGACCTTGACCTTTGACCTTGTGTCCATTTTCAAGGTCAAAGGTCAAGATGATCTATGGTGAAGACCCCAGGCCTCTATCTCTTTTAGTTGTTGAGATTTGTTTGAATATCACTTACTACTTTTATTTAAAGGGAGATAACTCCTATAAGATGTCGTCAGAACCCTTCAATCAATCTGTCCCAAAGTTGCGCAAGGATATAGGACACATTTTGGTAAAGGTTCGGTATTGCTATCTTTTTTGGTTTAGGAGGAGTAGCAGGAACAAGCTTTTTAGTAAAAGGGGAGATAACTCCGTAAAGGAAAAGCGTGCGGTCAGTCAGGGTGAACTGCGAAAGCGCAATGGGTAACCGATATCAGATATAAAATATCAAAGCGACATGTCGCGAAGTAAAAAAACCAGACACCGAAATAAGTTGGCGGAAGAAAAGAGAAAAGAATAATAATAATAATAATAATAATAATCAGAACAATAACTATAGGTCTTTCCACAGAAAGGTGGAAAGACCTAATAATAATAATTAAAGATCAACTGTTCGGTTGAACATTTGAGGGTCTTTCCATACTAATATTCATTATGTATTACGTGATGACATTCAAAATAATCAACTTTTTGCGAAATGTTATAATTTTTCTATAAATATTTAAAAAATAAATTATTTTGTATTATTTGCTACAGATTGGTTTTCTAAGAGAGATAACTTTTATAAAATTTTCATACAACTTTTCACGGCATGCCTTAATTTACTGGTAATTATTAATAGAACATTTTATGAAGAAAATCATTTCAATTTTTTTTGAAAATAGCAAAGGTCAAAAACTAGTACGTTACCTTGACCCATGCAAGTTTTCAAGGTCAAAGTGCATGAGGGTCTATGGTGAAAACCCCATGCCTCTATCATTAATAGTTAATGAGTTACAAGTGAAAAACCAATAAGTTACATATATAATGGGAGATAACTCCTATAAAATGAAGTTAAATCCTTTTCCTGTTAATGTAACAAAGTTGCTACTTTAAGAGATCAACATTTTGCACTCTTTAGTTTCCCTCTATCATTAATAGTTAATGAGTACCATTTGAAAAACCAATCAGTTACATATATAATGGGAGATAACTCCTATAAAATGAAGTCAAATCCTTTCCCTATAAATGTAACAAAGTTGCTCCTTTAAGAGACCAACATTTTACACTCTTTCGTTTCCCTTTATCATTAATAGTTAATGAGTAACATGTGAAAGACCAATAAGTTACATATATAATGGGAGATAACTCCTATAAAATGAAGTCAAATCCTTTCCCTATAAATGTATAAAAGTTGCTCCTTTAAGAGACCAACATTTTGCACTCTTTCGTTTCCCTTTATCATTAATAGTTAATGAGTAACATGTAAAAAAACAATAAGTTACATATATAATGGGAGATAACTCCTAAAAAATGAAGTCGAATCCTTTACCTGTAAATGTAACAATGTTGCTCCTTTAAGAGACCAACATTTTGCACTCTTTCGTTTCCCTTTATCATTAATAGTTAATGAGTAACATGTAAAAAACCAATAAGTTACATATATAATGGGAGATAACTCCTAAAATATGAAGTCGAATCCTTTACCTGTAAATGTAACAAAGTTGCTCCTGTAAAAGACCAACATTTTGCACTCTTTCGTTTCCCTTTATCATTAATAGTTAATGAGTTGCATGTGAAAAACTAATAAATTACATATATAATGGGAGATAACTCCTATAAAATGAAGTCAAATCCTTTACCTGTAAACGTAACAAAGTTGCTCCTTTAAGAGATCAACATTTTGCACTCTTTACTTTCCCTCTATCATTAATAGTTCATGAGTACCATGCGAAAAACCAATCAGTTACATATATAATGGGAGATAACTCCTATAAAATGAAGTCAAATCCTTTCCCTATAAATGTAACAAAGTTGCTCCTTTAAGAGACCAACATTTTGCAATCTTTCGTTTCCTTTTATAATTAATAGTTAATGAGTAACATGTAAAAAACCAATAAGTTACATATATAATGGGAGATAACTCCTATAAAATGAAGTCAAATCCTTTCCCTATAAATGTATAAAAGTTGCTCCATTAAGAGGCCAACATTTTGCACTATTTCGTTTCCCTTTATCATTAATAGTTAATGAGTAACATGTAACAAACCAATAAGTTACATATATAATGGGAGATAACTCCTAAAAAATGAAGTCAAAGCCTTTACCTGTAAATGTAACAAAGTTGCTCCTGTAAAAGACCAACATTTTGCACTCTTTCGTTTCCCTTTATCATTAATAGTTAATGAGTTGCATGTGAAAAACTAATAAATTACATATATAATGGGAGATAACTCCTATAAAATGAAGTCAAATCCTTTACCTGTAAACGTAACAAAGTTGCTCCTTTAGGACATCAACATTTTGCACTCTTTACTTTCCCTCTATCATTAATAGTTAATGAGTACCATGTGAAAAACCAATCAGTTACATATATAATGGGAGATAACTCCTATAAAATGAAGTCAAATCCCTTCCCTATAAAAGTAACAAAGTTGCTCCTTTAAGAGGCCAACATTTTGCACTCTTTCGTTTCCTTTTATCATTAATAGTTAATGAGTAACATGTAAAAAACCAATAAGTTACATATATAATGGGAGATAACTCCTATAAAATTAAGTCAAATCCTTTATCTGTAAATGTAACAAAGTTGCTCCTTTAAGAGATCAACATTTTGCACTCTTTACTTTCCCTCTGTCATTAATAGTTAATGAGTAACATGTGAAAAACCAATTAGTTACATATATAATGGGAGATAACTCCTATAAAATGAAGTCAAATTACTTCGCTCCAAATGTGACAAAGTTGCGTCTTAATAAGACAAACATTTTACTCTCAATAAGTGTTTATCTATCTTTTACCGTTTCAGAGGAGTAGCACACACAAGCAAATGTCAAAATTTAGAACGTGACCTTGACCTTTGACCTTGTGTCCATTTTCAAGGTCAAAGGTCAAGATGATCTATGGTGAAGACCCCAGGCCTCTATCTCTTTTAGTTGTTGAGATTTGTTTGAATATCACTTACTACTTTTATTTAAAGGGAGATAACTCCTATAAGATGTCGTCAGAACCCTTCAATCAATCTGTCCCAAAGTTGCGCAAGGATATAGGACACATTTTGGTAAAGGTTTGGTATTGCTATCTTTTTTGGTTTAGGAGGAGTAGCATGAACAAGCTTTTTAGTAAAAGGGGAGATAACTCCTGAAAGGAAAAGGGTGCGGTCAGTCAGGGTGAACTGCGAAAGCGCAATGGGTAACCGATATCAGATATAAAATATCAAAGCGACATGTCGCGAAGTGAAAAAACCAGACACCGAAATAAGTTGGCGGAAGAAAAGAGAAAAGAATAATAATAATAATAATAATAAATATAGGTTCAATCGTTCTAAAGAACGATTAATAGGTTTTCCACTTCAAAAGAAGACCTTTAATAAATTACCTTGAAACCAAAAAGCTAAGAAACATACGTAATTTGTCTATAGCAATTAATAAGAACAAAAATTATTAAAGAACTATTTAGATATCTTTAAAAATAAGAAAGGTCATTAAATAGGACGTAAGAAAACTTGAATGACCTTGACAACTGATCTTTTAATCTACGTTAATATTACTTATAGGCAATAGCATTAAAAGAATAAGCCATTCAAAATACATAGTACCATGAAAAACATTTATAAAGGACTTTGACCTTGACTTTTACAGCATGACCTTGACCATGCTGAAGGTCAACAGTGATCAACATTGAAGATTTTATGCCAATATCTCTTAAAGTGATTGAGATATGACTACTTATAATATATACAAAAAAATTAGAAAATGACCCTTGACCTTTGACCTTGTATTTTTCAAGGTCAAGTGTCCCAATGGTCTATAGTGAAGACCCCATGCATCTACTATCAATAGTTGATAAGCAATTAATGAAAAACTATTTATCAATGGTTGTAATGGGGGATAACTCCTATAAGATGAAGCCGGATCCTTTCCTTCTAAATAGAAAAAAGTTGCGCCTTTATGAGGCCAACATTTTTTCCATTTGAAATTATTGCCTATATTTTACCGTTTTAAAGGAATAGCGATGACAAGACAATGTAAAAATTTCAAACGTGACCTTGACCTTTGACCTTGAGTCCATTTTCAAGGTCAAGGTAAATGATGACTAATGATATAAGGTTTCATATAAATATCTGTTATAGTTACTGAGATAAAGTGATATAATGCAATTCACAATATATTTCAGTGGTCTAGGGGAGATAACTCTTGTAAAAAAGTCAAATAAAAAAAGTGACGATTCAAGATCTTAATATGATACACATTTTGGTACAGGTTTCAGTTCTCTATCTATTATAGTAAAGGAGGAGATCTGTACACAACGCAATATCAAAAATTAGAATGTAACCTTGACCTTTGACCTTGTGACCTTTTTCAAGGTCAAGGTCAATGATGACCAACTGTGAAATATCTAGTCTCTATCATCTCTGGTTCATGAGCTACTATGGTAAAAAATGTACTTGCAATAAATAAGGGGAAATAACTCCTATAAGAAGGTGAAAATTTCTTTAATGCGATATGTTATAAAGTGTCGCAATCCTTCGCTGAACATTTTGGAACAACTTTTATTGCGATATCTTTTACAGTTTCAAAGTTAATCTGCACACAAGCTTTTTTATGACAGGGGAAATAACTCCGTAAAGAATAAGTGTTCGGTCTGCCAGGGTCAACTGCGAAAGCGTAATGTTTCATACATCCATAGTACAAAATATCTTTAAGACATGTCGCGAAACAAAATTTATAATGGGAAAAGAAAACTTGGCGGAAAAAAAAGAATAATAAATATAGGTTCAATCGTTCTAAAGAACGATTAATAGGCTTTCCACTTCAAAAGAAGACCTTAAATAAATGACCTTGAAACCAAAAAGCTAAGAAACATACGTAATTTGTCTATAGCAATTAATAAGAACAAAAATTATTAAAAAACTATTTAGATATCTTTAAAAATAAGAAAGGTCATTAAATAGGACGTAAGAAAACTTGAATGACCTTGACAACTCATCTTTTAATCTACGTAAATATTACTTATAGGCAATAGCATTAAAAGAATAAGCCATTCAAAATACATAGTACCATGAAAAACATTTATAAAGGACTTTGACCTTGACTTTTACAGCATGACCTTGACCATGCTGAAGGTCAACAGTGATCAACATTGAAGATTTTATGCCAATATCTCTTAAAGTCATTAAGATATGACTACTTATAATATATACAAAAAATTAGAAAATGACCTTGACCTTTGACCTTGTATTTGTTTTCAAGGTCAAGGGTCCTAATGATACATAGTGAAGACCCCATGCCTCTACTATCAATAGTTGATAAGTAATTAATGAAAAACTAATTATCAATGGTTGTAATGGGGGATAACTCCTATAAGATGAAGCCGGATCCTTTCCCTTTAAATAGAAAAAAGTTGCGCCTTTATGAGACCAATATTTTATCCATTATAACTTATAGCCTATCTTTTACCGTTTCAAAGTAATAGCGATGACAAGACAATGCCAAAATTTCAAACGTGACCTTGACCTTTGACCTTGTGTCCATTTTCAAGGTCAAGGTCAATGATGACCAATGATATTAGGTTTCATATATATATCTGTTATAGTTACTGAGATATAGTGATATAATGCAATTCACAATACATTTTATTGGTCTAGGGGAGATAACTCTTATAAAAATGTCAAATAAAAAAAGTGACGATTCAAGATCTCAATATGATACACATTTTGGTAAAGGTTTCAGTTCTCTATCTATTATAGTAAAGGAGGAGATCTGCACACAACCAAGGGTCAAAAATTAGAACATGACCTTGACCTTTGACCTTGTGACCTTTTTCAAGGTCAAGGTCAATGATGACCAACTGTGAAATATCTAGTCTATATCACCTCTGGTTCATGAGTTACAATGCTACAAAATGTACTTCCAATAAATAAGGGGAAATAACTCCTGCAAGGAGTCGTCAAAATACTTTGCGCGATATGTAACAAATTGTCGCGATCAATAGCTGACCATTTTGCAAAAAGTTTTATTGGGAAATCTTTTACGGTTTCATAGTTTATCTGCACACAAGCTTTTCTGTAACAGGGGAGATAACTCCGTAAAGAACAAGTGTTCGGTGAGCCAGGGTTAACTGCGAAAGCGTAATGTCTCATACATCCATAGTACAAAATGTCTTTACGACATGTCGCGAAACAAAATTTATAATGGGAAAAGAAAACTTGGCGGAAAAAAAAGAATAATAATAATAAATATAGGTTCAATCGTTCTAAAGAACGATTAATAGGCTTTCCACTTCAAAAGAAGACCTTAAATACATGACCTTGAAACCAAAAAGCTAAGAAACATACGTAATTTGTCTATAGCAATTAATAAGAACAAAAATTATGAAAAAACTATTTAGATATCTTTAAAAATAAGAAAGGTCATTAAATAGGACGTTAGAAAACTTGAATGACCTTGACAACTGATCTTTTAATCTACGTAAATATTACTTATAGACAATAGCATTAAAAAAAGAAGCCATTCAAAATACATAGTACCATGAAAAAGATTTAAAAATGACTTTGACCTTGACTTTTACAGCATGACCTTGACCATGCTGAAGGTCAACAGTGATTAACATTGAAGATTCTATGCCAATATCTCTTAAAGTCATTAAGATATGACTACTTATAATATATACAAAAAATTAGAAAATGACCTTGACCTTTGACCTTGTATTGTTTTCTAGGTCAAGGGTCCTAATGATCCAGAGTGAAGACCCCATGCCTCTACTATCAATAGTTGATAAGTAATTAATGAAAAACTAATTATCAATGGTTGTAATGGGGGATAACTCCTATAACATGAAGCCGGATCCTTTCCCTCTTAATAGAAAAAAGTTGCGCCTTTATGAGACCAACATTTTATCCATTATAACTTATAGCCTATCTTTTAACGTTTCAAAGTAATAGCGATGACAAGACAATGCCAAAATTTCAAACGTGACCTTGACCTTTGACCTTGTGTCCATTTTCAAGGTCAAGGTCAATGATGACCAATGATATAAGGTTTCATATATATATCTGTTATAGTTACTGAGATATAGTGATATAATGCAATTCACAATACATTTTATTGGTCTAGGGGAGATAACTCTTATAAAAATGTCAAATAAAAAAAGTGACGATTCAAGATTTCAATATGATACACATTTTGGTAAGGGTTTCAGTTCTCTATCTATTATAGTAAAGGAGGAGATCTGCACACAACCAAGGGTCAAAAATTAGAACATGACCTTGACCTTTGACCTTGTGACCTTTTCAAGGTCAAGGTCAATGATGACCAACTGTGAAATATCTAGTCTATATCACCTCTGGTTCATGAGTTACAATGGTACAAATTTTACTTCCAATAAATAAGGGGAAATAACTCCTATAAGAAGGTGAAAAATTCTTTAATGTGATATGTTATAAAGTGTCGCAATCCTTAGCTGAACATTTTGGAACAACTTTCATTGCGAAATCTTTTACGGTTTCATAGTTTATCTGCACACAAGCTTTTTATGACAGGGGAAATAACTCCGTAAAGAAAAAGTGTTCGGTGTCACAGGGTTAACTGCGAAAGCGTAATGTCTCATACATCCATAGTACAAAATATCTTTACGACATGTCGCGAAACAAAATTTATAATGGGATAACAAAACTTGGCGGAAAAAAAATAAGAATAATTAAAAGTCATTTGTTCAGAGAACAAATGTGAGGTCTTTCCCTACATTTTAGTAGTGTTATGTCTATGGTATATAGTTGCTAATGACTTTACTGTCAGTTACCATGGTTTTAGTGTACAAAGCAAGTGGTCCTAAGTCAGAAAATGTATGGTTGCTAATGGCATTTAGTTGGTTGCTATGGACAAAATGTCACTTCCGGTCATACAATATGATATTTAAATTTAGTTAGTGATCCCGATTCAGTTTCCAATGTATTGTCCGCTTCAATTTTGTGCGGTTTAAGTGTTATTTCATAAAAACTGTTTACGGTGTCGGCCATTTTGAAAATGGCTGCCCGTAACCATTCGACTTTGGTCTTAAATCGAAGGGCTTATTATGACGGTCACATAAAAGCATATCTTTACTATATTATCTCTGACGATTTAAAAGTTATAAGCCATAAACTGATTAGCCGAAACCTGTCAAGGGCCATAACCTCGAAAACGGTTGGTCACACAGTTTTCGACACTATATATCAAATGTAGACCTCAGTGAGAGGAATATTTTTCTGATATATTGTCTGCTTCAATTTTTTATGGTTTTTGAGTTATATTGAAAACAAAAATTTAGCCGAAAGAAGTCTGTCAAGGGCCATAACCTCGAAAACGGTTTGTCGCACAGTTTTTGACACTATATATCAAATGTAGATCTCAATTAGAGGAACATTTTTATAATATATTGTCTGCTTCAATTTTTTACGGTTTTTGAGTTATATTAAAAACAAAGTTTAGCTGAAACGTGTCAAGGGCAATAACCTCGAAAACGGTTTGTCGCACAGTTTTCGACACTATATATCAAATGTAGATTTTAATGAGAGGAACATTTTTCTAATATATTATCTGCTTCAATTTTTTACGGTTTTTGAGTTATATTGAAAACAAAATTTAGCCGATACGTGTCAAGGGCCATAACCTCGAAAACGGTTTGTCGCACAGTTTTCGACACTATATATCAAATGTAGACCTCAGTAAGAGGAACATTTTTCTGATATATTGTCTGCTTCAATTTTTTATGGTTTTTGAGTTATATTGAAAACAAAATTTAGTCGAAACAAGTCAAGGGCCATAACCTCGAAAACAGTTTGTCGCACAGTTTTCGACATTGTATATCAAATGTAGATCGCAATGAGAGGAACATTTTTCTAATATATTGTCTGCTTCAATTTTTTATGGTTTTCGAGTTATAGCGAAAACAAAATTTCAATGGCGGCCATTTTGAAAATGGTGGACCGAAAAAATTTTTTGATCCGATATATGTTATTAGGACCCTCATATCTACGTGGAAACCAAGTTTTGTGTAAATCCGACAACTTTGACGTTTTCGACAAATTTCGCGTCAAAATCGCGTAAACAGGAAGTGAATCGAAAAGAAATTTTTTGGGTGATGACATGTCGCCAGGAGTCCAGCCACATTTTCCACACTTCAGATTTTTGATACCGGTTATGGTTTAGGAGGAGATCTGTGCACAAGGTTTTCCGGTCTGGGGCAGATAACTCCGTTACTAAAAATAGATCGGTTTCACAGGGTCGGCTAAGGCGAGTACCGGTATGACCAAATATTGGTACCAAGTATCGAAAAGATATGTCGCGACACTTTTTAGCAACTGATGGCAGAAAAGAAGAACAATAATAATAATAATAATCAGACGAAATACAGTAAGGTCTTTCCTTCTGTGGAAGGGAAAGACCTTAATAAGAAACAGACTAATAACAGTAAGTCTTTCCACTGGAAAGTGGAAAGCCTTAATAAGAAACAGACTAATAACAGTAAGTCTTTCCACTGGAAAGTGGAAAGCCTTAATAATTAAAGTTCCTTTCTTTCTTCGGAAGAAAAAATCATGTTTTCCACATCAAGCGACATTTTTTACACCGCAGCGTAAAAAAAAAAAAATTTTTTTTTTCTATATAAAAGTACATAACTGCACAAAATATACGTGAAACGTAGCAGAAAATCATGCAAAAATGACTTGTCACATCCTAGTATCGAACTCAGGATGTCAGTATTGCCAGCTCAGCGCTCTATCCACTGCGCCACGGAAGCTTGTTGATGACATATCAAATTTTGACGTATATATACCTTCTATGTGTTTTCTACATTTAAAATACAAAGACATTTTATATTGTTTTCGTGTATTTACAAATGAAATAAATAAGAAAGACAGAAAATTCTTTGATTTTTATTTATGAAATACATATAGAACGCTTTGATTTGACTGGTTACTTCGTCTTTCGTCACGTGATATCGAGTTATATTATCGCGGAGTTAGTATATTATATTCTTTTGGGGGGAGAGACTTTATACTGCGCAGATGCATATTACATATGATCGCGATATACATAAAAATGTCATCAAGATCACGGCTCAGGAGGTCAACAATTATGCAGTTGTGATCAACGTTGGAATATTACATTCAATGCATTGTAAAAGGCAACGGATTTTCACCAAAAGGAAGGAACAGACGACACATCGCGTGGACTTTATTGTGATTTCAAAATAAATGAAAGTACAAAACATGTTTGTTTCAGCTAGAACAACTCATGAAGACATAATTCAGATGTATATTTTAAGGATTTATCAATGCACAAACATTCAACCGCTGAAATCTAGGGGGTACCGATTGGGTCTCAACATTTGATTTTTTCTGCCGATTTTCGAGTTTGTTGACATTTATGCACATCCGAGATACTTGGTTGGGGTAAAATCGACATTCTAAATCGATTGGCACCATTTTCGAAAAGCTAGGATTTATGGTTTTTCTGAAAATCGCGATTTTTGCATAAAAAACCTATCTTCAACTTTCATGACCTGGAAATTTTTTTATCGTTCGTCAGAATGATTTCTACTGTAGCAACAATTCAAGGACATCGATCCCCGAACTATTTGGCGTCCATTTTGTTCCACCATTCTCTGCGGTCTAGGATGAAATCTGCACACTACATTCTTATGGGGTACCTTAGAAACACCCCCCCCCCCTTTATTTTTGCAGGCTGGCGGAATACCCTCAAATTCCCCATGTTTTTGCCCCTGCCTGGCACCAAATTTTATTGCGACATGTAGAAAGCTAAAAAAACAAATCGAAACCAAAGGTACAAAAATTCACATGTCGCTGTACTGAAACACAGGTGACCTTGACCTTTGACCTTGTGACCTTGGGCAAGGTCAAGGTGAAAGTTGACATTTTACCTATTACAAGTTGTTGCCTATCTTTTACCGTTTCAAGGGAATAGCGATTTCTAGACAATGTCAAAATTGAGAGCGTGACCTTGACCTTTGACCTTGTGTCCATTTTCAAGGTCAAGGTCAATGATGACCAATGATATAAGGTTTCATGTATATATCTGTTATAGTTACTGAGATATAGTGATCTAATGTAACTCACAATGCATATTATTGGTCTAAGGGGAGACAACTGTTATAAAATGTCAAATAAAAAAAGTGACGATTCAAGATCTTAATATGATACACATTTTGGTAAAGGGTTCAGTTCTCTATCTATTATAGTAAAGGAGGAGATCTGCACACAACAAAGGGTCAAAAATTAAAACATGACCTTGACCTTTGACCTTGTGACCTTTTTCAAGGTCAGGGTCAATGATGACCAACTGTGAAATATCTAGTCTTTATCACATCTGGTTCATGAGTTACTATGGTCAAAAATGTACTTGCAATAAATAAGGGGAAATAACTCCTATAAGAAGGTGAAAAATTCTTCACTGCGATATGTTATAAAGTGTCGCAATCCTTCGCTGAACATTTTGGAACAACTTTCATTGCGACATCTTTTGCGGTTTCAAAGTTTATCTGCACACAAGCTTTTTTATGACAGGGGAAATAACTCCGTAAAGAAAAAGTGTTCGGTCTGCCAGGGTTAACTGCGAATGCGTAATGTCTCATACATTCATAGTACAAAATGTCTTTACGACATGTCGCGAAACAAAATTTATAATGGGATAACAAAACTTGGCGGAAAAAAAATAAGAATAATAATAATAAGAAACAGACTAATAACAGTAAGTCTTTCCACTGGAAAGTGGAAAGCCTTAATAATTAAAGTTCCTTTCTTTCTTCGGAAGAAAAAATCATGTTTTCCACATCAAGCGACATTTTTTTACACCGCAGCGTAAAAAAAAAAATGTTTTTTTTCTATATAAAAGTACATAACTGCACAAAATATACGTGAAACGTAGCAGAAAATCATGCAAAAATGACTTGTCACATCCTAGTATCGAACTCAGGATGTCAGTATTGCCAGCTCAGCGCTCTATCCACTGCGCCACGGAAGCTTGTTGATGACATATCAAATTTTGACGTATATATACCTTCTATGTGTTTTCTACATTTAAAATACAAAGACATTTTATATTGTTTTCGTGTATTTACAAATGAAATAAATAAGAAAGACAGAAAATTCTTTGATTTTTATTTATGAAATACATATAGAACGCTTTGATTTGACTGGTTACTTCGTCTTTCGTCACGTGATATCGAGTTATATTATCGCGGAGTTAGTATATTATATTCTTTTGGGGGGAGAGACTTTATACTGCGCAGATGCATATTACATATGATCGCGATATACATAAAAATGTCATCAAGATCACGGCTCAGGAGGTCAACAATTATGCAGTTGTGATCAACGTTGGAATATTACATTCAATGCATTGTAAAAGGCAACGGATTTTCACCAAAAGGAAGGAACAGACGACACATCGCGTGGACTTTATTGTGATTTCAAAATAAATGAAAGTACAAAACATGTTTGTTTCAGCTAGAACAACTCATGAAGACATAATTCAGATGTATATTTTAAGGATTTATCAATGCACAAACATTCAACCGCTGAAATCTAGGGGGTACCGATTGGGTCTCAACATTTGATTTTTTCTGCCGATTTTCGAGTTTGTTGACATTTATGCACATCCGAGATACTTGGTTGGGGTAAAATCGACATTCTAAATCGATTGGCACCATTTTCGAAAAGCTAGGATTGATGGTTTTTCTGAAAATCGCGATTTTTGCATAAAAAACCTATCTTCAACTTTCATGACCTGGAAATTTTTTTATCGTTCGTCAGAATGATTTCTACTGTAGCAACAATTCAAGGACATCGATCCCCGAACTATTTGGCGTCCATTTTGTTCCACCATTCTCTGCGGTCTAGGATGAAATCTGCACACTACATTCTTATGGGGTACCTTAGAAACACCCCCCCCCTTTATTTTTGCAGGCTGGCGGAATACCCTCAAATTCCCCATGTTTTTGCCCCTGCCTGGCACCAAATTTTATTGCGACATGTAGAAAGCTAAAAAAACAAATCGAAACCAAAGGTACAAAAATTCACATGTCGCTGTACTGAAACACAGGTGACCTTGACCTTTGACCTTGTGACCTTGGGCAAGGTCAAGGTGAAAGTTGACATTTTACCTATTACAAGTTGTTGCCTATCTTTTACCGTTTCAAGGGAATAGCGATTTCTAGACAATGTCAAAATTGAGAGCGTGACCTTGACCTTTGACCTTGTGTCCATTTTCAAGGTCAAGGTCAATGATGACCAATGATATAAGGTTTCATGTATATATCTGTTATAGTTACTGAGATATAGTGATCTAATGTAACTCACAATGCGTATTATTGGTCTAAGGGGAGACAACTGTTATAAAATGTCAAATAAAAAAAGTGACGATTCAAGATCTTAATATGATACACATTTTGGTAAAGGGTTCAGTTCTCTATCTATTATAGTAAAGGAGGAGATCTGCACACAACAAAGGGTCAAAAATTAAAACATGACCTTGACCTTTGACCTTGTGACCTTTTTCAAGGTCAGGGTCAATGATGACCAACTGTGAAATATCTAGTCTTTATCACATCTGGTTCATGAGTTACTATGGTCAAAAATGTACTTGCAATAAATAAGGGGAAATAACTCCTATAAGAAGGTGAAAAATTCTTCACTGCGATATGTTATAAAGTGTCGCAATCCTTCGCTGAACATTTTGGAACAACTTTCATTGCGACATCTTTTGCGGTTTCAAAGTTTATCTGCACACAAGCTTTTTTATGACAGGGGAAATAACTCCGTAAAGAAAAAGTGTTCGGTCTGCCAGGGTTAACTGCGAATGCGTAATGTCTCATACATTCATAGTACAAAATGTCTTTACGACATGTCGCGAAACAAAATTTATAATGGGATAACAAAACTTGGCGGAAAAAAAATAAGAATAATAATAATAAGAAACAGACTAATAACAGTAAGTCTTTCCACTGGAAAGTGGAAAGCCTTAATAATTAAAGTTCCTTTCTTTCTTCGGAAGAAAAAATCATGTTTTCCACATCAAGCGACATTTTTTACACCGCAGCGTAAAAAAAAAAAATTTTTTTTTTCTATATAAAAGTACATAACTGCACAAAATATACGTGAAACGTAGCAGAAAATCATGCAAAAATGACTTGTCACATCCTAGTATCGAACTCAGGATGTCAGTATTGCCAGCTCAGCGCTCTATCCACTGCGCCACGGAAGCTTGTTGATGACATATCAAATTTTGACGTATATATACCTTCTATGTGTTTTCTACATTTAAAATACAAAGACATTTTATATTGTTTTCGTGTATTTACAAATGAAATAAATAAGAAAGACAGAAAATTCTTTGATTTTTATTTATGAAATACATATAGAACGCTTTGATTTGACTGGTTACTTCGTCTTTCGTCACGTGATATCGAGTTATATTATCGCGGAGTTAGTATATTATATTCTTTTGGGGGGAGAGACTTTATACTGCGCAGATGCATATTACATATGATCGCGATATACATAAAAATGTCATCAAGATCACGGCTCAGGAGGTCAACAATTATGCAGTTGTGATCAACGTTGGAATATTACATTCAATGCATTGTAAAAGGCAACGGATTTTCACCAAAAGGAAGGAACAGACGACACATCGCGTGGACTTTATTGTGATTTCAAAATAAATGAAAGTACAAAACATGTTTGTTTCAGCTAGAACAACTCATGAAGACATAATTCAGATGTATATTTTAAGGATTTATCAATGCACAAACATTCAACCGCTGAAATCTAGGGGGTACCGATTGGGTCTCAACATTTGATTTTTTCTGCCGATTTTCGAGTTTGTTGACATTTATGCACATCCGAGATACTTGGTTGGGGTAAAATCGACATTCTAAATCGATTGGCACCATTTTCGAAAAGCTAGGATTTATGGTTTTTCTGAAAATCGCGATTTTTGCATAAAAAACCTATCTTCAACTTTCATGACCTGGAAATTTTTTTATCGTTCGTCAGAATGATTTCTACTGTAGCAACAATTCAAGGACATCGATCCCCGAACTATTTGGCGTCCATTTTGTTCCACCATTCTCTGCGGTCTAGGATGAAATCTGCACACTACATTCTTATGGGGTACCTTAGAAACACCCCCCCCCCTTTATTTTTGCAGGCTGGCGGAATACCCTCAAATTCCCCATGTTTTTGCCCCTGCCTGGCACCAAATTTTATTGCGACATGTAGAAAGCTAAAAAAACAAATCGAAACCAAAGGTACAAAAATTCACATGTCGCTGTACTGAAACACAGGTGACCTTGACCTTTGACCTTGTGACCTTGGGCAAGGTCAAGGTGAAAGTTGACATTTTACCTATTACAAGTTGTTGCCTATCTTTTACCGTTTCAAGGGAATAGCGATTTCTAGACAATGTCAAAATTGAGAGCGTGACCTTGACCTTTGACCTTGTGTCCATTTTCAAGGTCAAGGTCAATGATGACCAATGATATAAGGTTTCATGTATATATCTGTTATAGTTACTGAGATATAGTGATCTAATGTAACTCACAATGCATATTATTGGTCTAAGGGGAGACAACTGTTATAAAATGTCAAATAAAAAAAGTGACGATTCAAGATCTTAATATGATACACATTTTGGTAAAGGGTTCAGTTCTCTATCTATTATAGTAAAGGAGGAGATCTGCACACAACAAAGGGTCAAAAATTAAAACATGACCTTGACCTTTGACCTTGTGACCTTTTTCAAGGTCAGGGTCAATGATGACCAACTGTGAAATATCTAGTCTTTATCACATCTGGTTCATGAGTTACTATGGTCAAAAATGTACTTGCAATAAATAAGGGGAAATAACTCCTATAAGAAGGTGAAAAATTCTTCACTGCGATATGTTATAAAGTGTCGCAATCCTTCGCTGAACATTTTGGAACAACTTTCATTGCGACATCTTTTGCGGTTTCAAAGTTTATCTGCACACAAGCTTTTTTATGACAGGGGAAATAACTCCGTAAAGAAAAAGTGTTCGGTCTGCCAGGGTTAACTGCGAATGCGTAATGTCTCATACATTCATAGTACAAAATGTCTTTACGACATGTCGCGAAACAAAATTTATAATGGGATAACAAAACTTGGCGGAAAAAAAATAAGAATAATAATAATAAGAAACAGACTAATAACAGTAAGTCTTTCCACTGGAAAGTGGAAAGCCTTAATAATTAAAGTTCCTTTCTTTCTTCGGAAGAAAAAATCATGTTTTCCACATCAAGCGACATTTTTTTACACCGCAGCGTAAAAAAAAAAATGTTTTTTTTCTATATAAAAGTACATAACTGCACAAAATATACGTGAAACGTAGCAGAAAATCATGCAAAAATGACTTGTCACATCCTAGTATCGAACTCAGGATGTCAGTATTGCCAGCTCAGCGCTCTATCCACTGCGCCACGGAAGCTTGTTGATGACATATCAAATTTTGACGTATATATACCTTCTATGTGTTTTCTACATTTAAAATACAAAGACATTTTATATTGTTTTCGTGTATTTACAAATGAAATAAATAAGAAAGACAGAAAATTCTTTGATTTTTATTTATGAAATACATATAGAACGCTTTGATTTGACTGGTTACTTCGTCTTTCGTCACGTGATATCGAGTTATATTATCGCGGAGTTAGTATATTATATTCTTTTGGGGGGAGAGACTTTATACTGCGCAGATGCATATTACATATGATCGCGATATACATAAAAATGTCATCAAGATCACGGCTCAGGAGGTCAACAATTATGCAGTTGTGATCAACGTTGGAATATTACATTCAATGCATTGTAAAAGGCAACGGATTTTCACCAAAAGGAAGGAACAGACGACACATCGCGTGGACTTTATTGTGATTTCAAAATAAATGAAAGTACAAAACATGTTTGTTTCAGCTAGAACAACTCATGAAGACATAATTCAGATGTATATTTTAAGGATTTATCAATGCACAAACATTCAACCGCTGAAATCTAGGGGGTACCGATTGGGTCTCAACATTTGATTTTTTCTGCCGATTTTCGAGTTTGTTGACATTTATGCACATCCGAGATACTTGGTTGGGGTAAAATCGACATTCTAAATCGATTGGCACCATTTTCGAAAAGCTAGGATTTATGGTTTTTCTGAAAATCGCGATTTTTGCATAAAAAACCTATCTTCAACTTTCATGACCTGGAAATTTTTTTATCGTTCGTCAGAATGATTTCTACTGTAGCAACAATTCAAGGACATCGATCCCCGAACTATTTGGCGTCCATTTTGTTCCACCATTCTCTGCGGTCTAGGATGAAATCTGCACACTACATTCTTATGGGGTACCTTAGAAACACCCCCCCCCCCTTTATTTTTGCAGGCTGGCGGAATACCCTCAAATTCCCCATGTTTTTGCCCCTGCCTGGCACCAAATTTTATTGCGACATGTAGAAAGCTAAAAAAACAAATCGAAACCAAAGGTACAAAAATTCACATGTCGCTGTACTGAAACACAGGTGACCTTGACCTTTGACCTTGTGACCTTGGGCAAGGTCAAGGTGAAAGTTGACATTTTACCTATTACAAGTTGTTGCCTATCTTTTACCGTTTCAAGGGAATAGCGATTTCTAGACAATGTCAAAATTGAGAGCGTGACCTTGACCTTTGACCTTGTGTCCATTTTCAAGGTCAAGGTCAATGATGACCAATGATATAAGGTTTCATGTATATATCTGTTATAGTTACTGAGATATAGTGATCTAATGTAACTCACAATGCATATTATTGGTCTAAGGGGAGACAACTGTTATAAAATGTCAAATAAAAAAAGTGACGATTCAAGATCTTAATATGATACACATTTTGGTAAAGGGTTCAGTTCTCTATCTATTATAGTAAAGGAGGAGATCTGCACACAACAAAGGGTCAAAAATTAAAACATGACCTTGACCTTTGACCTTGTGACCTTTTTCAAGGTCAGGGTCAATGATGACCAACTGTGAAATATCTAGTCTTTATCACATCTGGTTCATGAGTTACTATGGTCAAAAATGTACTTGCAATAAATAAGGGGAAATAACTCCTATAAGAAGGTGAAAAATTCTTCACTGCGATATGTTATAAAGTGTCGCAATCCTTCGCTGAACATTTTGGAACAACTTTCATTGCGACATCTTTTGCGGTTTCAAAGTTTATCTGCACACAAGCTTTTTTATGACAGGGGAAATAACTCCGTAAAGAAAAAGTGTTCGGTCTGCCAGGGTTAACTGCGAATGCGTAATGTCTCATACATTCATAGTACAAAATGTCTTTACGACATGTCGCGAAACAAAATTTATAATGGGATAACAAAACTTGGCGGAAAAAAAATAAGAATAATAATAATAAGAAACAGTCTAATAACAGTAAGTCTTTCCACTGGAAAGTGGAAAGCCTTAATAATTAAAGTTCCTTTCTTTCTTCGGAAGAAAAAATCATGTTTTCCACATCAAGCGACATTTTTTTACACCGCAGCGTAAAAAAAAAAATGTTTTTTTTCTATATAAAAGTACATAACTGCACAAAATATACGTGAAACGTAGCAGAAAATCATGCAAAAATGACTTGTCACATCCTAGTATCGAACTCAGGATGTCAGTATTGCCAGCTCAGCGCTCTATCCACTGCGCCACGGAAGCTTGTTGATGACATATCAAATTTTGACGTATATATACCTTCTATGTGTTTTCTACATTTAAAATACAAAGACATTTTATATTGTTTTCGTGTATTTACAAATGAAATAAATAAGAAAGACAGAAAATTCTTTGATTTTTATTTATGAAATACATATAGAACGCTTTGATTTGACTGGTTACTTCGTCTTTCGTCACGTGATATCGAGTTATATTATCGCGGAGTTAGTATATTATATTCTTTTGGGGGGAGAGACTTTATACTGCGCAGATGCATATTACATATGATCGCGATATACATAAAAATGTCATCAAGATCACGGCTCAGGAGGTCAACAATTATGCAGTTGTGATCAACGTTGGAATATTACGTTCAATGCATTGTAAAAGGCAACGGATTTTCACCAAAAGGAAGGAACAGACGACACATCGCGTGGACTTTATTGTGATTTCAAAATAAATGAAAGTACAAAACATGTTTGTTTCAGCTAGAACAACTCATGAAGACATAATTCAGATGTATATTTTAAGGATTTATCAATGCACAAACATTCAACCGCTGAAATCTAGGGGGTACCGATTGGGTCTCAACATTTGATTTTTTCTGCAGATTTTCGAGTTTGTTGACATTTATGCACATCCGAGATACTTGGTTGGGGTAAAATCGACATTCTAAATCGATTGGCACCATTTTCGAAAAGCTAGGATTTATGGTTTTTCTGAAAATCGCGATTTTTGCATAAAAAACCTATCTTCAACTTTCATGACCTGGAAATTTTTTTATCGTTCGTCAGAATGATTTCTACTGTAGCGACAATTCAAGGACATCGATCCCCGAACTATTTGGCGTCCATTTTGTTTCACCATTCTCTGCGGTCTAGGATGAAATCTGCACACTACATTCTTATGGGGTACCTTAGAAACACCCCCCCCCCTTTATTTTTGCAGGCTGGCGGAATACCCTCAAATTCCCCATGTTTTTGCCCCTGCCTGGCACCAAATTTTATTGCGATATGTAGAAAGCTAAAAATACAAATCGAATCCAAAGGTACAAAAATTCACATGTCGCTGTACTGAAACACAGGTGACCTTGACCTTTGACCTTGTGACCTTGGGCAAGGTCAAGGTGAAAGTTGACATTTTACCTATTACAAGTTGTTGCCTATCTTTTACCGTTTCAAGGAAATAGCGATGGCGAGACAATGTCAAAATTGAGAACGTGACCTTGACCTTTGACCTTGTGTCCATTTTCAAGGTCAAGGTCAATGATGACCAATGATATAAGGTTTCATGTATATATCTGTTATAGTTACTGAGATATAGTGATCTAATGTAACTCACAATGCATATTATTGGTCTAAGGGGAGACAACTCTTATAAAATGTCAAATAAAAAAAGTGACGATTCAAGATCTTAATATGATACACATTTTGGTAAAGGGTTCAGTTCTCTATCTATTATAGTAAAGGAGGAGATCTGCACACAACAAAGGGTCAAAAATTAAAACATGACCTTGACCTTTGACCTTGTGACCTTTTTCAAGGTCAGGGTCAATGATGACCAACTGTGAAATATCTAGTCTTTATCACATCTGGTTCATGAGTTACTATGGTCAAAAATGTACTTGCAATAAATAAGGGGAAATAACTCCTATAAGAAGGTGAAAAATTCTTCACTGCGATATGTTATAAAGTGTCGCAATCCTTCGCTGAACATTTTGGAACAACTTTCATTGCGACATCTTTTGCGGTTTCAAAGTTTATCTGCACACAAGCTTTTTTATGACAGGGGAAATAACTCCGTAAAGAAAAAGTGTTCGGTCTGCCAGGGTTAACTGCGAATGCGTAATGTCTCATACATTCATAGTACAAAATGTCTTTACGACATGTCGCGAAACAAAATTTATAATGGGATAACAAAACTTGGCGGAAAAAAAATAAGAATAATAATAATAAGAAACAGTCTAATAACAGTAAGTCTTTCCACTGGAAAGTGGAAAGCCTTAATAATTAAAGTTCCTTTCTTTCTTCGGAAGAAAAAATCATGTTTTCCACATCAAGCGACATTTTTTTACACCGCAGCGTAAAAAAAAAAATGTTTTTTTTCTATATAAAAGTACATAACTGCACAAAATATACGTGAAACGTAGCAGAAAATCATGCAAAAATGACTTGTCACATCCTAGTATCGAACTCAGGATGTCAGTATTGCCAGCTCAGCGCTCTATCCACTGCGCCACGGAAGCTTGTTGATGACATATCAAATTTTGACGTATATATACCTTCTATGTGTTTTCTACATTTAAAATACAAAGACATTTTATATTGTTTTCGTGTATTTACAAATGAAATAAATAAGAAAGACAGAAAATTCTTTGATTTTTATTTATGAAATACATATAGAACGCTTTGATTTGACTGGTTACTTCGTCTTTCGTCACGTGATATCGAGTTATATTATCGCGGAGTTAGTATATTATATTCTTTTGGGGGGAGAGACTTTATACTGCGCAGATGCATATTACATATGATCGCGATATACATAAAAATGTCATCAAGATCACGGCTCAGGAGGTCAACAATTATGCAGTTGTGATCAACGTTGGAATATTACGTTCAATGCATTGTAAAAGGCAACGGATTTTCACCAAAAGGAAGGAACAGACGACACATCGCGTGGACTTTATTGTGATTTCAAAATAAATGAAAGTACAAAACATGTTTGTTTCAGCTAGAACAACTCATGAAGACATAATTCAGATGTATATTTTAAGGATTTATCAATGCACAAACATTCAACCGCTGAAATCTAGGGGGTACCGATTGGGTCTCAACATTTGATTTTTTCTGCAGATTTTCGAGTTTGTTGACATTTATGCACATCCGAGATACTTGGTTGGGGTAAAATCGACATTCTAAATCGATTGGCACCATTTTCGAAAAGCTAGGATTTATGGTTTTTCTGAAAATCGCGATTTTTGCATAAAAAACCTATCTTCAACTTTCATGACCTGGAAATTTTTTTATCGTTCGTCAGAATGATTTCTACTGTAGCGACAATTCAAGGACATCGATCCCCGAACTATTTGGCGTCCATTTTGTTTCACCATTCTCTGCGGTCTAGGATGAAATCTGCACACTACATTCTTATGGGGTACCTTAGAAACACCCCCCCCCCTTTATTTTTGCAGGCTGGCGGAATACCCTCAAATTCCCCATGTTTTTGCCCCTGCCTGGCACCAAATTTTATTGCGATATGTAGAAAGCTAAAAATACAAATCGAATCCAAAGGTACAAAAATTCACATGTCGCTGTACTGAAACACAGGTGACCTTGACCTTTGACCTTGTGACCTTGGGCAAGGTCAAGGTGAAAGTTGACATTTTACCTATTACAAGTTGTTGCCTATCTTTTACCGTTTCAAGGAAATAGCGATGGCGAGACAATGTCAAAATTGAGAACGTGACCTTGACCTTTGACCTTGTGTCCATTTTCAAGGTCAAGGTCAATGATGACCAATGATATAAGGTTTCATGTATATATCTGTTATAGTTACTGAGATATAGTGATCTAATGTAACTCACAATGCATATTATTGGTCTAAGGGGAGACAACTCTTATAAAATGTCAAATAAAAAAAGTGACGATTCAAGATCTTAATATGATACACATTTTGGTAAAGGGTTCAGTTCTCTATCTATTATAGTAAAGGAGGAGATCTGCACACAACAAAGGGTCAAAAATTAAAACATGACCTTGACCTTTGACCTTGTGACCTTTTTCAAGGTCAGGGTCAATGATGACCAACTGTGAAATATCTAGTCTTTATCACATCTGGTTCATGAGTTACTATGGTCAAAAATGTACTTGCAATAAATAAGGGGAAATAACTCCTATAAGAAGGTGAAAAATTCTTCACTGCGATATGTTATAAAGTGTCGCAATCCTTCGCTGAACATTTTGGAACAACTTTCATTGCGACATCTTTTGCGGTTTCAAAGTTTATCTGCACACAAGCTTTTTTATGACAGGGGAAATAACTCCGTAAAGAAAAAGTGTTCGGTCTGCCAGGGTTAACTGCGAATGCGTAATGTCTCATACATTCATAGTACAAAATGTCTTTACGACATGTCGCGAAACAAAATTTATAATGGGATAACAAAACTTGGCGGAAAAAAAATAAGAATAATAATAATAAGAAACAGTCTAATAACAGTAAGTCTTTCCACTGGAAAGTGGAAAGCCTTAATAATTAAAGTTCCTTTCTTTCTTCGGAAGAAAAAATCATGTTTTCCACATCAAGCGACATTTTTTTACACCGCAGCGTAAAAAAAAAAATGTTTTTTTTCTATATAAAAGTACATAACTGCACAAAATATACGTGAAACGTAGCAGAAAATCATGCAAAAATGACTTGTCACATCCTAGTATCGAACTCAGGATGTCAGTATTGCCAGCTCAGCGCTCTATCCACTGCGCCACGGAAGCTTGTTGATGACATATCAAATTTTGACGTATATATACCTTCTATGTGTTTTCTACATTTAAAATACAAAGACATTTTATATTGTTTTCGTGTATTTACAAATGAAATAAATAAGAAAGACAGAAAATTCTTTGATTTTTATTTATGAAATACATATAGAACGCTTTGATTTGACTGGTTACTTCGTCTTTCGTCACGTGATATCGAGTTATATTATCGCGGAGTTAGTATATTATATTCTTTTGGGGGGAGAGACTTTATACTGCGCAGATGCATATTACATATGATCGCGATATACATAAAAATGTCATCAAGATCACGGCTCAGGAGGTCAACAATTATGCAGTTGTGATCAACGTTGGAATATTACGTTCAATGCATTGTAAAAGGCAACGGATTTTCACCAAAAGGAAGGAACAGACGACACATCGCGTGGACTTTATTGTGATTTCAAAATAAATGAAAGTACAAAACATGTTTGTTTCAGCTAGAACAACTCATGAAGACATAATTCAGATGTATATTTTAAGGATTTATCAATGCACAAACATTCAACCGCTGAAATCTAGGGGGTACCGATTGGGTCTCAACATTTGATTTTTTCTGCAGATTTTCGAGTTTGTTGACATTTATGCACATCCGAGATACTTGGTTGGGGTAAAATCGACATTCTAAATCGATTGGCACCATTTTCGAAAAGCTAGGATTTATGGTTTTTCTGAAAATCGCGATTTTTGCATAAAAAACCTATCTTCAACTTTCATGACCTGGAAATTTTTTTATCGTTCGTCAGAATGATTTCTACTGTAGCGACAATTCAAGGACATCGATCCCCGAACTATTTGGCGTCCATTTTGTTTCACCATTCTCTGCGGTCTAGGATGAAATCTGCACACTACATTCTTATGGGGTACCTTAGAAACACCCCCCCCCCTTTATTTTTGCAGGCTGGCGGAATACCCTCAAATTCCCCATGTTTTTGCCCCTGCCTGGCACCAAATTTTATTGCGATATGTAGAAAGCTAAAAATACAAATCGAATCCAAAGGTACAAAAATTCACATGTCGCTGTACTGAAACACAGGTGACCTTGACCTTTGACCTTGTGACCTTGGGCAAGGTCAAGGTGAAAGTTGACATTTTACCTATTACAAGTTGTTGCCTATCTTTTACCGTTTCAAGGAAATAGCGATGGCGAGACAATGTCAAAATTGAGAACGTGACCTTGACCTTTGACCTTGTGTCCATTTTCAAGGTCAAGGTCAATGATGACCAATGATATAAGGTTTCATGTATATATCTGTTATAGTTACTGAGATATAGTGATCTAATGTAACTCACAATGCATATTATTGGTCTAAGGGGAGACAACTCTTATAAAATGTCAAATAAAAAAAGTGACGATTCAAGATCTTAATATGATACACATTTTGGTAAAGGGTTCAGTTCTCTATCTATTATAGTAAAGGAGGAGATCTGCACACAACAAAGGGTCAAAAATTAAAACATGACCTTGACCTTTGACCTTGTGACCTTTTTCAAGGTCAGGGTCAATGATGACCAACTGTGAAATATCTAGTCTTTATCACATCTGGTTCATGAGTTACTATGGTCAAAAATGTACTTGCAATAAATAAGGGGAAATAACTCCTATAAGAAGGTGAAAAATTCTTCACTGCGATATGTTATAAAGTGTCGCAATCCTTCGCTGAACATTTTGGAACAACTTTCATTGCGACATCTTTTGCGGTTTCAAAGTTTATCTGCACACAAGCTTTTTTATGACAGGGGAAATAACTCCGTAAAGAAAAAGTGTTCGGTCTGCCAGGGTTAACTGCGAATGCGTAATGTCTCATACATTCATAGTACAAAATGTCTTTACGACATGTCGCGAAACAAAATTTATAATGGGATAACAAAACTTGGCGGAAAAAAAATAAGAATAATAATAATAAGAAACAGACTAATAACAGTAAGTCTTTCCACTGGAAAGTGGAAAGCCTTAAATATAGGTTCATTTGTGACTTCGCCACAAATAATCATGGCTTACCACTTCCATCGACATTTTTTACACCGCGGCGTAAAAAAATTTCAGTTTTTTTTTGTTTTTTCTACATAAAAAACCATAACTGCATAAAATATACGTGAAACGCAGCAGAAAACCATGCAAAAAACACATGTCACATCCTAGGCTCGAACCGACGATGTCAGTCTTGCTAGCCCATCGTTGTTACCACTGGACCACGGAAGACGATATCCAGAAAGTCAAATTTTGACGTATATATACCTTCAATGTGTTTTCTACATTTAAAATACAAAGACATTTTGTAATGTTTTCGTGTATTTACAAATGAAATAAATAAGAAAGACAGAAAATTCAGTGATTTTTATTTATGAAATACAAATAAAACGCATTGATTTGACTGGTGGAAACGACTGAAGTCACGTGACAATTCTATATATTATCACGAAGTTGTTTTTTTTTTTTTTTTTTTTTTTTTTTGGTTGAAAAGATGACTTCTCAGGACGTCAACAGTGTTGCTATTTTGACAGTTTAATTCAAAGGAATGTTACTTTCAATTCATTGTAATAGGGAAACCGTTTCTTTGTTCGGTAAAATACTGCAGTCGTGCTTACCGGACGACACTCGATGGCATTTCAAAATAAATGCTCAAGTAGAAAAAATGTTTGTTTCAGCTAGAACAACTCATGAAGACATAATTCAGATGTATATTTTAAGGATTTATCAATGCACAAACATTCAACCGCTGAAATCTAGGGGGTACCGATGGGGCCTCGACATTTGATTTTTTCTGCCGATTTTCGATTTTGTTGACATTTATGCACATCCGAGATACTTGGTTGGGGTAAAATCGACATTCTAAATCGATTGGCGGCATTTTCGAAAGGCTAGGATTTATGGTTTTTCTGAAAATCGCGATTTTTGCATGAAAAACCTATCTTCAACTTTCATGACCTGGAAATTTTTTTATCGTTCGTCAGAACGATTTCTACTGTAGCGACAATTTAGGGACATCGATCCCCGAACGATTTGGCGTCCATTTTGTTTCACCATTCTCTGTGGTCTAGGATGAAATCTGCACACTACATTCTTATGGGGTCCCCTTAGAAACACCCCCCCCCTTTATTTTTGCAGGCTGGCGGAATACCCTAAAATTCCCATGTTTTTGCCCCTGCCTGGCACCAAATTGTATTGCGACATGTAGCAAGCTAAAAATACAAAGCGAATCCAAAGGTATAAAAATTCACATGTCGCTGTACTGAAACACAGGTGACCTTGACCTTTGACCTTGTGACCTTGCGCAAGGTCAAGGTGAAAGTTGACATTTTACCTATTACAAGTTATTGCCTATCTTTTACCGTTTCAAGGGAATAGCGATGGCGAGACAATGTCAAAATTTCAAACGTGACCTTGACCTTTGACCTTGTGTCCATTTTCAAGGTCAAGGTCAATGATGACCAATGATATAAGGTTTCATGTATATATCTGTTATAGTTACTGAGATATAGTGATCTAATGTAACTCACAATGCATATTATTGGTCTAAGGGGAGACAACTCTTATAAAATGTCAAATAAAAAAAGTGACGATTCAAGATCTTAATATGATACACATTTTGGTAAAGGTTTCAGTTCTCTATCTATTATAGTAAAGGAGAAGATCTGCACACAACCAAGGGTCAAAAATTAGAACATGACCTTGACCTTTGACCTTGTGACCTTTTTCAAGGTCAAGGTCAATGATGACCAACTGTGAAATATCTAGTCTATATCACCTCTGGTTCTTGAGTTACAATGGTACAAATTTTACTTCCAATAAATAAGGGGAAATAACTCCTACAAGGAGCCATCAAAATACTTTGCGCGATATGTAACAAATTGTCGCAATCCATAGCTGACCATTTTGGAACAACTTTCATTGCGAAATCTTTTACGGTTTCATAGTTTATCTGCACACAAGCTTTTTTATGACAGGGGAAATAACTCCGTAAAGAAAAAGTGTTCGGTCAGCCAGGGTTAACTGCGAAAGCGTAATGTCTCATACATCCATAGTACAAAATGTCTTTACGACATGTCGCGAAACAAAATTTATAATGGGAAAAGAAAACTTGGCGGAAAAAAATAAGAATAATAATAATAATAATAAGAAACAGAAGAATAATAGAAAGGCTTCCCACTCGGAAGTGGAAAGCCTTAAATATAAGTTCATTGGTTCTACCGAACAAATGAGAGGCTTTCCACTTATTGCATAAATGACCTTGACATTGACTTTGGCTATATGGAAATTGAATCTTCTTTTCAAAATAAACAAAAGAAAGAAAAACCATTCGTATATCTTTTGAAATAAAAAAGGTAAAAAAATAGGACGTTAATTGAGATAAATGACCTTGACTACCAAGTGTTTGATTTTTGCATATTCAATGCTTAAAAAAACAAATCATTTATTTGTATTTACCATTTTATATACACGAAAAAGCAGAATTTCCAAAAAATATTATTTGACCTTGACTGCTGTCAATATGACCTTGACCATGATGAGGGTCAATAAAGGACCAACAGTGAAGATCCTTTGTCAATATGTCTTATAATTATGAAGAAATGCCTATTTATCATAAATACCCAAATTTATAAGATGACCTTGACCTTTTACCTTGTTTCTATTTTCAAGGTCAAGGGTCATAATAGTCTTTGGTGAAGTCCCCATGCCTCTACTATCAATAGTTAATAAGTTATCAATGAAAAGTAAATATCAATGGTTGTAATGGGAGATAACTCCTATAAGATGAAGTCAAATCCTTTTCCTTTAAATAGAAAAAACTTGCGCATTAATGAGGCCGACATTTTATCCGTTATAAGTTATCAGCTATCTTTTACCGTTTCAAAGAAATAGCGATGACAAGATAATGTCAAAATTTCAAACGTGACCTTGACCTTTGACCTTGTGTCCATTTTCAAGGTCAAGGTCAATGATGACTAATGATATAAGGTTTCATATAAATATCTGTCATAGTTACTGAGATAACGCTATATACACTATATTTAATTGATCCAGGGGAGATAACTCTTTCAAAAGTCAAATCATTTATAGTGACCTTTCAAGACCTTAATATGATACACATTTTGGTAAAAGATTTATTTCTGTATCTCTTATGGTTCAGGAGGAGAATCGCACACACCACAGTGTCAAAATTTAGAATGTGACCTTGACCTTTGACCTTGTAACCTTTTTCAAGGTCAAGGTCAATGATGACCAACTCTGAAATATCTAGTCTTTATCACCTCTGGTTCATGAGTTACAATGGTACAAAATGTACTTCCAATAAATAAGGGGAAATAACTCCAACAAGGAGTCGTCAAAATACTTTGCGCAATATGTAACAAATTGTCGCGATCAATAGCTGAGCATTTTGCAACAACTTTCATTGCGAAATCTTTTACGGTTTCAAAGTTTATCTGCACACAAGATTTTTATGACAGGGGAAATAACTCCGTAAAGAAAAAGTGTTCGGTGTGACAGGGTTAACTGCGAAAGCGTAATGTCTCATACATTCATAGTACAAAATGTCTTTACGACATGTCGCGAAACAAAATTTATAATGGGAAAAGAAAAAACTTGGCGGAAGAATAATAAGAATAATAATAATAAGAAACAGACAAAATGCAATAAGTCTTTCCACTTGAAAGTGGAAAGCCTTAATAAACAGACAAATAACAGGAAGGCTTTCCACTCGGAAAGTGGAAAGCCTTAATAATAATAATAATAATAATAAGAAACAGACTAATAACAGTAAGTCTTTCCACTAGAAAGTGGAAAGCCTTAATAATTAAAGTTCCTTTCTTCCTTCGGAAGAAAAAATCATGTTTTCCACATCAAGCGACATTTTTTACACCGCAGCGTAAAAAAAAAAAATGTTTTTTTTTCTATATAAAAGTACATAACTGCACAAAATATACGTGAAACGTAGCAGAAAATCATGCAAAAATGACTTGTCACATCCTAGTATCGAACTCAGGATGTCAGTATTGCGAGCTCAGCGCTCTATCCACTGCGCCACGGAATGTTGATGACATATCAAATTTTGACGTATATATACCTTCTATGTGTTTTCTACATTTAAAATACAAAGACATTTTATATTGTTTTCGTGTATTTACAAATGAAATAAATAAGAAAGACAGAAAATTCTTTGATTTTTATTTATGAAATACATATAGAACGCTTTGATTTGACTGGTTACTTCGTCTTTCGTCACGTGATATCGAGTTATATTATCGCGGAGTTAGTATATTATATTCTTTTGGGGGAGAGACTTTATACTGCGCAGATGCATATTACATATGATCGCGATATACATAAAAATGTCATCAAGATCACGGCTCAGGAGGTCAACAATTATGCAGTTGTGATCAACGTTGGAATATTACGTTCAATGCATTGTAAAAGGCAACGGATTTTCACCAAAAGGAAGGAACAGACGACACATCGCGTGGACTTTATTGTGATTTCAAAATAAATGAAAGTACAAAACATGTTTGTTTCAGCTAGAACAACTCATGAAGACATAATTCAGATGTATATTTTAAGGATTTATCAATGCACAAACATTCAACCGCTGAAATCTAGGGGGTACCGATTGGGTCTCGACATTTGATTTTTTCTGCCGATTTTCGAGTTTGTTGACATTTATGCACATCCGAGATACTTAGTTGGGGTAAAATCGACATTCTAAATCGATTGGCACCATTTTCGAAAAGCTAGGATTTATGGTTTTTCTGAAAATCGCGATTTTTGCATAAAAAACCTATCTTCAATTTTCATGACCTGGAAATTTTTTTATCGTTCGTCAGAATGATTTCTACTGTAGCGACAATTCAAGGACATCGATCCCCGAACTATTTGGCGTCCATTTTGTTTCACCATTCTCTGCGGTCTAGGATGAAATCTGCACACTACATTCTTATGGGGTACCTTAGAAACACCCCCCCCCTTTATTTTTGCAGGCTGGCGGAATACCCTCAAATTCCCCATGTTTTTGCCCCTGCCTGGCACCAAATTTTATTGCGACATGTAGAAAGCTAAAAAGACACATCGAATCCAAAGGTACAAAAATTCACATGTCGCTGTACTGAAACACAGGTGACCTTGACCTTTGACCTTGTGACCTTGGGCAAGGTCAAGGTGAAAGTTGACATTTTACCTATTACAAGTTGTTGCCTATCTTTTACCGTTTCAAGGAAATAGCGATGGCGAGACAATGTCAAAATTGAGAACGTGACCTTGACCTTTGACCTTGTGTCCATTTTCAAGGTCAAGGTCAATGATGACCAATGATATAAGGTTTCATGTATATATCTGTTATAGTTACTGAGATATAGTGATCTAATGTAACTCACAATGCATATTATTGGTCTAAGGGGAGACAACTCTTATAAAATGTCAAATAAAAAAAGTGACGATTCAAGATCTTAATATGATACACATTTTGGTAAAGGGTTCAGTTCTCTATCTATTATAGTAAAGGAGGAGATCTGCACACAACAAAGGGTCAAAAATTAAAACATGACCTTGACCTTTGACCTTGTGACCTTTTTCAAGGTCAGGGTCAATGATGACCAACTGTGAAATATCTAGTCTTTATCACATCTGGTTCATGAGTTACTATGGTCAAAAATGTACTTGCAATAAATAAGGGGAAATAACTCCTATAAGAAGGTGAAAAATTCTTCACTGCGATATGTTATAAAGTGTCGCAATCCTTCGCTGAACATTTTGGAACAACTTTCATTGCGACATCTTTTGCGGTTTCAAAGTTTATCTGCACACAAGCTTTTTTATGACAGGGGAAATAACTCCGTAAAGAAAAAGTGTTCGGTCTGCCAGGGTTAACTGCGAATGCGTAATGTCTCATACATTCATAGTACAAAATGTCTTTACGACATGTCGCGAAACAAAATTTATAATGGGAAAAAAAAGTTGGCGGAAAAACAATAAGAATAATAATAATAATAATAATAATAATAATAAGAAACAGACTAATAACAGTAAGTCTTTCCACTAGAAAGTGGAAAGCCTTAATAAACAGACGAATTACAAGAAGATTTTCCACTGGAAAGTGGAAAACCTTAATAATAATCATCAGAACAATAACTATAGGTCTTTCCACAGAAAGGTGGAAAGACCTAATAATAATCAGAACAATAACTATAGGTCTTTCCACAGAAAGGTGGAAAGACCTAATTAAAGATCAACTGTTCGGTTGAACATTTGAGGGTCTTTCCATACTAATATTCATTTTGTATTACGTGATGACATTCAAAATAATCAACTTTTTGCGAAATGTTATAATTTTGCTATAAATATTAAAAAAGAAATTATTTTGCATTATTTGCTACAGATTTGCACTCCAAGAGAGATAACACTAATAAAATTTTGATACAACTTTTCACGGCATTTCTTAATTTACTCGTAATTATTAATAGAACGTTTTAGGAAGAAAATCATTTCAATATCTTTAAAAATAGCAAAGGTCAAAAAATAGTACGTGACCTTGACCCATATAAGTTTTCAAGGTCAAAAGGCATGAGGGTCTATGGTGAAGACCCCATGCATCTATCATAAATGGTTAATGAGTTACATGTGAAAAACTAAAAAGTTACATATATAATGGCAGACAACTCTTATAAAATGAAGTCAAATCCTTTTCCTGTAAATGACAAAGTTGCTCCTTTAAGAGAGCAACATTTTGCATTCTTTAGTTTCCCTTTATTATTAATAGTTAATGAGTTACTTGTGAAAAACCAATAAGTTACATATATAATGGGAGATAACTCCTATAAAATGAAGTCAAATCCGTTTACTACAAATGTGAAAAAGTTGCTCCTTTAAAAGACCAACAGTTTGCACTCTTTAGTTTACCGTTATCATTAATAGTTAATGAGTTACTTGTGAAAAACCAATAAGTTACATATATAATGGGAGATAACTCCTATAAAATGAAGTCAAATCCTTTTCCTGTAAATGTGACAAAGTTGCTCCTTTAAGAGAGCAACATTTTGCACTCTTTAATTTCCCTTTATCATTAATAGTTAATGAGTTACTTGTGAAAAACCAATAAGTTACATATCTATTGGGAGATAACTCCTATAAAATGAAGTCAAATCCTTTCCCTGTAAATGTAACAAAGTTGCTCCTTTAAGAGATCAATATTTTGCACTCTTTAGTTTCACTCTATCATTAACGGTTAATGAGTACCAAGTGAAAAACCAATCAGTTACATATATAATAGGAGATAACTCCTATAAAATGAAGTCAAATCCTTTCCTTGTAAATGTAACAAAGTAGCTCCTTTAAGAGATCAACATTTTGCACTCTTTAGTTTCCCTTTGTCATTAATAGTTAATGAGTAACATGTAAAAAACCAATAAGTTACATATATAATGGGAGATAACTCCTATAAAATGATGTCAAATCCTTTCCCTGTAAAAGTAACAAAGTTGCTCCGTCGAGAGACCAACATTTTGCACTCTTCACTTTCCCTTTATCATTAATAGTTAATGAGTACCTTGTAAAAAACCAATAAATTACACATATAATGGGAGATAACTCCTATAAAATGATGTCAAATCCTTTCCTTGTAAATGTAACAAAGTTGCTCCTTTAAGAGATCAACATTTTGCACTCTTTCGTTTTCCTCTATCATTAATAGTTAATGAGTACCATGTAAAAAACCAATAAGTTACATATACAATGGGACATAACTCCTATAAAATGAAGTCAAATTACTTCCCCTCAAAGTGACAAAGTTGCGTCTTAATAAGACGAACATTTTACTCTCAATAAGTGTTTATCAATCTTTTACCGTTTCAAAGAAGTAGCGGACACAAGCAAATGTCAAAATTTAGAACGTGACCTTGACCTTTGACCTTGTGTCCATTTTCAAGGTCAAAGGTCATGATGGTCTAAAGTGAAGACCCCAGGCCTCTATCTCTTTTAGTTGTTGAGATTTGTTTGAATTTCACTTACTACTTTTATTTAAAGGGAGATAACTCCTATAAGATGTCGTCAGAACCCTTCAATCAATCCGTCCCAAAGTTGCGCAAGGATATAGGACACATTTTGGTAAAGATTTGATATTGCTATCTTTTTTGGTTTAGGAGGAGTAGCAGGAACAAGCTTTTTAGTAAAAGGGGAGATAACTCCGTAAAGAAAAAGGGTGCGGTCAGTCAGGGTGAACTGCGAAAGCGCAATTAGTAACCGACATCATATATAAAATATCAAAGCGACATGTCGCGAATTGAAAAAACCAGACATCGAAATAAGTTGGCGGAAGAAAAGAGAAAATAATAATAATAAATAGAACAATTAAAGATCAACTGTTCGGTTGAACATTTGAGGGTCTTTCCATACTTATATTCATTTTGTATTACGTGATGACATTCAAAATAATCAACTTTTTGCGAAATGTTATAATTTTGCTATAAATATTTAAAAAAGAAATTATTTTGCATTATTTGCTACATATTGGTATTCTAAGAGAGATAACTCTTATAAAATTTTGATACAACTTTTCACGGCATGTCTTAAATTACTCGTAATTATTAATAGAACATTTTAGGAAGAAAATCATTTCAATATCTTTGAAAATAGCAAAGGTCAAAAACTAGAACGTGACCTTGACCCATGCAAGTTTTCAAGGTCAAAGGGCATGAGGGTCAATGGTGAAGACCCCGTGCCTCTATCATAAATGGTTAATGAGTTACAAGTGAAAAACAAATAAGTTACATATATAATGGGAGATAACTCCTATAAAATGAAGTCAAATCATCTTCCTGTAAATGTGACAAAGTTGCTTTTTTAAGAGAGCAACATTTTGCACTCTTTAGTTTCCCTTTGTCATTAATAGTTAATGAGTTACTTGTGAAAAACCAATAAGTAACATATGTAATGGGAGATAACTCCTATAAAATGAAGTCAAATCCTTTTCCTGTAAATGTGACAAAGTTGCTCCTTTAAGAGAGCAACATTTTGCACTCTTTAGTTTTCCTTTATCAATAATAGTTAATGAATTACTTGTGAAAAACCAATAAGTTACATATATAATGGGAGATAACTCCTATAAAATGATGTCAAATCCGTTTACTGCCAATATAAGAAAGTTGCTCCTTTAAAAGACCAACATTTTGCACTCTTTAGTTTCCCTTTATCATTAATAGTAAATGAGTAACATGTGAAAAACCAATGAGTTACATATATAATGGGAGATAACTCCTATCAAATGAAGTCAAATCCTTTTCATGTAAATGTAACAAAGTTGCTCCTATAAGAGATCAACATTTTGCACTCTTTACTTTCCCTCTATCATTAATAGTTAATGAGAAGCATGTGAAAAACCAATCAGTTACATATATCATGGGAGATAACTCCTATAAAATGAAGTCAAATCCTTTTCCTGTAAATGTAACAAAGTTGCTCCTTTAAGAGATCAACATTTTGCACTCTTTAGTTTCCCTCTATCATTAATAGTTAATGAGTAACATGTAAACAACCAATAAGTTACATATATAATGGGAGATAACTCGTATAAAATGAAGTCAAATCCTCTACCTGTAAATGTAACAAAGTTGCTCCTTTAAGAGACCAACATTTTTCACTCTTTCGTTTCCCTTTATCATTAATAGTTAATGAGTAACATGTAAAAAACCAATAAGTTACATATATAATGGGAGATAACTCCTATAAAATGAAGTCAAATTCTTTCCCTATAAATGTAACAAAGTTACTCCTTGAAGAGACCAACATTTTGCACTCTTTCGTTTCCCTCTATCATTAATAGTTAATGAGTACCATGTGAAAAACCAATCAGTTACATATATAATGGGAGATAACTCCTATAAAATGAAGTCAAATTACTTCCCTCCAAATGTGACAAAGTTGCGCCTTACTAAGACGAATATTTTACCCTCAATAAGTATTTATCTATCTTTTACCGTTTCAAAGGAGTAGCGGACACAAGCAAATGTCAAAATTTAGAACGTGACCTTGACCTTTGACCTTGTGTCCATTTTCAAGGTCAAAGGTCATGATGGTCTAAATTGAAGACCCCAGGCCTCTATCTCTTTTAGTTGCAGAGATTTGTTTGAATATCACTTTCTACTTTTATTTAAAGGGAGATAACTCCTATAACATGTCGTCAGAACCCTTCAATCAATCTGTCCCAAAGTTGCGCAAGGATATAGGACACATTTTGGTAAAGGTTTGGTATTGCTATCTTTTTTGGTTTCGGAGGAGTAGCAGGCACAAGCTTTTTAGTAAAAGGGGAGATAACTCCGTAAAGGAAAAGGGTGCGGTCAGTCAGGGTGAACTGCGAAAGCGCAAAGGGTAACCGATATCAGATATAAAATATCAAAGCGACATGTCGCGAAGTGAAAAAACCAGACACCGAAATAAGTTGGCGGAAGAAAAGAGAAAATAATAATAATAATAATTAAAGATCAACTGTTCGGTTGAACATTTGAGGGTCTTTCCACATTAATTTTAATTTGTATTACATGATGACATTTAAAATAATCATCTTTTTTACAAAATGTTATAACTTTGCTATCAATATTTTAAAAAAATTATTTTGTATTATTTGACAAAGATTGGTTTTCTAAGAGAGATAACTCTTATAAAAGTATTATACAACTTTTCACGCCATGTCTTAATTTACTCGAAATTTTTAATAGAACATTTTAGGACGAAAATAATTTCAATATCTTTAAAAATAGCAAGGTCAAAAACTAGTACGTGACCTTGACCCATACAATTTTTCAAGGTCAAAGGGCATGAGTGGCTATGGTGAAGACCCCATGCCTCTATCATTACTAGTTAATGAGTAACATGTAAAAAACCAATAAGTTACATATATAAAGGGAGATAACTCCTATAAAAGGAAGTCAAATCCTTTCCTTGTAAATGTAACAAAGTTGCTCCTTTAAGAGACCAACATTTTGCACTCTTTAGTTTCCCTTTATCATTAAAAGTTAATGAGTAACATCCAAAAAACCAATCAGTTACATATATAATGGGAGATAACTCCTATAAAATGAAGTCAAATCCTTTCCCTGTAAATGTAACAAAGTTGCTCCTGTAAAAGACCAACATTTTTCACTCTTTACTTTCCCTTTATCATTAATAGTTAATGAGTTACATGTGAAAAACTAATAAATTACACATATAATGGGAGATAACTCCTATAAAATGAAGTCAAATCCTTTCCCTGTAAATGTAACATAGTTGCTCCTTTAAGAGATCAACATTGTGCACTCCTTAGTTTCCCACTGTCATTAATAGTTAATGAGTACCATGTGAAAAACCAATCAGTTACATTTATAATGGGAGATAACTCCTATAAAATGAAGTCAAATCCTGTCCCTATAAATGTAACAAAGTTGCTCCTTTTAGAGACCAACATTTTGCACTCTTTCGTTTCCCTTGATCATTAATAGTTAATAAGTAACATGTAAAAAACCAATAAGTTACATATATATTGGGAGATAACTCCTATAAAATGAAGTCAAATCCTTTACCTGTTAAAGTAACAAAGTTGCTCCTTTAAGAGATCAACATTTTGCACTCTTTACTTTCCCTCTATCATTAATAGTTAATGAGAACCATGTGAAAAACCAATCAGTTACATATATAATGGGAGATAACTCTTATAAAATGAAGTCAAATCCTTTCTCTATAAGTAACAAAGTTGCTCCTTTGAGAGACCAACATTTTGCACTCTTTGGTTTCCTTTTATCATTAATAGTTAATGAGTAACGTGTAAAAAACCAATAAGTTACATATATAATGGGAGATAACTCCTATAAAATGAAGTCAAATCCTTAACCTGTAAATGTAACAAAGTTGCTCCTTTAAGAAATAAACATTTTGCACTCTTTAGTTTCCCTCTATCGTTAACAGTTAATGAGTACCATGCGAAAAACTAATCATTTACATATATAATGGGAGATAACTCCTATAAAATGAAGTCAAATCCTTTCCTTGTCAATGTAACAAAGTTGCTCCTGTAAAAGACCAACATTTTGCACTCTTTACTTTCCCTTTATCATTAATAGTTAATGAGTAACATGTAAAAAACCAATAAGTTACATATATAATGGGCGATAACTTCTGTAAAATGAAGTCAAATCCTTTCCCTGTAAATGTAACATAGTTGGTCCTTTAAGAGATCAACATTTTGCACTCTTTAGTTTCCCTCTATCGTTAATTAACAATGGGTACCATGTGAAAAACCAATCAGTTACATATATAATGGGAGATAACTCCTATAAAATGAAGTCAAATCCTTTTCCTGCAAATGTAACAAAGTTGCTCCTTTGAGAGACCAACATTTTGCACTCTTTCGTTTCCCTTTATCATTAATAGTTAATGAGTAACATGTAAAAAACCAATAAGTTACATATATAATGGGAGATAACTCCTATAAAATGAAGTCAAATCCGTTTACTGCAAATGTAAAAAAGTTGCTCCTTTAAGAGATCAACATTTTGCACTCTTTACTTTCCCTCTATCATTAATAGTTAATGAGTACCATGTGAAAAACCAATCAGTTACATATATAATGGGAGATAACTCCTATAAAATGAAATCAAATTCTGTCCCTATAAATGTAACAAAGTTGCTCCTTTTAGAGACCAACATTTTGCACTCTTTCGTGTCCCTTTATCATTAATAGTAAATAAGTAACATGTAAAAAACCAATAAGTTACATATATAATGGGAGATAACTCCTATAAAATGAAGTCAAATCCTTTACCTGTTAATGTAACAAAGTTGCTCCTTCAAGAGATCAACATTTTGCACTCTTTACTTTCCCTCTATCATTAATAGTTAATGAGTACCATGTGAAAAACCAATCAGTTACATATATAATGGGAGATAACTCCTATAAAATGAAGTCAAATTATTTCGCTTCAAATGTGTCAAAGTTGCGCCTTAATAAGACGAACATTTTACTCTCAATAAGTGTTTATCTATCTTTTACCATTTTAGAGGAGTAGCGCGAACAAGCAAATGTCAAAATTTAGAACGGGACCTTGACCTTTGACCTTGTGTCCATTTTCAAGGTTAAAGGTCAAGATGATTTATGGTGAAGACCCCAGGCCTCTATCTCTTTTAGTTGTTGAGATTTGTTTGAATATCACTTACTACTTTTATTTAAAGGGAGACAACTCCTATAAGATGTCGTCAGAACCCTTCAATCAATCTGTCCCAAAGTTGCGCAAGGATGTAGGACACATTTTGGTAAAGGTTTGGTATTGCTATCTTTTTTGGTTTAGGAGGAGTAGCATGAACAAGCTTTTTAGTAATAGGGGAGATAACTTCTAAAAGGAAAAGGGTGCGGTCAGTCAGGGTGAACTGCGAAAGCGCAATTGGTAACCGATATCAGATATAAAATATCAAAGCGACATGTCGCGAAGTGAAAAAACCAGACACAGAAATAAGTTGGCGGAAGAAAAGAGAAAAGAATAATAATAATAATAATCAGAACAATAACTATAGGTCTTTCCACAGAAAGGTGGAAAGACCTAATAATTAAAGATCAACTGTTCGGTGGAACATTTGAGGGTCTTTCCATATTAATTTTAATTTTGCATTACGTGATGACATTCAAAATAATCAACTTTTTCCGAAATGTCATAATTGCTATAAATAGTTAAAAAAGAAATTACTTAGTATTATTTGCTACAGATTGGCATTCTAAGAAAGATAACTCTTAAAAAATTGTGATACAACTTTTCACGGCATGTCTTAATTTACTCGTAATTATTAATAGAACATGTTATGAAGAAAATCATTTCAATATCTTTGAAAATAGCAAAGGTCAAAAACTAGTACGCGACCTTGACCCATGCAAGTTTTCAAGGTCAAAGGGCATGAGGGTCTATGGTTAAGACGCCATGCCTCTATCATTCGTAGTTAATGAGTTACATGTGAAAACTAATAAGGTACATATATAATGGGAGATAACTCCTATAAGATGACTTCAAATCCTTTTCCTTTAAATGTTACAAGGTTGCTCCTTTAAAATATCAACATTTTGCACTCTTTGGTTTCCATCTATCATTAATAGTTAATGAGTTACATGTGAAAAACCAATAAGTTACATATATAATGGGAGATAACTCCTATAAGATGACTTCAAATCCTTATCCTGTAAATGTGACAAAGTTGCTCCTTTAAAAGATCAACATTTTGCACTCTTTCGTTTCCCTGTATTATTAATAGCTAATGAGTACCATGTGAAAAACCAATAAGTTACATATATAATGGGAGATAACTCCTATAAAATGAAGTCAAATTATTTCCCTGTAAATGTAAAAAAGTTGCTCCATTAAAAGGCCAACATTTTGCACTCTTTATTTTCATTTTATCATTATATAGTTAATGAGTAACATGTAAAAAACCAATAAGTTACATATATAATGGGAGATAACTCCTATAAAATGAAGTCAAATCCTTTCCTTGTAAATGTAACAAAGTTGCTCCTTTAAGAGATCAACATTTTGCACTCTTTAGTTGCCCTCTATCATTAATAGTTAATGAGTATCATGTGAAAAACCAATAAGTTACATAAAAAATGGGAGATAACTCCTATAAAATGAAGTCATATCCGTTTACTGCAAATGTAAAAAAGTTGCTCCTTTAAAAGTCCAACATTTTGCACTCTTTAGTTTCCCTTTATCGTTAATAGTTAACGAGTAACATGTAAAAAACCAATCAGTTACATATATAATGGGAGATAACTCCTATAAAATGAAGTCAAATCCTTTCCCTGTAAATGTAACAAAATTGCTCCTTTAAGAGATCAACATGTTGCCCTCTTTACTTTCCCTCTATCTTTTATAGTTAATGAGTACCACGTGAAAAATCAAACAGTTACATATATAATGGGAGAAAACTCCTTTAAAATGAAGTCAAATCCTTCCCCTATAAATGTGACAAAGTTGCTCCTTTAAGAGACCAGCATTTTGCACTCTTTAGTTTCCCTGTATCATTAATAGTTAATGAGTACCATGTGAAAAAACCAATCAGTTACATATATAATGGGAGATAACTCCTATAAAATGAAGTCAAATCCGTTTACTGCAAATTTTAAAACAGTTGCTCCTTTAAACGACCAACATTTTGCACTCTTTAGTTTCCCTTTATCATTAATAGTTAATGAGTAACATGTAAAAAACCAATCAGTTACATATATAATGGGAGATAACTCCTATAAAATGAAGTCATATCCGTTTACTGCAAATGTAAAAAAGTTGCTCCTTTAAAAGGCCAACATTTTGCACTCTTTATTTTCATTTTATCATTAATAAATGCTATCTTTATTGGTTTAGGAGGAGTAGCAGGAACAAGCTTTTTAGTAAAAGGGGAGAAAACTCCTTAAAGGAAAAGGGTGCGGTTAGTCTTGGTGAACTGCGAAAGCGCAATGGGTAACCGATATCAGATATAAAATATCAAAGCGACATGTCGCGAAGTGAAAAAACCAGACACCGAAATAAGTTGGCGGAAGAAAAGAGAAAATAATAATAATAATAATAATAATAATCAGAACAATAACTATAGGTCTTTCCACAGAAAGGTGGAAAGACCTAATAATAATAATAATAATCAGAAAAATAACTATAGGTCTTTCCACAGAAAGGTGGGAAGACCTAATAATTTGAACAATAACTATAGGTCTTTCCACAGAAAGGTGGAAAGACCTAATTAAAGATCAACTGTTCGGTTGAACATTTGAGGGTCTTCCCACTTTTAATTTAAAGTGGCGTTAAACGTCAAACAAGAGGCCCCAGAGGGTAGAACATATATAACATCGTAATATACACGTATTTCACGAAATTGAATTTTTGATCGGAAGAAAATTATTAATAATAATATAGGTTCATTTTTCTTCCTTCGGAACAAAAAATCATGGCTTACCACTTTCATCGACATTTTTTACACCACGGTGTAAAAAAATACAGCTTTTTTTTTGTTTTTTTTCTATGTAAAAATCCATAACTACATATAATATACGTGAAACGTAGCAGAAAACCATGCAAAAATGTTAGGTCACATCTTAGGCTCGAACCCACGATGTCAGTATTACCAGCCCTTCGTTGTTACCACTGAGCTACGGAAGCCGATATTCAGAAAGCTAAATTTTGACGTATATACACCTACTATGTGTTTTCTACATTTAAAATACAAAGACATTTTGTAATGTTTTCGTGTATTTACAAATGAAATAAATAAGAAAGACAGAAAATTCTATGATTTTTATTTATGAAATACATATAGAACGCTTTGATCTGAATGGGCAGCGTCTGATGTCACGTGACAATGCTATATATTATCGTGGACTTGGTTTAAATAAAATCACTTGGGGGGGCAGATGTTAGACAGATAACATGGATATATTACATATGATCGCGATATACATATAAGTATCATCAAAATTACGTTTCGCGACGTCAACAGTGATGGCGATGGTTACGTTCAATGCATTGTTCTGCGAAATACACAAATCGTACGTAACAGACGAGACACATCGCGTGGATTTTAATGTCATTTCAAAATAAATGCAAGTACAAAACATGTTTGTTTAAGCTAGAACAACTCACGAAGAGACGATACAGATGTAGATTTCAAGGATTTATCAATGCACAAAAAATTCAACCGATGAAATCTAGGGGATCCCGATGGGGTCTCGACATCTGATTTTTTTCTGCCGATTTTCGAGTTTGTTGACATTTATGCACATCCGAGATACTTGGTTGGGGTAAAATCGGCATTCTTAATCGATTGGCACCATTTTCGAAAAGGTAGGATTTATGGTTTTTCTGAAAATTGCGATTTTTGCATAAAAAACCTATCTTCAACTTTCATGACCTGGAAATTTTTTTATCGGTTGTCAGAACGATTTCTACTGTAGCGACAATTTAAGGACATCGATCCTCGAACGATTTGGCGTCCATTTCGTTTCACCATTCTCTGTGGTCTAGGATGAAATCTGCAGACTACATTTTTATGGGGTCCCCTTAGAAACACCCCCCCCCCCTTTTTTTTGGCAGGCTGGCGGAATACCATAAAATTCCCCGTGTTTTCTCCTTTAAGAGAGAAACATTTTGCACTCTTTAATTTCCCTCTATCATTAATAGTTAATGAGTACCATGTGAAAAACCAATCAGTTACATATATAATGGGAGATAACTCCTATAAAATGAAGTCAAATTACTTCGCTCCAAATGTGACAAAGTTGCGTCTTAATAAGACGAACATTTTACTCTCAATAAGTGTTTATCTATCTTTTACCGTTTCAGAGGAGTAGCGCACACAAGCAAATGTCAAAATTTAGAACGTGACCTTGACCTTTGACCTTGTGTCCATTTTCAAGGACAAAGGCCAACATGATCTATGGTGAAGACCCCAGGCCTCTATCTCTTTTAGTTGTTGAGATTTGTTTGAATATCACTTACTACTTTTTATTTAAAGGGAGATAACTCCTATAAGATGTCGTCTGAACCCTTCAATCAATCTGTCCCAAAGTTGCGCAAGGATATAGGACACATTTTGGTAAAGGTCTGGTATTGCTATCTTTTCTGGTTTAGGAGGAGTAGCATGAACAAGCTTTTTAGTAAAAGGGGAGATGACTCCTTAAAGGAAAAGGGTGTGGTCAGTCAGGGTGAACTGCGACAATGGGTCACCGATATCAGATATAAAATATCAAAGCGAAATGAAAAAACCACACATAAGTTTGCGCAAGAAGTGGGAGAATAATAATAATAATAATAATCAGAACAATAACTATAGGTTATAACAGAAAGGTGGAAAGACCTAATAATAATTAAAGTTCATTGGTTCTACCGAACAAATGATAGGCTTTCCACTTATTGCAAAAATGATCTTGACCTTGACTTTGGTTATATGGAAATTGAATCTTCTTTTCAAAATAAACAAACGAAAAAAAAACCATTCGCATATCTTTCAAAATGAAAAAGGTAATAAAATAGGACGGTAATTGAGGACCTTTACTACCAAGTGTTTGATATTTGCATATTTAATGCTTTAAAAACACATCATTTATTAGTATTTTATACCATTTTATATGCACGAAAAAGCAGAATTTCCAAAAAATAGGATTTGACCTGGACTTCTTACAATGTGACCTTGACCTTGCAGAGGGTCAAAAAAGAACCAACAGTGAAGATCCAATGTCAATATATCTTATAGTTATGAAGATATGGCTATTTATCATAAATACCAAAATTTATAAGATGACCTTGACCTTTTTACCTTGTATCTGTTTTCAAGGTCAAGGGTCATAATGGCCTTTGGTGAAGACCCCATGCCTCTACTATCAATAGTTAATAAGTTATCAATGAAAAACTAAATATCAATAATCGTAAAGGGAGATAACTCCTATAAGATGGAGTCAAATCCTTTTCCTCCAAATAGAAAAAAGTTGCGCATTTATGAGGCCGACATTTTATCCATTATAAATTATAGCCTATCTTTTATCGTTTCAAAGGAATAGCGACGACAAGAAATGTAAAAATTTAGAATGTGACCTTGACCTTTGACCTGTGTCCATTTTCAAGGTCAAGGTCAATGATGACCAATGATATAAGGTTTCATATATATATCTGTTATAGTTACTGAGATATAGTGATATAATGCAATTCACAATACATGTCATTGGTCTAGGGGAGATAACTCTTATAAAAAGTCAATTAAAAAAAAATGACGATTCAAGATCTCTATAAGATCAACATTTTGGTAAAGGTTTCAGGTTTGTATCTATTATGGTTAAGGAGGAGATCCGCACACAACAAAAGGTCAAACATTAGAACGTGACCTTGACCTTTGACCTTGTAACCTTTTTCAAGGTCAAGGTCAATGATGACCAACTCTGAAATCCCAAGTCTCTATCACCTCTGGTTCATGAGTTACAATGGTATAAAATGTACTTCCAATAAATAAGGGGAAATAACTCCTACAAAAAGTCGTACAAATTGTCGCAATCAATAGCCCAACATTTTGCAACAACTTGCATTGCGAAATCTTTTACGGTTTCATAGTTTATCTGCACACAAGCTTTCCTATAACAGGGGAGATAACTCCGTAAAGAAAAAGTGTTTGACGTAGCAGGGTTAACTGCGAAAGCATAATGTCTCATACATCTTTAGTACAAAATATCTTTACGACATGTCGCGAAACAAAATTTATGATGGGATAACAAAACTTGGCGGAATAAAGTAAGAATAATAAGAAACAGAAGAAATACAAGAAGGCTTTCCAATCGGAAAGTGGAAAGCCTTAATAATAATAAGAAACAGACAAAAAGCAATAAGTCTTTCCACTTGGAAAGTGGAAAGCCTTAATAATAACATGAAGGCTTTCCACTCGGAAAGTGGAAAGCCTTAATAATAATAAGAAACAGAAGAATAACAAGAAGGCTTTCCACGCGGAAAGTGGAAAGCCTTAATAATAATAAACAGACGAATAACAGGAAGGCTTTCCACTCGGAAAGTGGAAAGCCTTAATAATAAGAAACAGAAGAATAACAAGAAGGCTTTCCACTCGGAAAGTGGAAAGCCTTAATAATAATCAGAACAATAACTATAGGTCTTTCCACAGAAAGGTGGAAAAACCTAATAATAATCAGAACAATAACTATAGGTCTTTCCACAGAAAGGTGGAAAGACCTAATAAACAGAAGAAATACAATAAGGGCTTTCCGTCGAAAGACGGGAAAGCCCTTAATAATAATAATAATAATAATAATAATAATAATAATTATAGTAATTCTACTATCATTTGCATATTTAGAAATACGTTTATTTGATTTGTCGAGATTACTTCCGGTAGAGGTTTTTAACGAAATTTAATGTTGATTGACTCAATTTATTTTTGAAAAATTTACAAATTATTTGTATGATTAATTGACGTTAATGATTTGTTTAATTTAAAACTATTCTTGTGTTCGATAAAGAAAATAAAGTTATAGATTTAAGTTGTATTTATTAAAATCAAAAGATGGTTTATGAATAACATTTGGTACGTAAAAATCAACAAAATATTTATACGTTAGGTCGATGATCCTGCTACCAAAATATACAAGAAACATGGAATTGAGAATACCTTAATAGGAAAATTAATTTCTTAATGCAATTTTAAAGAATTATAAGGATTGAACACCGTTTTCAATAGATTTATCGATATATCAACAAGACCAACTCACTCACAAACATATCATAAAAGTCCTTCGGACTTTTATTTGTTTGTGAGTGAGTTGGTCTTGTTGATATACCGATAAATCCATTTAAAACGGTGTTCAATCCTATAATAGTAATAATAATAATAATCTTACTAAACATGAAGTGAAATCTTTATGCGCCGAAACAACGTATTTAGAAACTATTACGATAGGCCTGGAGGAATATAATATTTGAAACGCTGTGATGAAAGTAAATACGAGCGGAAATATAGGCACAAAGAAGAAATGTAGTGTATGAGGAACGGGAGAGTTAATCTAGACAAAACAGGATTATCGTATCCCTGCTACAGACACAATACTAATACGAATGCCTTTTAATATTTATATGTTCTGTCATTTTTTAATTCATTTCGGAAAAAAAAATTGTGAGTAAGTAGGTATAAGTTACTATCATATCGACTTTAATTCAAGCAATTTTTTTTTATAATATCGGAGATTCCTCGTATCCGGACCCGGTACTTGTGATAAAATTAACTATCGTTTTCCGTAATACGATATTTGTCTGGTTAGACAAGAAAATATTATTTACATTGTATAAGAAATGGTCATTTAAATTAGCTGCAGATGGTAGCTGTATATTTGCAAACACACCGAACGAAAGACTGCGATGTTGTATAAAATTTTCCCACTTACAAACGTGCAAAGCTAGCATCCAACCGAATTATTGACACATATTAATTATTTTACTTCCACATCTGTATGGTTACTTCGATGATCACAATTCCGGTTTGAATTCGTGAGCACTTTTAGCTCTCTACGGATGTAGAACTGACAATATTTTCTTTCGGGTGGTTACAATCATCACAGTTCTACAGAAAAAAGGAGCTGTTATATTGATCTTTTAAACTTTGTAGAATTGCCAGTGCCTAGGATTTCTTTTTCATCCAATTTTCCACACTTTGTCGTAACTTACTAATGAATCATTTTGGTATAAAAGTGGTATCTCTTTGACACTAATAGTAATAATCATCGTTTTAGACCTTACAACAACTGCATGAATAGATAGAATATTATAAGCAGTAATGCAGTTATGTTTTTTCTCTTGTTTCTAGCAACAGGAAAATAATGACTCGAACACAGTTATGAATATAAGACTATTTGGTAAATTTTCACAAAAGCTGATATAATCTGGCAGAATATACAAAACACGAAAGAAATAGTTTATTTAAAACATTTACAGTGCATCATGAACAATCAAGAAAATAAAAAAGATATCATTTTAATTTTAAGGTGCGCATATTTTTTTATATTTGTAAAACGTTTCACGACTGATACTATTTGATAATAAATTGTAATAACACACTCAAAATAATCTTGCTATATAAGCTTTTATGTAAAGTTGCAATATACCTGCATTTTGTCAGTTGATGTGTTAAAGCAGTATGAATTTTAGGCGTGTTTACTGATATTTTAGGTCATTACATGGCAAAGTATATCTGTTTATATCCTGTTATGTTTTAGTTAAAGTTGCTTCGGATGGCACACTTTAAACATACGACGTCAATTTAATTTAGATTTTAAACCCGACATCTTACGGTGTAGCTATATTTCTTGCATTAAAAATAATAATATAAATAATTTTAGACAAAAAGTCCGTTTATGAGTAAACATTTCCGTACCTTTCTAAAAACAGTCAAGAAATGCGTATGCATTTATGTCGATTTCATAGACTGTACAAAAAGTAGCATTCATATATAATGTATTTAGGTGTATCTACTTTAACTATTAATTGAGTTCGAATATGTCTGAGCACAAAATAGTGATGATTTACTTCACTGATAAAAAAGAATACAATAACGAAAATAAAGATGGCTAAAACACAAGAATGAACAACGCCTTGGAGTAATAAGAGAAAAATTAATGAAAAATAAGGCAAATGTTTAAATCAAGAGGTAAAAACAGTTCTTTTGATTATTGCTTATGGGAGTGGTGCAGTCAAAGTCGCACAGAATCCTGATAATCCTCCAAAGGCATTCAAGGTAAATCCAGTGGCTCCAACAGACTGTAACGTAGCAAACAGGCTACCAGCTGGAACAGCTCCACCAAATGTTGCCATCCAAGATGCCGCCCATGACCCAGCTGCTATGCCGGATGATGTGAAACCAAGGGCTGGAAGAACTGCTGCACCAGCTACAAACCCACCGGTTCCTACAGCAGCCATACAAGATGCCCATGATATAGGGCCACCTAAATATTAATCAAAGACATCAAAGACATGTATTTTGAATAAAAGAAGGTAATGACAGTTGAAAAAACGGTTTGATTACCTAAACATTTTATGGCATTTTTTGTCGTTGTAATTGACTTAACGACTACAACTGGATTTAAATATATTTTTATTTTATTTATAAATCGCACTTAAGTCAACGTTAAATGAGTAACCTTTATATAAAACAGTTTTGTTGAAACATACTAATGTAGTAACTACAACAATGGTTCTGACTTCGTATGCATGCCAAACCTCCCGCTTCCATTACATGTGTTCCTTTAGTTGGCATGTGTTTGCATATTTGTTTATATTGGCTCAATCGTTCAATTGCTTACAATGACATTGTTATCCTTGTTAAAACTTTTGTAAATTTCCAATTTAAAACACGTTTGAGCGTGTGGAAAATTGATCCAATTAAAGATTCTGATATTGCACTTGAGAAAAAATTTAATTATTGCCAACTTGACAGCCGTTTTAACCATATATACATGTAGCCTGTCAATGTTAATTTAACCCTATCCTGCTGTTTTAGCCATTAATTAGATAGCGTTGTTTTTGTTTTGCTACCGAGAACTTTATAAACAAATATATGACGTTTTTGATACGTATATATGGATGGAATACCTAAATTGCATAGATACCACCAGTGTGTGTTCTATCATTAATTACTGTTAAAGTAGAAATATAAGGAAATGATAAAAGTATCATGACATTAAGACATATGATTCCTATTGTATGAATATGATAGAAAACGATCCAATAAAATTTATTTCACATATTTTCATTTTTGTATAGTTAGCTTTATCTAAATGTTTTTAGAAATCTAGAGATAAATATATATGCCTACCATCAGCCTGGTGTGGAAACAACAGCAACACCAAAAACACTACTGTTGACCATTTTCTAGACATTGTTTCTACAATCGTTTCAGAAAGTCTGAAAAATAAACCAATCTATTCTCTGGAAATTAAACCTGCATAATAAAACGTGATATCCTTAATTTGTAGCAGTAGATTGTGACACCATGAAAAGCGTACCATTTACACTCTTTTGAGATGTTGGCATCCATCCTCTCGTACTGAAAATGATATTTGTTTGAACAATTTTGTGATCTCAAAATTGTATACGTTATGATAAAATCATATTCAACTACAAACTAATTTTTATTGTTCATTTCGCGTGATATCACGTCTTCTGTATTTTATAAGCTGAAATAATGCAATGGTCAATGATATAATTCCTATTGCTATTTAAATGACAAAGTTGTAGTCAAAAACAAAACATTGACGTTTTGTGTGGAAATTAGGAGTAAATAATGAAAAGATATGAAAATGTTAACATAAATATGATATCTATTTTGAGATTTTCACAAAAAATGGCAGATGTTGTCCTGCATCCGCTTAGTTTAATGTTTATATAATTTATACTTGAATGTTCTACTTTCTAAAGTAACATAGATTATCACTGAAGTTAAATAACTTAAAAGAAATAAATTTTCAATACACATTATAACTTTGCAGACAATAAACCAACCGAAAATAATTTAAATTACACTCGAGTATTCCGTTTTGTAATGTTTAAACAATATATAGGGCGGACGGTAAAAGGGTTTTCTGTAAATCTCATATCTACTTAAATGTTCTATTTTCTAAAGTAGCATACAGTATCACTGAAGTTAAATAACTTAAAAGTAATAAATTTTCAATACACATTATAACTTTGCAGACAATAAACCAACCGAAACTAATTTAAATTACACTCGAGTACTACGTTGTTTAATGTTTAAAAATATATAGGGCGAACGGCAAAATGATTTTCATGATATCATGACTGCACAAGGGAGTGTGACATATTACTTGAAACATTGATAATGCTCGAGCTAATGTCAATGAGCATTAGAAATAAACATTGATCGCGTTTGATCTTAACTAAATATGACCCAAGTAAGCATAAGGTCTGGTACCACACAGTAAACTGTTTTCATTTGCAACTTTCTAATACTTTCGCCTTGTCAATGCAGAAACTAAGAAGATACATGTATCAAAATGTAAAAATATTAATTGAATATGGTAGCATAAACAGGTGGACCAAAAGCGTAAACATTAGACGACTATAAAAGTATTTTTAACAAGCATAAATACTAAAGATGTGCAACGCATATCGCTCAAAAACCTGGGAAGATTTTAACCTTCGGAAGTGTAACCAATTTCTGTTCCTTATGTTTTTACTGGGACCATACTGTGATGGTTCCCAGTGCTAGACCCATAGAACAGCCCATCGCGTCCCCGGTTGGCGGATAGTTTTCCAGTGGCAGTCAAAATTGTGTTCCCTATGTCCCATCTCACCCGTGTTTTCCGTTGATTTTGTTTTCTTTGGTAGCTTGTTCTCGTCCTGAATTGAGCTGAAATACCGCTCGCTGGACGTAAAACAAAGATCCAACCAATCAAGCAAAAATAATGTAATTTACCAGATATAAGTCTGATCATTTCAACACATCATAGATATAGTGTTAATTCAAAATTTTCAGATCAATCAACCGATTATTATGTAAGAGATTTAGTGGCATAACACTGATATTTTGTAATTTGCAAAAATGTATACAAAATAGATTTTATACCTTGTCTAGTCCAGCAATGGTTACAACAAAAACACCGTTGAATGTCAAATAATTTTCTGTCAATTTAATTTGACATATTTTAAAAAACATTCCTAAGAACTTTTTGGCATAGTTTAATAATACGTTAAACAAGTTACATGTTTTGAATACACGAAACAATGCAGGAAAATGGTTTTAATAACAAAAGAATATTACAATGGTGTAAAAATATATGTGATCAATATGTTTTGGTACACAGCCAATAAAGGGATATTTATAGATTGATCAGTTATACATGCCAAATTCTTTCAGAAAATATATTGGATACATGTTTATAAATAATGTAACAATTCTGGTGCGCTATAACCATTACATTTTTGTAGGATCATTGACAGCGCTACAAAATGCAACATTTTCCGCCCCTAGTCCATAATTATCCAGTGGCATTCAAGCTCATCGTGTTTTAGGGTTATATTGTACCCAGGTTAGTGATGTAAACACTCAATTTATACGGCTTTTGATTTTATCATCCGTCGTTCTTAAATAAAGGTAATACAGAATGGCCGAAAACATAGGAACTGTAAAAAAGGCGATACACAAATCAACGTCATAATTTTGGAAATTTATATAAAATAATTATGTTTATATTTTGATTTCAAAACTTAAGCCATGTAACATTTAAATTACATTCATTCAATTACATCATTAAATTGTGAACTTGTTGAAAATGATGAACGATGACACATCCTAAAGTGTTGTTATTATTTATTTTCAAATTTGCATTTTCTGTCATAGAAGTTTATTGAATGAAATCATTAATTCGTTTAAGTACGGTCAATCAACCATGTAAAAATTTTTAAGGTCCTTGTTTAAAGTATAAAAATTAAAAAATTAGTTAATATTAGAAAACTGTTAACCTCCGATTTCTTGTATTGTGGTCGCTCGTCTTATAACTTAAAAATATAAATGTTTAAAAATTTACGTGTTGTCAGATGTCTCGAATTCAAATATTTTGTTACACAAGTAATCACAAATTTAAAAGATTCTATAGTTGTAAACATTGACAAATTATTTAATAAAATTATGAAGAGGAATATATAAATATAAAGAATTTGTTTGTTAATTAATTGATATTTTCTTCACCTGAAGAAAGCAGTATTTCAGCTATATTCAGAACGGGAACAAGTAAACACAATAAAGAAAAAAGATAAAAAATGGAGCAACGGAAGCACAATTTTGAATGCCACTGGATAATTATGGACTATTGTGTAGGGGCGGAAAATGTTGCATTTTGTAGCGCTTTCAATGATCCTACTCTTGGTCGAAATCTACAAATTGGTCTTTTTCGTGCAATGAGCGCGGAACCCTCCAAACACGTTACCCACTACAGTTCACGACCAGGACTTCCGTATCATGGCCTGACAACCACCACGCAGCGGTCAGGCTTTCTGTATAATGACCTGATAACCCCCCCCCAAACGAGAAGGCCTCCACTATGCGCCAAATAGGAACGCGCTGGCCAGCTACGTGGGTGGCGCATAGGAAAGCCTCACAGTAAGGACGAACTAGACCCATTGGAAGAATTATGTTCTTTATGATATCTTTTTAAGTCATCATAACATTATGTATCCCTTTAAGTCTTTACAATATTTCTTTTCAAATGCAAGTGTTACGATTTTTAATATTGTGAGTACTTCTTTTTATATCAATTACACAATACGTGTCGATTCAAAGCTTCATGCAAAAAATTATGTTTTCTGTAATTAAAAATGGAGTTAACAGAATTCGTTGCTCACCGCAGGGTCTTTAGTCTATGGGGCTATTTATTTGAAGTATTCAAAGGTTTGCGATAATTGATATTAAGAAATTGTTTTCAATAATTTTTTTGAAAATAAGGCCACTTATCAAAAATAAGTTTTACCAACATATTCAGATTTATCAAACGATTAAACATGTTTAAAGTTTCTTCTTCATCACACCTTAAATTTTAAGTTAATAAGTAATTAGTAAAACAAAGGATGTTACTTACTTATACAAATATATGCTCTGCTCGTGTGGTTGATCACCTTGTCTGATCTAGCAATGTTAACGGCAAATACAACGCTCAACGTCTTTATGTATATGTATCTGTTTTATAACTCTATAATTCTTTTTTGGCATTTTGCCAAGCTAAAGAAGGTTTTCCATTCTTTTTATATGTAAAGTCGAATACCTTTTGAATAAATGGAAAACTGCATGACGGAAAATTTCTTTTATTCTAAAAACAATTAACAATAATTTAAGTATACGTTATACAATGTTTTGGTATGACTAAGGGAGATTTTATAGGTAGTTCAGTTACACATAAACCAAATACCGGACACTTAAGAAATTTTTTAGCTCATCTTATTAAAATCAGGGTGAGTCATCTCCATTGCTTGATTTTTCGAATTTATAGCCTAGCAAACATTTAAAATTTGTCTCCATTGCAACATCAAGGAAATTGTGTGCTGACGATCGGACTTAAAACCTGGCCACAATGAGGAATCTTTCATTTTTCATTTGGTAATGCATTCAAAACCTTTTTCTCCAAGCACGTGCAAAGTCAAACAGCGATAAGTTGTAGCAATATTGCATGAGGTCTGTGTCAACATTTCGTCATTTTTTTCCTTAATGAATTTCCAAAAACAACTCTTCTTTGATGGCAATTTGATTCCAAGCCCTACTGTCGGCAGGCGTGTTTACCCCTATCCTCAAAAACAACAAAATAAAAAGCCGTGATAGCTGGAATACTGCTGAAATTTGCGTTAACTTCCCTTTAAAACGAAACAGATATACAATATATTTATAGATATGAAAATGCGCAGAGTACAAACGTTTTAATCCCTTTTATATCAATAATGTGCTTTAAAAGGGGAACAAACAATCATACAGTTCTCTTAAATACCAACAAAATACACGGGTGCGTGAAATGCACTTACACGTGAACTCATACACCCATATTGAACATATACATCATAAGTATGTAGCTAACAATTAAAAGCATTCTATTCTAATAACCACTTGTACATTTGTCAAAACAACAGGTAAATATAATTGAAAACAATTACACGTGATCACATTCACCTGTGTTCCCGCTACCTTTAATTAATATATATATATATATATAACATATCGGTTTTTTAATATTATATTAAGGAATTGCATTAAAAAACGTAGATTTAATGTTAATGCTAATTGCTTGTTGGAGATCGATGACTCAAATTAACATGTTTTAGTGTATTTTAACTGTAGTGTAGCATGTTTATTTTTACTTAGCTGTTAAACTTTCAATTATGTATTACCCTTTTAATAGTTATAATATATAAATATAAATGTTGTTTATACTTTTTATACTGATGTTATTTACTGGTACCTTATGTATATCTTATGTTAAAGCAAATAGTTGGTGTTCCGCGTTTTGTTTAGTCTCGGCTTTTCACCATTTCTGTAATTGTATTTTCATACTTATGTAAGTTTTTTTCATAACGAGACCACAACTTTGTTGTAAATTAAATCATTGGTTCACTTTGTATTAACTAAGTTTTAATTGGATAGTTATTTTTAATATTAATGCTGTTACTTTTAATATTCATTAATGAGTATATAAACTCATTATGTTCTACTTAAAATCGCTTTTCATATAGAGCCACTGTAGCATACCCACGGTACTAGGAAGGTGCATTCCTTCAAAACACCAATTCGCAAAGTGTGTGTATACTTCTTTAGGCTCAATATGCGAGGAGGGGGAATACATTATTTCATAAATTTTGGCTATTTGCTCTGGCACTTCTGGTTGGGCACAAAAATTGTTTTCGTAAAATGTTAAATAAATATAGATTTTTCTAGTTTTCTAAATATTTTTGGTAGGGAATACAATAGTACAAATGGTAGCTATTTAAAAGTCCTAGAGTATATATAGTTTTATCTCGACTATTATAAAACGTATTTGTTAAAAAACCCAAATAATGCTATATTGTTGTATATTTTGTGTAAAATAAAAACTATTAAAACCTTTTCTTTGTTTCCACTTAAGCTGAGACTCTATATATATAATTAGTTTTAAAATATTATGTTCGTCTTGTTAACTATATGCTTTTGTGTTACACAGAATGTTCTCCTCATTGAAAATACACAAATTACCACATAATTATATTAAACACATTTTAAAGATATGTATTGTTTTCAATGGTATATGTAAGCGTCAATGTCGACGGAATGCAATTTCCAGCGTAAAAATAGTGAATTTGTTTGTTTTTTTGTTTGTTTGTTTGATGTTTAACGCCACTTTCAGCAATTTTTCAGCTATTTCATGGCGTCCAGTTTTTATTGGGGGATGAAGCCGGAGTACCCGGAGAAAACCCCCGACCTGCGGCAGGAAAACTGGCAATCCTTGTCAATTAAGATTGGAGTCGAGTACACCCTGCCCGCAGTGAGACTCGAACCCGCAATCTCAGTGTTGATAGACCACGTGATCAATAGTAGACGAACTACCTTAACCACTCGGCCACCGAGGCCCCTGGTGAATTTGTGTCGACTATGACTAAGTAAAGGAAGAACAAAAGTAAGGATAATGTTTTGAATGAAACGAAACCAAGAAAATAGCAAACAAGAAAAAAAGCGTCAAAAGAAAGACATTGAAAAAAATATTGATAGTACAACTGTAGAGGTCAAGAAATCGGATGCTATGAATAAACAAACAAAATGTTATACAATTAATGAGTCTTCTACAGAGCCAGGACCAAAGCTTTTATATGCCAATTAACAGTAACTTACAATACTTCAATCTGTCGTAAATAACATGAACTCAAAAGTAAACAAGGTTGAAGGTGATACAAACTTTTATTCAAAAGACTCCAGGAAATTGAAAAGGTTACAAACATTTCAGTGACATTTTAGACGAAAAAAAGAAAAGTATAGAAGGACGTGAAACACACATCAAAGACCTCAGTGTAAAGGTTAAAGCCAATACTGACGAATAGAGGGGGGAGTATGAATAGTTACAGGGGCAAGTTAAAAAAGTCAGTGACAAAATAAATAAGCAATCAGACAATCCTAAACAGATAAACGACCAAATACCACAGCAGAAAACTGACATTGAAAGAGCGACAGAAGCAACAAAGGACGATAATGTGAAGCTTAAAGAGGAACTTGTCGACATGACGTTACACGGAATGAGAGGTAATCTTATTTTCTATAACACTCATGAAACAATAGACGAGAATTGTTAACCAATTATCCACAACTTCATGGAACAAAAGTTGCAAAGGGAAAATGCAAGTGCAACCATTCAGATTATTGGTGCAAGCTGAATTGGCAAGACAACACGACATAAACTGATACCCCGATTCTTGTGAAATTCACCGATTTAAGTCAGAAGCAAGAGGTCAAGAAGAGGTCATCACATTAAAGGAACAGAATTTGGAATCTCGAACCAGCTACCTATTGAGGTTATGAAGCGACGAAAAGAACTTTACAAAAATTGAAGGAGATTAGAGACAAGAATCTGAAAGCCTATTTTTGTCCGAGGTAAGCTGTTTGTTGCTGGAAAAGAATACGTTGAGAAATAGGACAATAGCAGGGAACTAACAGGCAGCATAAAATGTTTGAGTTGGAATGTTCCTGGGTTAACATCATGTGTAGATAATTATGATATATTGTTCTTTTGTGAAACATGGTTGGAATATTGTATCATTTAGTAGAAGTAAAAATATATGTAAACGAAATGAAGGGGTATTACATTATATTGTAAGACTGACTATGTAAACGGAATTGAAGTATTGGCAACTATAAAAGATGTGTATTAATGATTAAATTGAACGATTTTTGTTCACAATCTATATGATGTTTACATATGTTTTGTTTATATACCTCATGAAAAATCTGTTTTATAATTTTTCTGAATGTGACTTCTTCGAACTTATTGAAGATATTACTTTTGAATATAGAAATAAGGGTAAATTGTTTGTATGTGTTTTAATTCACGAATATGTATGTTAGATTATACACTAAACTATGATAACCTTGATAGATATATAATTAGTGTTTCTTATGAAGAGAACCCAATCGCTCCACCGCGAAAGTCAATGGACACGGTCGTTAATAAATTTGGTAGTAATCTTATAAATATGTGCTATAACACCGATCTTTGTACCTGTCGACTTGGAAATGATACGTCAGGGAAGTTTAAAACGGTACTAGCATTAACGATTACTTATTAACTTTTTACAACGATTTTTATATGACTAAAGAGTTTCATGTATTAAATGAATTTTCGGGTCATTCACCAATATTTTATTAACTACGAGCTAATAAGGCGGACACTTCTACTGACACTAGACAGAAAGTCCGTTATATTAAGTAGGATGTCATGTCTGATGATGCCCACTGCGTCTGTCTGTTTATGTTGAGTTATTTGGTGATGCCGATCCATTTTGAATAATTAAAATATATAAATCAAATTAGCACTTTCGTGATAAAAAAAATTAAAAAGACAAAGAAATTATTACTTTCGATGAAAATATATTTAAACTGAGATGCTTTCAATTCAAATACAATATGTAGCTTATAACTGCTTACTTCCTTAATCGATAGCTGTTTACACGCTGCGCTTCGGTCCATATACATTTTTGGGGCCATCAGCCGGTCCATATACTGCCATATGACTCTCAGTGTCATGAACTATTTGTTAATTATTTAACATAGCATTAGAAAAAGATACGAGTTAATGTATTCCCAAAACATATTATTACTCTAAGACTCAAAATAAAAGTAATGGACTTCAAGTCAGCTCATATTGAACAACACCGAAGCACATAAAGTCAGAAAAGAACAACAAATACGTGATTCACCTAGATATATCACACAATAATCAAATAGAAACATACAACTGAAAGAAAGTTACACATTTAAACAACATAATAATATGCGTGCACAGAACAATAAAGAGTAAGCACACATTATATAGGGGCCTCGGTGGCCGAGTGGTTAAGGTAGTTTGTCTACTATTGATCACGTGGTCTGTCAACACTGAGATTGTGGGTTCGATTCTCACTGCAGGCAGGGTGCACTCGACTCCAATCTTAGTTGACAAGGATTGCCAGTTTTCCTACCGCAGGTCGGGGTTCTCTACGGGTTCTCCGGCTTCCTCCCCCAATAAAAGCTGGACGCCACGATATAGCTGAAAAAAAGCTGAAAGTGGCGTTAAAACACCATTGAAACAAACAAACAAACAAACAAACACATTATATAACAAAAGACATTAATACATGTAACTTGTAACATCATGACATATATATTATTTCAAAAAGGCGGCCCAAACGCCATCAATATATACTAAAATCGATCCCTTACCACTCATTTTATTGAATAAACTTCATTCTAAATCCTAATACAAAGATGAACTAAACTTTCCAGTTGTTGTCTGTTTTTGTGTCGTGCGTCTGTTTCTGTTATTGTCGTCCACTGTAATGTATAAATAAGATTTTGTCTTGCCTTAACTTATTCTCATATAAATACTCCTCGGTATCTTCAAGTTTTTATTCCTTGTCAACTTTCTGTTCAAAGATAGCAACATGTATACAGCACCGGCGTATAATGTTTACATTTCACTACAAATACAGCACGTTATGCCAGACATTGTGAGACATTGTTATCGGTAATCCGATTTTATAAAGGATACTGCTGATGACAATTATTCTACTCAAATCATAGGGGTTGTTCTAAGTTGATGTTATCTCTTTAGAAAAACAAAATGTTCTTAAATACAAAAGATATAAATGTATAACGTTTCGTCTATTTAGAATTAAAGCCATGTACCACTAGAAAATAGCCAAGAAAACCGACCGAACAACAAGAATAATATCATATAATTCAGACGTCTAAGAACTTTTATAATCAAAATTCTAAAATTTTCTTACAAATTTGGCTAAGGTCATAAACAACTTCCGAAAAGAGAATCTTAAAATTTAAAACATTTTAACAACTTCAGGGCACCGAATTTAGACCCTGTCTATATCACCGAATAAATCAATAGTTTTCTTGTCAACATTGAATTGTGACTTTTGGGCTATTAATAATAGGATGGGGTTTAACAATCAACGAGCAGCAGTTGTATGGACGCTACCTTGCATAAACTGATAGTTATGTGTCTTTAATTAGAGCTCTGCTTACTTGTCCAGAGCATAAGTGTGCACCTCGGGTTGCATTCTTGTTTGCAAATTTGTAATTGCCCTTCGACTTACATACGATATTATCAACCAAAAACATTACATATACCATGGGAATAGACAAACAATATCAAACAACAAAAATGCCACATACATAATAAAAATGCCCACACAATTAAGTCAACATAAATCATGCAACAACTAAAAAACATTTACACATTTACAACATAGGGAAAATAGATCGAGCGTTTGCAGAATCCGTGCTGTTTTGTGTCATTTAAATAGCATTGCTCAACATGAATTGCATGGAAACAGTCATATCTTGAGTAATGGTACTCATAAAGACAAAGGACAATCTTTGATACCATTTATGAAACGACGGATAACTTGAACTGTAGTTATTGTTTCTATCGAAAATGTAAGGTCATCAAGCTATAGATTAATCCGTCTTTACAAGTTTTAAATATTTCTCAAACTAATATTTTATAGCTGAAACAGGAAAATTATAAAAATAAATAAAAATAACTAAAAAACTAATAATGAAAAGGAATAACGTACCTCCTCCGTTTTTGTAACAAAGGTATGGAAAACGACATTTCCAGGGCCGATAGACAATCCAAGACAAGCATACAAAAAGTCAAATTTGTTAGTCCACTTTTCTCTTTTCTTTATTCCCTCTTAATATTCCTCACCTATCATAGTCTTTCCTTCATCGGCTCTTTCCTTTATTTAGTTTTATTACTAAAAATCATTTTAAACAAACCTGATTTTTTAACCTGTCACCGTCCTCTAATATTGTAATAATAATAAAATAAGCACCCAATACAGTGTCTCCCACCGTATACTACTGATCGGACAACTTGTAAAAGATTAAATTTTTAGGGATCTGACGACATTTCATGGAAGATTGTCGTAAAGTCGTAAAGACATGCAATAGGAGATACAATCCTGGATTGATAGAAAATATAAGATAAGATTTGACAATTCTCATTAAATAGTAATAATAGAAACACCATAAAAATAGACATAAGGTAGCATTTGATATGGGTTACTTTGTGGTTTGCTAGTTTCTGGAAAAGTGATTTGTGGATTGTCTTTTGACGATTTCCTTAGAGTTCGGTATTGTGTAATTACCTTCATTTACTCCCCTTAAAACGCTTAATGTTTATATGTTTTTACCTTCCCCCAGGTACACAAATATTTCACTTCCTTATTGTTCACCTTAACGTTTGTTATTTATTCAGAAATTAAAATTATTTTTCTTTTTTTCGTTCTTAAATGTTTTATTATTTTGGCATGTCGGGACACGTTTTAGAGACCTTTTTATCGACGTGCATCTCTTTTAATGCTTAAATCTCCCGATACAGAAATTTCTAAAAGTATTTATCGGAGACTTAACCTGTCAACTTTAAATGCTTTTATTTCATTTGACCAACGAACATGTTAGCTCCTTGTTTGACCTTTATTATTTATTAAAATATTGAAATGATTTTTCTTAAAAGTCTCAATCATGACGACGAGTTAATCACTACATGTCACAACCAATGTTCATTGATTTTTTTTGTAATCACATATTATAAAAAAGTTAACATGAAATGGAGTGACAAATGTTCACAAGAAGAGCTAATTATTCCCAAAATTATTATTCAACTGTGCCTGGATTGCACGGTGAGCACAAATGGTTCATTCGATTCACATTCAAGTTTGTCAGGTATTTATCCAAGGTTGGCGATTCTCTCTTTCGTCGTCTATAAATATTTTAAGCGTTCGATTTTACTTCAATAATAGATGATAATTCACTTTCACATCGCTACATACAATTTTCCGTTATTTTCCGACCAGTAATCGGGGCTTCGGTAGCCGAGAGGTGAATGTAGTTCTTTTTTTTTAATCACGTGGTCTGTCAACACTGATATTGATGGATGGAGTCTCACTGCGGGCAGGGTGTACTCGACTTCAATCTTATTTGAAAAGGATTCCTATTGTATCTAGGGTACTTTGGCCCTCTACCAATAAAAACTGGACACCTTGATATAGATGCAAAAATGCTGAAAGTGGCGTTAAACAACATTTACACAACAAACAAACCGACCGGTTATCTAAGTAAGAGGTTACGAAAATGAAGTTAATACATTTTTGTTGTTAGAGGGAAATTAGGAAACAAATTATGGAAGACGTAATTTATTGCATGCTCTTTATAAGTATATTTGTATCTTTACAAATGAAGGTAAAACAAAATATCGAACACCAAGAAACCAGTCAAATCAACAAATAAAAGTTCGGCAAACTCCAGAACCAACAACCAAAGGTAGTGCAACTACAGCAATTATTCTGACTTGGTACAATCATTTCAAAATAAGCGGTTGGTAAAACCAGATTTTACGGCATGCCAAACCTACCGCTTCCATTAGTGTATTGTGTTAGTTGGTGTGTTGATGAAAAAGGTTTGGTATCATACACAACTATAACAAATATACCATTTTCCAATATTTACATTTTAATGTTACCAGACACTTCCTTTAAATTCATAACTGCAAATGTTTGTCTTACGTTATTTTTTAAGTTGATGAATCTGAATCCTTGTTCTGGATGACTGTGCAAAAAATTAACCATTTTCAATTAATGAAATTTGTCATTGTTTACAATCGGTATACGATGTTTACCACCTGATACATATAAACAGTACATGTAAATAAGCAAAGATGATTTTATTAAAAAAACTAATCGTGAATACAATTCGTAGTTTAATCCTTAGTACTGTACTAAGTGTTTGCAAACATAAAACAATTTAAAGAAAACGTTTTAGTAAAATGGTCAAAATGCGTATATACAATGTAGTTTCTCTAGGTCTTGCATATTATAAAGATTTTCATTTAAAGGTGAGTGCAGAAAAGACAAATACAGGTTGATGAACACAGGTGGCTAGTTAATTGAACCACTGCCAGAGGTGGTACAAATATGTATACATGAAATATACATGTAGGTGTAAATAACATCCCGTCACAGCTGGAATTAGATCATCTGTGTTCAAAGGTATCATCAACGTTTGAAATATAATTGATAATTACACCTCCCATAAAAATTCTGGCTTTTGATTGGTCAATAGACAGTGTATTTTTTACACATTTCCTCATTTCTACGGCTTGCAGGGATATTGGCATCGATTTTGTCATAACCGGGGTATTCGTAAAAAATTAACCTGTGTGCCGTGGTATGTGCTAATAAATTACTCTCACGAGCCTTGTCCCGACAAAAACAAACAAGAAATGCATTCTCTGTCATTTTCATAGTGCTTCATCGTTTTCTAGGGGGTTTCTGGTATTTTATCACCAATAAACGGCTGCACGCGGTCGTTACGGAAAGTTAGATTTTGACGTAAATTGATCAACTAACAACAGATGTACACTCCAAAACACTTTAAGATCAACAAAATATGCAGTTAAGGTAATAGTATACAAACATAAAAATGTAATTGACAGCGGCGACATTCGGAATAAATAAAATGTCGTCAAAGATACCAAGGTTAACAAAAAAATTTTCTTCGCCAGACGCGCGTTTTGTCTAATCAAGACTCATCAGTGGCGCTCAAACCCAAACAATATGTAAAAATCCAAATGATTAAGATGTTGTAGAGCTTTTATCACCAAAATTCCAAAACGTCATATCAAATCCGGCTAACGCTATCTACACCTTGAAATAGAAAAAACCTTAGCATTAAAATATTTTGTGAAGTTTCTAGTCAGTAAATTTAGACAATGACTTCATCACTGTTAGAATCAATGATTTTCCTGTCAGCACCGAAGTGTGACTACTGGGCTGGTGATACCCTCGGGGACTAACAGTCCACCAGCAGAGGCATCGACCCAGTGCCAAAGACGGGTTTTTAATATATACACACCTTATGGACTGCAAAACAAGCCATAATTTGAGCTATTATTGTACTTCTGTCACAAGGGACAAGAAAACATTCTTCCGAAGTAACTAAAAACAATCAGGGTGACCTCAATGAACATCATGAACCTGCAGGCGAGAGGATGCAAATACAAATTAAATAAATATTTTTACGAACTTACATGGAATGCAAAAACACGTTTATATATAACAGATGTTTATAAGCAGCTGATCCCCAAAGGATCTGACCCTTATTTTACAGGTGATACCTGTGACGTCATTTCGTTGACGCAACAGTAATGGAATATTTAATTAGTGAAATATTTAATTACCAATTGTGTAACGCCGTGAAATAATTGTCTCGCTCATGATATAAATATTTGAGAGAAAAATAGTATTCATTTATTAAAGTGCATCAAGGGAAATATCACTTCTATTTGTCTCTAACCACTACCAAGAGCTGACGAAGTTTGCTTGTTTGTTTGAAAGGTGTTTAGTCACTTTTAGCAATGTCTCATCTATATCATTGTGTCCAGTTTCTATTGCGAAGTGAACCGTATTACCCAGAAAACCCCGGATCTTCGGAAGGAAATTTGGCAATCCTTGTCAATTAAGATTGGATTCAAGTGCACCCTGCGTGCGGTGAGACTCGAACCCACAATCTCAGTGTTGACAGACCACGTGATCAATAGACATCGAAGCCCCAGCTTACGAAATGTAAACAGTTATCTTACTATATAAATGACGAATGTGTAAACAGTTATCTTACCACGAGGTGATGAATGTGTATACATGTATCTTACCACGAGGGGACGAATGTGTAAACAGTTATCTTTCCACGAGGTGATGAAAGTGTAAAAAGTTATCTTACCATGATGTGACGAATGTGTAAACAGTTATCTTGCCATGAGGTGACCATAGTGTAACAGCTATCTTATCATAAGGTGACAAATGTGTAAACAGTTATCTTACCATGAAGTGACGAAAGTGTAACAGTTATCATACTTAGAGGTGACGAAAATGAAGGAAATATATTTTAGCTCTTGAAGTGAAATTAGGAAATTAATTATGGAAGACATGGTTTATTGGATGCTCTTTAATATGATATTTGTATCTTTTGAAAGGAAGGTAATAACAAAATATGGAACATCAAGGAAACTGTCAATAGACAATCCGCAAATCAAAGTCCAAAAAAAACAGGCAAATTTGAGAAGAAACAACCAAAAGTATACCAGCTACAGCAATGGCCCTGTTTTGGTACAGGTATTTCAAAAGAAGTGGTGGATATAACTAGGTTGTATGGCATGGCAAACATCCCGCTTCAATTACTGTAGAGTGTAAGTTGGTATGTTGAAGAAAAAGGTTTGGTATCAAACACAACTAGTCACTATCATGTGTATCTAATGATGATCTAAACACGATAACTGTGTACTGTGTACCGCATTAAAAAAATTGGGGAAACCATCTACAAGTAGAATGCATTATATCCGTTGATGGTAACGCTTACTCTAACTCTCACGGTTAAAGTTTAATGCAAACCATATCGTGACCGTGGTAAAATATCCAATAAATCATAATTTCGTAGAAAATATAATAAACTAGCATGATATGTATGTGGCATGCATCACAATTTTCTATGGTGCTTGCTGTTCGCGGTTTATGTTGCATTTAACGACGGGATAGTACGTTATGCATACAACAGCCTATATATATATAAATATAAATATAAAAAAATACTGTGCGATTCTTTCTTATCGATAAAATAACTCTCTTATACTATCACAAATATCGAGTGGACGAGTACAAACTGATGTAATTAGATATACCGAGAGGAAAAAATCCCAAATTGAAATTTGTATTTTAAGTACGGACAAAATTAAACAACAATAAGACGATATAGGAAAAACATTAATAACGTGTGTCAGCATGTAGTTGACCTTAATGATAATTATGAAGTAAAGCTCTGGACTAGATGAAATCTTAATGACATTTGTTCTCACAATTTTACACTTCTAAATATAATTGTTCAGTCTATTCATAACAAATATAATAAAAACAGTTTATAGAAAATTTATAAATTCCTATCACGTTCATTAACAGTTTTTGTTATTGAACTTGAAAAGGTCGCTAACATGTTTACTATTCAGCAGCTGCAGGTCTTGATCATGTATAACATTTTCGCATTTTACATACATTCTTTTGATCAGCTTTTAAATTATTATCATATCTTTTCCACGATATAGAAATTAACAAGTAGATTCTTTTTCTTTTATATAAAACAAAAGTGCAACAGGCAAAGTTTCATGACAATTATTCCTTGGACATATTTTAATTCACGACAAATTTTTATGTGCAAATAAAAATCTGCATTACAATTGTAAAAGTCTGTTAATGCAAGAATATATAATAATGCTCTAGAATATCTGAATGAAGACGAGACATTATCATTTCTTATTGAAGGCGAGACTTTCGTATTGTAAGGACTTATCGAATGCTGCAATCTGTTTTACATATCTCACACACTCTCGGCGTATCGGATACGATTAGTAATGCAAAGGCATAACTCAAAATGTGTTTTCCATACCGTTTGTGTTATGTTTCATTTTATTAAATACTTTATTTTCCGTAGGAATGCAACAACAAAGAATATTATAGTTTGCGTTTTTTTAAGCGTTAACAATCTATAAATTGTACTATGTGCGTCGATATATTGCCATCTAACTCCAACATGAAGTTGATTAAAATGCAGATTTTACCTTGCCACATATTATTATTATCATTATTATTATTATTGAACCAATGATGATTCTTGATTAGACGCGCGTCTGTGTAGCTTATTTTATTAATCTTGGTACCTTGCAAGTCGTGCAGTGGTTGCCATTTTAATTGTTAGATTTGTAGGGATTCTTTACAGCTAATCCGTCCGGAGCACAGGTGTTTAATCTATGTCTGTACCTTATTGAACATATGGTCTCTTTAGTTTATCCTTTCGGAGCATCTGAGTTCATCTTTATCTTTACCTTATTGACAACAAGGTTTCTCTACAGCTAATCTTTCCCGAACATCTGAGTTCTATATGTGTACCTTGTTGACAACAAGGTTTCTTTACAGCTTATCCTTCCGAAGCAACCGAGTTCAATCTATGTATCTTGTTGACAATTGGGTTTCTTTACCGCTTATCCTACAGGGGCACCCGAGTTCAATCTATGTCACTCTGTACCGTGTTGAACATATGGTTTCTTTACAGCTTATCCATCCGCAGCGTCCGAGTTCATCTATGTCTGTACCTTGTTGGCAACTGTGTTTCTTAACAGCTTATACTTCTGGAGCATTGGAGTTCATCTATATCTGTACCTTGTTTTTACAGCTAATACTTTCGAGCATTCGAGTTCATACATGTCTGTACCTTGTTGACAACAAGGTTTCTTTACAGCTTATTCTTCCGGAGCATTATAGTTCTAACATGTCTGTACATGGTTGACAACGGTGTTTCTTAACAGCTAATACTTCCGAAGCATTCCAGTTCATCTATACCTGCAACATGTTGACAACAGTATTTTTCGGAAGTTTATCCTTCCTTATCATCCGAGTTCATCTATATCTGTAATTTGTTGAATAAATGTTCGTTGGTCATATGTTATTTTCTTTGTTGATATTGATTAACGAGTTTGCGAAGGTGTACACTAATAGTTGATATTCGGTATTAACCCTTCTTTCTAAGATAAAAAGTACAAAACTAGAATCAAAACTTGCTTCATCCCCTCTAAACAAACATTGTATTAATAAATAAGAAGTAAACATCCAATAGGTCAATAAATTCAATGTACACCGTATTTAGGGGTAAAAATCTCTTATCCACAAATAATATTTATATAGCTAGACATCAGATGTAGCACACACATTTAATTGAAAATTTTAACTACAACAATGTTCAAACACTTGCAATTCAATAATTTTACAATCTATGTGATTTTGCCCTAGTATATTTTGTAAGCACAAATTGACAAGAACACGTGGCCTGAGGCTTAACCAGATCAAATTGTTCATCATTTAATACATTTAATGACGTATTGTGTTTTAGTGTTTACATGCGATGTGTGCTGTGAAGACATATAATATATAAATTAAATTCTTAACCTCTTAATATAATAAATGTTTCTATAATTGACGACTTTTGCCCGTGTTGACAGTATGGTTTCTTTAGTTTATCCTTTCCTAACACGCGAGTTCAATCAATGTCTGTACCTTGTTGACAACAATGGTTTCCTTACAGCTGATTCTTCCGGAACACACGAATTCAGTAAATGTCTGTATCTGGTTGACCATAGGTTTCTTTACTTCTAATCATTCGCAGCATTTCTTTATAGCTAATACGCGGAACTCAGAAATAATGAAATAAATTTTTATTAGCACTGTCGATCTATGTCATGATACTTATTATGATTACACCATATTATGAAACATCCAATAAATATGGATAACATGCACTTGTCATTTCAAAATTTGACTTATCAATCTGCATCCTAAATTGAGTTATTCCATTGTATCACTTCAATAGGAACAATCCACACGAGGACAGCAAAGTTAAAGAAGAGAACTTAAATACCCACAACATGTAAGCTTTTTTGTAGGTTTCAAAGCATCTGCATTAAAATTTTTCTTTTTGTTTCGATATTAACGTTACCAATTACAATTTTTAAATGTTAAGAAGATTAAGTCTATATTGTCATTAAATGTCTGCATATAAGTAATTATGTTAAATGTGAAATATAAGTTGTTAAACCAGATGCTCTTATCAAACGTTAATTGTCTCACTATCTTAATTACCTATTATTACTACATTTTGTAACATAACAGTACAAATAATTTAATCCAAAGTAGTATCGAATTTTACTAACTAGAATATTTACGTTACTTATTCCATCTATAAAGTAACGCTATTAATAGTATTGTTGTCTAATATAAATTCATTGTTATACATACAGCATCAGCAGCATTTTTGATGAATGCAATAAAACAAATCATGTTTGGATGTTTTGAAGAAAACAATATGTACAATTTGGTTTGTTTTAGAAAAAAATTTCACACTATATATTAGTGTTTGTATAAAAATAAATATATCGTTTAAATGTAATTGTACACTTTAACAGGATGATAAAATCAAAAGCTGCATAAATGGAGTGTTTACATCAATAACCTGGGTACAATAAAAACTAAAACACGATGAGCCCGTGAGCACTCATCTGTGTACGCTGTGTCATCCAATCAACGTCTGAAACAAGAACTTTGTTATGGTAACATAACAACGTTCTTGCTTCGAGCGTTGTGATCGGTTGTCGAATATTAAGTAATGAAGAGTCTATAGAATATCGCAATGTTTAAGTTGTTGATTTACAGAAGAAAAAGATACATATGCTTTTGAGAAAACCCGTATGATATTCCACTCGTGATTGTCTTCCCCCAAAACGTAATGAACCTAATAACCTTAGACGTCCAAATGACTAGAAATGAGAAAATACTAATACTACAATCTAGCATTGTTGCGATGGATATTACTCTGCTTGGTGTTACATTTTTACGAATGCAAATTTTATGAAAACAATGAGGACTAATCGTTAAGTTCAAGCTCTCAACAGCATAAAATGACCTTGTTGTGTGAGAATAGATTTATGTTACATTTTCAGCGAATCACATACAATAATGTGCTATGACAGGCATGTGTTTCGCCGCATAATGTAATCGTTACAGCGCACCAGGATTGTCACATTATTTTTAAACATATCTAATATATTTTCTGAAAGCAATTGGCATGTATAACTGATCAATCTATAAATATCCCTTAATTGGCTGTGTACAAAAACGAATTGATCACATATTTACACTATTGTAATATTCGTTCGTTATTAAAACCATTGTCATGCTTTGTTTCAGGTATTCAAAACAAGTAGCTTGTTTAACGTGTGATTAAACTATGACAAAAAGTCTTTTGTGAATGTTTTGTTTGAAAAACTGTCAAATTAGATTGACAGAGAATTATTTGACATTCAGCGGTTTATTTGTTGTAGACTAGACAAAGTATAAAATCTATTTTGTATTGCAAATTTCAAAATATCAGTGTTATGCCACAAAATCATAATAATCGGTTGATAGATCTGCACATTTTGAATTAACACTATATCTATGATGTGTTGAAATGATCAGACTTATTTCGGGTAAATTACATTATTTTTGCTTTATTGGCTGGATGTTTATTTTACGTCCAGAGAACGTTACTTCAGCTCTATTCAGAACGAGAACGAGAACAAGCTAACAAACAAATAAATCAACGAAAACACGAGTGAGATGGGACATAGGGAACAAAATTTTGACTGTTACTATGGCATTTTGGATGGGGCTGAGAATTTAGCCCTTTGTAGCGGCTACAATGAACCAACTCTTTTTCGAAATCCACAAATGGGGTCTTCATTGTGCCAAGATCGTGGCTCTCTCCAAACGCGTCAACCACCAGTCCGCTGCCAGGCTTTCTGTATTATTACCTGACATCTACCCGACGAGAGGGTCTCCCATCCGCCAACTGGTCTGCTCCGTGGGTCTAGCACTGGGAACCATCCTAGTCTGGTCCCAGTAAAAACATAAGGAGCAGAAATTGCTCACACTTCCCAAGGAGTTAAAATCTTCCAAGGTTTAAGTGTGATATGTTTTGTTCATCTTTAGTTTTTATGCTTGTTAAAAATACTGTTATAGTCGTCAGCATTGGTATTCTTGAAAAAAAAATATTGGTAAATAAACAATTGTGTTTTAAATGTATAAATTTAGAAATGTAACCAATAATATTAAACCCGAAAATATGTTACTGACAGTCAGAAAAAAAACAATCAAGTTTATGTACGTACGGTAATAGTATGAATGCTAACTTATATACTATTTTTCGTAAAGTCTACTAATTTAAAGTTATTGGCCTTCACATTTAAACAAACTAATAATAAGATGTTTGTCAAGAAGAACGTAAAAACACAGGTAGATGAAATTTACAGGAAAAACCTATCAAAAGTTGTTAATTTCCATATGTCTGACTACCTGTTCTTATGGAAGCTTACCTGGATCTCTTTACTTTCACACGGATTCTGTAAATTTCCTCTACCCGTGTTCTATTTTTAATTTCTGTTCATACAAACATAAATCTTATCAAATCTAATCATGTGAGAATCGAGAATCGAGATCTTTCACAGGTAATCTGGCAATCATTGGCCACCCTTGTAAATTAATTCGAGAATGGAACACGTCTTTCTTCTTTTAGTCGGGCTATATTATTTTCTGAAAGTATACTGACTTATTTGTACCTTATAAATCTTTATTTTGTTATTAGATATGAAAAGCAAACATAATCGTATACATGGCGTGTCTTTAGAATATCTTTCTATTGATTTATAATTTAAAACATTATATTGTCCTTTCTCCAAAGGTATAATATGTTTGCAGAAAATATTACTTATAGTTTATTTGCATTTTGCTTCTTGATAAATTCAATTAAGTTGTAATGAGATTTACAGAAAATCATTTAAACTTCTGTGCGTTTTGTTTGTAAACATCATCGACCACAAGAAAATACCTTCACCCTTTAAACAACTTTTATTAAGTTATGTAGTTCACATTTCAAGACAAAAGAATAAGGTTAACCTATATTAATATTATCTCAGTATAAAATGTGTTATTTTGTTCCAGATTTTATATAATTTCTAGAAATCCATAAAATTAGCACTACGTAAAAATAAATATTGATTAATGTTGGTTTTTATTTCCATGATCAAAATTATCTATCGAGCCGCCCGCGTTAAGATAGATAACAAAAAACGAGGAAATGATCAAACAAACAGTAATGTTTTTATCGCTGTTTTGTAACATTGTGACGTCACGTTGTCCTCAACAACTACATTGATGTGAATTTTTCTCAGCCTGTACGATTAAATGAAGATTGAACAAAATAGATAAATCCGTGACAGTTACAATTACGTGTTACCTGTAGGAGGGCAGATATCTTTTATTAAATTTAAAGCTTAGATTTTTAACTTATTTTTATATATTTTATTAACAAGAAAGCAGTTTATTGAACTTGATGCTTTAAAGATTTTTAGTAACGTTCGGTTAGTCTTGCTCTTATTTTGTGTATTTGATTGATAATTCATTTTTAAATCATTGGGGGTGGGAGCGTGTACAGTTATTTTTTTTAAACATTTCAAATTAGCTAGACTTTTCATTACATTTCGTTCTGATTGATTTCGCTTATGTTTGTCAAAAAGTAAAAATAAAATGGGATAGGATGATACTTTACACTTCTGTGAATATCAATACATTTTGCGTAAATTATGTGTAGGTCCAACTACCTATATAACGTCGATACATTTCTTTGAGACGCGCAGCGTCGAGTAGAGATACGGAATGTATGCAACTGTCTAGACATGATTCTGGTAGTTGTAACTACGTACTCTAAATGTCTGACAAAACAAAACAAGACAAGAAAATTTTATTTCAAGTCGGATTATCGAAAACACATAGCAAACATAAGCTCTGTAGAGCTTTTTATCGACATACAAACATAACATTATATTTTAGACATATATTTGTTAGGACAGGGTTATACATACATGTACATGATAAAAAGCAAGTTACTTGTTAAGAGATCATACACATTGTTAAAAGGCATACTTTAAGAACATTAAAACATATCATAATTTTTAACTAAAAACACTTGGATCTCTTAAAATGTATTTATCAGTTAGAAGATCTAAACGCATTGAGCTCAGTTTTAAGCATAAATAAAAGCATAAAGTGCAGTTATAAGCATTAGAAGCATAATGTACAGTTATACACACATAAGAGCATAAAGCACTGTTTAAGCACAACTAAAGCACAAATATCAGATTTAAGCACAGCTTAAAGCAACCCGATCTATTATAGCACACATTTAAGTACCAAGATAGTTATTAGCACCAAAAGCACAGAGATCAGTGGATACTACAACTAAAGCACTGATAGATACTGTTACTAGCCCTTATCTAAGCACAAGTTTGCATAAATAATCAAAATATCAATGTGAGATAAAGTAAAATAAGCATCAACACAGCATATTACATGTATACAGCGAAGGCTCAAAGGAGTGATTCACGGAGACCTACAGGAGCTACATCTGCAATAACTGCCATTCCAGTTGTTGATAAGGCTTTTGAATTGGTTGAGGTTTGCCTCTGCACGAATGTTGTCAGGCAGCTCATTCCAGAGTTTTGCTCCAGCATATCTCAGCGAATGCAAAACATAATGTGTTGTTCTTACCTGTGGAATATTAACAGAGTTTTCCTTTCTGAAAAAGTAATTAGAATTTTTAAAACTAATAATATCTTGTAAGTACAGTGGTGATTTCTTATGTATAATTTTAAAAACCTCAATTGCCATACATCTCATTCTTCTAATTTTTAAAGTTGGCATTCTAGATTTGTATAAAAGAGTCTCATAGTCACTTGAATTATCTTCGTATATAAACCTCAAGGCACGTTCTTGAATTTTTTCCATTTTTTTGTATTACCCTCCCCTCAAAAGTGCCAAAAATAGGACAATAATTGAAGTATGATAAAATAAATGAATAGTATATTGTCAATCTTCCCAGTTTAGATAAATGTTTACCAATTCTTTTTTAAAACATTTAACTGTCTTGAGGCCTTATTACAAATAAGGGAGATGTATGTATTAAATCGCATCTGATAATCTATTTTCACTCCCAAAAGTTTAATTTCATTTTCACATTCAATTACATGCCCATCCAAAGTGAATTTCAAGTTCCCATTTTTTGTTTTGTTCCCTATGGCAATTGCCTGAAATTTTTCTGGATTAGCTTTCATTTTATTAACATCAAACCAATTAATTAAAGCTGTGCTTTCATATTCTAAAGTGTTAACTAATCCCTCTAGGTCAGGTCCTGAGTAAGACAATGTATTGTCATCTGCATAATTATAAAGAGTGCTATCATTCACAACATTAAAAATATCATTGATAAATATATTAAAAAGAACAGGACCCAGGATAGAACCCTGGGGAACACCTTTATAAATATATTTTCATGTACTTAAGTTATTTCCGACTTTAACACATTGTTTCCTATCTGTTAAATAATTTTGTAAAAGATTCAAAGAGTTGTCTTCAACACCGTATGCTTTAAGTTTTAATAATAGTAAGTCATGTGGCAGGCAGTCAAAAGCTTTTGAGAGGTCCATAAGGATAGCAGCTACATAGAGATTTTCGTCAACTGCCTTCTTCCAGTCTTCAATTAGCTTGAGAAGTGCTGTATTACAGCCATATCCTGGTCTAAATGCTGACAAGAAAGGATGAAATAAATTTTCAAAATACTCTATGAGCTGCTGATATATGGCCCTCTCAAAAAACTTCGATACCACAGGTGAAATACTCACAGGCCTATAGGTGCCTACCTCCAATTGACTATTTTTCTTATGTAATGGAACTACAAGTGCATTTTTAAGCTGATTGGGAAATTCTGATTTAGAAAATGACATTTGTATTAGATTAGTAATTGGTTTAACTATAGCAGGTTTAGCAATTTTTAGCACTTTAACAGAGATATCATCCATTCCTGTAGCTTTGACAAGACAAGACACGAGAAGCACATTTTATTTAAAGTCGGATTATCTAAAACACATAGCAAACATAAGATCTGTAGAGCTTTTTACCGACATACAAACACAACATTATATTTAAAACATATATTTGTTAGGACAGGGTTATACATACATGTACATGATAAAAAGCAAGTTACTTGTTAAGAGATCATACACATTGTTAAAAGGCATACTTAAAGAACATTAAACATCATAATTTTTAACTTAAAACACTTGGATCACTTAAAATGTATTTATCAGTTAGAAGATCTAAAAGCATTGAGCTCAGTTTTAAGCATAAATAAAAGCATAAAGTGCAGTTATAAGCATAAATAAAAGCATAAAGTGCAGTTATAAGCATGAATAGCATAATGTACAGTTATACACCCATATAAGCATAAAGCACTGTTTAAGCACAACTAAAAGCACAAATATCAGATTTAAGCACAGCTAAAAGCAACCCGATCTATTATAGCACACATTTGAGCACCAAGATAGTTATTAGCACCAAAAGCACAGAGATCAGTTAATACTACAACTAAAGCACTGATAGATACTGTTACTAGCCCTTATCTAAGCACAAGTTTGCATAAATAATCAAAATATCAATGTGAGATAAGTAAAATAAGCATAACACAGCACATTACATGTATACAGCGAAGGCTCAAAGGAGTGATTTAGAGACCTGCAGGAGCTACATCTGCAATAACTGCCATTCCAGTTGTTGATAAGGCTTTTGAATTGGTTGAGGTTTGCCTCTGCACGAATGTTGTCAGGCAGCTCATTCCAGAGTGTTGCTCCAGCATATCTCAGCGAATGGAAACCATAATGTGTTGTTCTCACCTGTGGAATATTAACAGTGTTTTCCTTTCTGAAAGAGTAATTAGAATTTTTAAAACTAATAATATCTTGTAAGTACAGTGGTGATTTCTAATGTACAATTTTAAAAACCTCAATTGCCATACATCTCATTCTTCTAATTTTTAAAGTTGGCATTCTAGATTTGTATTAAAGAGTCTCATAGTCACTTGAATTATCTTCGTATATAAACCTCAAGGCACGTTCTTGAATTTTCCCCATGTTTTTAGTAATACCCTCCCCACAAAAGTGCCAAACACTAGGACACAATAATTGAAGTATGATAAAATAAATGAATAGTATATTGTCAATCTTCCCAGTTTAGAAAAATGTTTACCAATTTTTTTTTAAAAACATTTAACTGTCTTGAGGCCTTATTACAATAATGGAGATGTATGTATTACAACGCATCTGATAATCTATTGTCACTCGCAAAAGTTTAATTTCATTTTCACATTCAATAACATGCCCATCCAAAGTGAATTTCAAGTTCCCATTTTTTGTTTTGTTCCCTATGGCAATCGCCTGAAATTTTTCTGGATTAGCTTTCATTTTATTAACATCAAACCAATTAATTAAAGCTGTGCTTTCATATTCCAAAGTGTTAAGTAATCCCTCTAGGCCAGGTCCTGAGTAAGACAATGTATTGTCATCTGCATAATTATAAAGAGTGCTATCTTTCACAGCATTAAAAATATCATTGATAAATATATTAAAAAGAACAGGACCCAGGATAGAACCCTGGGGAACACCTATATGAATATTTTTTCATGTACTTAAGTTATTTCCGACTTTTACACATTGTTTCCTATCTGTTAAATAATTTTGTAAAAGATTCAAAGAGTTGTCTTCAACACCGTATGCTTTAAGTTTTAATAATAGTAAGTCATATGGCAGGCAGTCAAAAGCTTTTGAGAGGTCCACAAGGATAGCAGCTACATAGAGATTTTCGTCAACTGCCTTCTTCCAGTCTTCAATTACCATGAGAAGTGCTGTATTACAGCCATATCCTGGTCTAAATGCTGACAAGAAAGGATGAAATAAATTTTCAAAATACTCTATGAGCTGCTGATATATGGCCCTCTCAAAAAACTTCGATACCACAGGTAAAATACTCACAGGCCTATAGTTGCCTACCTCCAATTGACTAAATTTCTTATATAATAGAACTACAAGTGCATTTTTTAGCTGATTGGGAAATTCTGATTTAGAAAATGACATATTTATTAGATTAGTAATTGGTTTAACTATAGCAGGTTTAGCAATTTTTAGCACTTTAACAGAGATATCATCCATTCCTGTAGCCTTATGAATGTTCATTTTGTCTATTTGCTTTACTATAAAATCATCAGTTATATCTTTAAAAACCAGTTTACTTTCTACTTTACAATTTTCTTGGATTGCTTTAATACTGGGATTGTTTTCATTTATAATAAAACTCTCATTGCCAATATCCAAAAATTCAGCAGCTATAGATTCTATTGACCCACATTCTAGATCAATCTTTCTGTCACATGGTAGGTCTGATCGGATGTAAATTGCAAGGCCTCCACCATTTGCATTTCGGTCTTTCCTCCATAGATGGTAATGGTCAACTTTGAACTGTGCATCTGGGAAAGATTGGTCCAGTTTGGATTCTGCGATTGTCAATATATCAACAATGTTACTTTGTAATAAATCTTTTACAGAACTGAATTTGTATCTCAGACTGTTTATATTAAGATATGAGCACAAGAGTTTGTTGGGATGTAGCTTTCTTACTCGATAGAGCTCTTCAAATATGTTGATGAATTCACTATCATGTTCAATGTTTACATCGGAAGTTGACATAACCTCGGTCAAAGGGAGGTAACTACAATTAGAACTGTCAGAGATATTGTCTATGTCATCTTGTTCGAAATAAAAATCGAAATAAAAGTCTGTAATAAGTTTATCTAAAATAAAGAAGTATAAAAATGCAGCACAAATTTAATATTAAAAAAACAATGTTTACATGAAATATAGTCGTTATCGTTACAATAACGTCACATTACATTGATAATATGAGAGTCAAAATTGCTTTCAGATAAAATCATTGGTAATAACATTCATTACGACGTCTAAAATTAGGTGCGACAAAAGTACATCTTGTATCACTTAGGTTGTATCAATAGCTTAATTTTTCGATTTTGACAAAATCCATAATTAATTTTAGTGACTGCACATTACGTATATTATGTGTAGGTACATTCTGGTACCCAGACGATGATATCCTCTTTAGCCTAAGCGGACTTCAGGTCAGGAGCATTGATTTCGACGAAATTTGACGTTCGGGCATTCTCCAGACGGCCGCTGTGGCCGAGTGGTTAAGATAGTTCGTCTACTATTGATCACGTGGTCTGTCAACACTGAGATTCGACTCTCACTGCAGGCAGGGTAAACTCGACCCCAGTCTTAATTAACAAGGATTGCCAGTTTTCCTAACGCAGGTAGGGGTTCTCTCCGGGTACTCCGGCTTCCTCCCCCAATGAAAACTGGACGCCATGATATAGATTGCTGAAAGTCGCATTAAAACACAATTCAAGTATTCAAACAATCTCTAGACTAACCATTTTGTAATATAGATAAGTTCACGTAGACCGAACGTATTGTGACGTCATTCGTTTTATGACGTTCATTGTTTACATTTCTTAGTTGAGCTTACATTAAGATTTCAACGTAAGTTTAAACGTAAATTTAAAATCAAATTTCAATTTAAATTTTATAAGGAAAAGGTATTCCCAGCTCGTGATATTAAATGGTATTACACATGACCTGGTCTCCTGGTGCAATATTTTTCATTGACGCAAGCTTAAATGTATGTAATACGTTTATCTAAAATTAAGAAGTATACAAAGGGTAGAACCAAAAAGAATGTTTCAAATTTAAAATTTAACATCCATCGAAGCTTTGTTTATAAAATGTAGTCCCTAACGTCACACGTATTATGACATCATGTCTCATTCATAGAATTTATTCAGCGATCATTGATTTTACCATTCATTGTGACGTAAGAAGTTGTTCCGACAAATGTACATGTTTATACAAGAATAAAAAATTACTTGTTTTTATTGGAATAAAAGAACAAAAGAATGTCTCAAATGAAACATTGTCTGGCCTTTTTAAATTATAACAAGTACAAAATTGAATCAATGTGGCTAAATTTTACCGCTAGGCAATGTTTTGTATTGGACACATTTAGTGTGTTTCACCTCACAACGGCAATGTTTTGTATTGGACATATTTAGTGTGTTTCACCTCACAACGGCAATGTTTTGTATCAGTGTGTTTCACCTCACAACCGCAATGTTTTGTTTGGGCACATTTTTAGTGTTTCTACACAAAAAGTCAATGTTTTGTTTTTTACTACAACTTTATGTCATTTAAATAGCAATAGGAATTATATCATTGACCATTGCATTATTTCAGCTTATAAAACACAGAAGACATGATATCACGCGAAATGAACAATAAAAATTAGTTTGTAGTTGAATATGATCTTACCATAACGTATACAATTTCGAGATCACAAAATTGTTCAAACAAATATTATTTTCAGTACGTTAGGATGTCAACATCTCAAAAGAGTGTACACGGTATGCTATTCATGCTATCTAAATTTACTGCTACAAATTAAGGATATCACGTTTAATTATGTAAGTTTACTTTCCAAAGAAAAGATTGCTTTATTTTTCAGACTTTCTGAAACGATTGTAGAAACAATGTCTAGCAAATGGTCAACAGTAGTGTTTTTGGTGTTGCTGTTGTTTATACATCATGCTGATGGTAGGCATATACATACGATAGGAATCGTAGGTCATATGTTTTGATACTTCTTAGTACTTCTACTTTAACAGTAATTAATTATAGAACACACACTGGTGGTATCTATGCAATTTGGTTATTCCATCCATATATACGTATCAAAAGCGACATACATATTTTAAATTTCTCGTTAGCAAAACAAACACAGCGCTGTCTAATTAATGGATAAAACAGCAGTATAGTTAAATTAACATTAACAGATACCTATTGATTGTCAGGCTACATGTTTATATGGGTAAAACGGCTGTCAAGTTGGCACTAATTAAATATTTTTCTCACGTGCAATATCAAGAATCTTTCATTGGATCGATTTTTCATACGTTGTAGCGTGTTTTAAATATGAAATATACAAAAGTAGTGTTTTCGAGCTATATTTCAAGTTTTAATAAGGATAACAATGTCATTTGTAAGCTAATAAGCGATTGACCCAATATTCAATAAATATGTAAACACATGCCAACAAAAGGAACACAATGGAAACGGGAGGTTTGGCATACATAAAACCTGGTTTAACCCACCATTTCTTTTGAAATGCCTGTACGAAGTCAGGACCATTGCCGTAGTTACTATATGTTTGGTTGTTGTTTGTGGAGTTTGCCGTTTTCTCGGACTCGGATTTGTGGATTGTCTTTCTTGTATTGACAGTTTCATTGGTGTTCGGTATTTTGTTATTACCCTCACCATTAGTATATTTCAGCAAAACTGTTTTACATAAAGATTAGTCTTTAAACGTTAACTTAATTGCGATTTATAAATAAAATATATTTAAATCCAGTTTGAATCGTAAGGTCAATTACTTACAACGAGAAAAGTGCCATAAATATTTGTTTGTCAACTGCATTACGTTTTTGGTTCAAAATAAATGTCTTTGATTAATATTTAGGTGGCCCTATATCTTACGCATCTTGTATGGCTGCTGTAGGAAGCAGTGGGGTTGTAGCTGGTGCAGCAGTTACTCCAGCCCTTGGTTTCAAATCATCGGGCAAAGCAGCTGGGTCATGGGAGGCATCTTCGATGGCAACATTTGGTGGAGCTGTTCCAGCTGGTAGCCTGTTTGCTACGTTGCAGTTCGCAGGAGCCACTGGATTTACCATGCAAGACTTTGGAGGAATATCAGGATTCTGTGCGGCTTTGACTGCATCACACCCATAAGCAATAATTTAATAACTGTTTTTACCTTTTGATTTAAACATTTACTTGCCTTATTTTTCATTAATTTTTCTGTTATTACTCCAAGGCGTTGTTGATTCTAGTGTTTTAGTTATCTTTATTTTCGTTATTGTTTTCTTTTTAATCAGTGAAGTAAATCATCACTATTTTTTGCTCAGACATATTCGAACTCAGTTGGGAGCTTCCTGTTTTAATGTATTTCTATAATAAGCTATTCTGGTATTATGTTGATCATAAATAATCAATTAATAGTCAAAGTCGATACACCTAAATACATTATATATGAATGCTAATTTTTGTACAGTCTATGAAACCGACAGAAATTGACTGTTTTGTGCAAAGTACGGAAATGTGCGCTCATAAACAGACTTTTTGTCTAAAATTATTTATATTATTATTTTTAATGCAAGAAATATAGCTATAACGTAAGATGTCGGGTTTAAAATCTAAATTAAATTGACGTCGTATGTTCGGAGTGTGCTATCCGAAGTAACCTTAACTAAAACATAACAAGATATAAACAGATATACTTTGCCAAGTAATGACCTAAAATATCGGTAATCATGCCTAAAACTCATACTGTTTTAACTGATAAAAATGCAGTTATATTGGAACTTTAAATAAAAGCTTATATATCAAGATTATGTTGAGTGTGTTATTGCAAATTATTATCAAATAGTAAATAACGACAAAGTGTGGAAAATTGAATGAAAAATAAATGCTAGGCACTGGCAATTCTACAAAGTTAAAAATATCAATATACCAGCTCCTTTTTCTTTAGAACTGTAATGATTGTAACCACCTGAAAGAAAATATTGTCAGCTCTACATCAGTATAGAGCTAAATGTGCTCACGTATTAAAACCGTAATTGTGATCATCGACGAAACCATACAGATGTGGAAGAAAAATAATTGATATGTGTCAATGATGCGGTAGGATGCTAGATTGACACGTTTTTAGTGGGAAAATTTTATAAAACATCGCAGTCTTTCATTCTGTGCGTTTGCAAATATGCAGCTACCACCTTTAGCTAATTTGAATTACCATTTCTTTTACAATTTAAATAACATTGTCTTCTCTACCCAGACGAAAATCGTATAACGGAAAACGATAGTTATCACAAGTACCCTCTTGATGCGACGAATCTCCGATCTTATAAAAATTGCTTGAATTAAAGTCGATACTATAGTAACTTATACCTACTTACTCACAATTTTTTTAAATGAATTACAAAATGACAAAACATTAAAATTAAAATGTATTCATATTAGTATTATGTCTGTAGCAGGCATACGATAATCCTGTTTTTTCTAGGTTAACTCCCCCGTTCCACCCACTCTAAATCTTTTCTTTGTGCCTATATTTCCGCTCGTAATTACTTTCATCGCAGCGTTTCAAAATATTATATTCCCCCAGGCCTATCGGACAATTACTTATCCCTACCATTACTGCCACTACTAGCCAAGGACATTGAAAGGGTCCTCCGAGAAGTATAAAGTGTATAAAGTAGGAAGTATTGTCAAAGATGGGAAAACGTTGTACAACAAATAAAGCTACAGACGCCAGACGACTTAAAAACGCCAAGTCTACGTATACATGCAGGGCAAATAAGCCACATCCGCAAAAATAACTCTTTTAACACAAAGGCTGATACTACAAGATATTAAATTACAAGTAAAAGAATATTACGAAGAACAAATGTATTCGTCAAGATGGTTAAAACACAAAAAGATGAATCATTGATAACAAACGAATGATTTAAGATGTACAATAGAAAAACCGTAATACGTTAAGCAAGCTTGAGCATAAGCACTGCCATAACATGGACATGAACACAAAATCGCACATTAGCCATACAGACATGTAGACAAACATAAATTGACAAAAAGTTACAAAGGAGCGATGCTGAACAGCGACAAAATAAGAGTAATTTAAACTAATGCAAGTTAAAATACATAATGAAGCAGGCTTTTATTAACATACCGACTGTTTAAATGCCGCGACAGAAATTCGAATTCGGGTACAAAAGCAATTATAAAGAGCACGCTAGAATAACTCGTTAAATTTCGAGAAAGGCAATTCCTTTTTTAAATGTTCTGGAAATTCGTTCAATGTTTTTACTTCAAAATGCATAAATGAGTTAAAACCATGCATTGTTCCTCAGACCATTGGTATATTTGCTTAATTCTTGATCAAAAATTATTTCAATTTTGTTTTATTGCAAAGAAATCATGTAAACAGACTGGACCTTGTTATAGTATTTAAAAAGTACGATAACCAATACCAAAGCTGTTGTAGTTAAAGTTAAAATATTGCAGTAATATAAATATTTTGATGGCTCTCTGCAGGTGTTTATATAAATGAGAAAGGATAAAAGATGATTAATAGTTTATTTTCTAAATTTATAATACAAAATATTTCAATACATGTCTAGAAACTTTCGTATGCTTAGTTCACACATTTAGAGATTTGGCCGGACTAGCTAACTGTGACAATCTGTATTTATCCGTAGATTGTCGAATTGTAACCTTAGTCACTGTCTTAGTACAGTGGTATTGGGTCTCAACCTTGGCGTTGCCTGGGGTCTATACTCCACAGAATACCACAGCCGCAGACGTAATATAAGGCTTTCTATGAAATACCCATTTTGTTCCACTATAGTACGAACCACAACAGAGCAATACAAAACTTCTATCTTATATCAATCTTACAGATTATATACAAACCAATACGTTTAATACGATTTAGTAACGGTGTATTATTGTCGTTTGATCCGTGACAAAAATTTTGAACATGTTCAAAAATTGTCACAGATATAAACAAGTATTTCTACGTTTGACTAAGGGTACAATACGACAAGCTACGGACCAATACAGATTGCCACGAATGATGACGGATCATATCTGTAGCTAGTCCGGTCAAATGTCTAAATGTGTGAACTAGGCATATGAAAGATTCTAGACATTTATTGAAATATTTTGTATTGCACATTTAGAAAATAGCCTATTAATCATCTTTTATTTTGTCTCATTTATATAACTGGACTAAAAAAAATGGCACTAAACATCTGCAGAGAGCCATAAAAATAGTATATATTATAAACTACAACAGCTTTGGCGTTGGCAATCGGACTTTTTAAATACTGTACAAAATGCCAGTGTATTTTCATGATTTCATTTCAATAAAAAAAATTGAAATATTTTTTTATACAAGAATTAAGCAAATATACCAATGGTCAGAACAACAATGCATGGTTTTAACTCATTTATGCATTTTGAAGTAAAAACATTAAATAAATTGCCAGAACATTTCCTGAATGAATCACCTTTCTTGAAATTTAACGAGTTATGACTAGCGTGCTCTTAAAAATTGCTTATGTACCCGAATTCTAATTTCTGTTACGGCATTTCAACAGTCGGTATGTTCATAATGTAAAAACTTGCCTTATTATGTATTTTAACTTTAGTTTAGTTACTTTTATATTGTCGCTTTTCAGTATACCTCATTTGTGACTTTTTTCATTTATGATTGTCTTCATGTCTGTATGGCTAATGTGTGAGTCTGTGTTAATGTGCATGTTACGGTAGTGCTTATTGTGTAGTGGAGGTCATGCAACTACTCAAGGTTTCTTAGTGTATTGCGGTATTTCTATACATCATATACCATTCGCTTTGTTCTCAATAATTCATTTTTTTGTGTTTTAACCAACTTGACGAATACATTTGTGCTTCGTGATCTTCTTTAAGTTGTGATTTAATATCTTGTATTATTAGCTTTGTGTTAAAAGAGTTATTTTTGCGCATGTGGTTTATCTGTCTTGCATGTATATGTAGACTTTTAAATCGTCTGGCGTCTGTTTCTTAATTTATTTTACAACGTGTTCCCATCTTTGACAATACTACTTTGGACACTTTATATTTCTCGGGGCACCCTTTCGATGTACTGGGCTAGTAGTGTCAGTAATGGTAGGTATAAATAAAGCGTCGCGTTTTCCGATAGGCCCGGAGGAATATAATATTTGGAAACGCTTTCATGGAAGTAAAGTCGAGCGGAAATATAGGCACAAAAAAGAAATGTAGTGTGTGGGGAACGGGAAAGTAAACCTAGACAAAACAGAATTCTTGTATCCCTGCTACAGACATAATACGAATACCGTTTCATATTTGTGTGTTCTGTCATTTTGTAATTTATTTCGGTTACAAACGTCGTGATTAAAAGAGTATAAGTTACTATAATCTCGACTTTAATTCAAGCATTTTTTTATAAATTCGTCGTATCCGAACCCGGTACTTGTGATAAAATTAACTATCGTTTTCCTATATGCGATATTCGTCTGGTTAGACAAGAAAACATTATTTACATTGTACTAGAAATGGTCACTACAATATACTGAAGATGGTAGCTGTATATTTGCAAACGCATCGAACGAAAGACTGTCATGATGTATAAAATTTTCCCACTTAAAAGATGTTAAGCTAGCATCCATCCGCACCATTGACACATATTAATTATTTTAGCTTCCACGTCTGTATGGTTACGTCGATGATCACAATCCTGGTGTGAATTCGTGAGCACTTATAGCTCTCTACGGATTTAAAACTGACAATATTTTCTTTCGGGTGTTTACAATCCTCGAAGTTCTATAGGAAAAAAGTTATATTGATTTTTTCAACTTTGTAGAATTGCCTGTGCCTAGGATTTCTTTTTCATCGAATTTTCCACACTTTGTCGTAACTTACCAATGAATCATTTTGGTACAAATCTTCTCTTTTGTCGATCTTGCACTGTTCTATCTGGAACGAATGCCTCAACTAGTCAAAAATACCACGCTCCTTGCACGATAAATACCAATTTTTAGAATTTGTAAATGAGCGAACAAAATGCAGACCGCTACTGTAACAAAAGTCTTAATTTTTCGTCTCTAATCAATGCTCTATACTTTTCCAGTGCCAGTCAGTTGTTTTGTTCCCGTTGTGTTCCACGTTGATTAATGGTTTGTTAACTTGTCGCGTCCTAAATATAGCTGAATATTGCTCTCTGAACGTTAAACTATCAATAAATTAATCAACAATAGACAAAAATCACATTCAATCACCGATAAAACCAAAAGTAGTTTCTAAATACGTTGTTTCTGCGCATACAGATTTCACTTCATGTTTAGTAAGATCATATTAAGTCGCCAAAACTTCGTTGGCGACTTATTGTTTTTGCACCGTTTCTTATTATTATTATGGCTCCCAAACAAAAGTTTGGGAAACATATTGTTTTTGCTCCGTTTCTTATTATGGCTCCCAAACAAAAGTTTGGGAGACATATTGTTTTTGCTCCGTTTCTTATTATTATGGCTACCAAACGAAAGTTTGGGAGACATATTGTTTTTGCTCCGTTTCTTATTATTATGGCTACCAAACGAAAGTTTGGGAGACATATTGTTTTTGCTCCGTTTCTTATTATTATTTTTTTTTTATTCTTCCACTTTCCGCCAGAATTTTGTCCGACTGTTTTCTCGGAGACCGTAAATTGGATCGACATGAAACTTCACACAAAATAGGTCATGATGTGAAGTGGTGCCTTTCAAGTTTAAAATTTTTAAATTGGCGGCCATTTTGAAAATGAAAAAAAATCCTTAAAAAACCAAAAGTTTACGGATTTCGATGAAAATTGGAATATAAGTAGAGTATGTTATACTGCACCATATTACACCTATGTTGACTTTTTTTGGCGGCCATTTTGAATCCAAAATGGCCGCCAAAATTTAAAAATGCTCGTTATCGCACGAAACTTGGTTTTTAGGTAGATTGCAATATTGCGATCAGATGTTAGTCATCGAAATTTGAATTTGAACATGGCGGCCATCTTTAAATGGCGGCCATTTTGAAAATAAAAATAAATCCTTAAAGATCCAAAAGTTAACGGATTTCAATGAAAATTGGAATATAAGTTACATTTTTCAAAAAGCAAAGGCAGAAAACATATTTTTAAACTGGATTATTTATCATATTAACTGGATAAATTAAGCTTTTACATCACAACATACAATCTCGGGGTAAATACTGTCAATAGGGCGGCCCCCATATGCAAAATGTTTTTCAGCTAAATTATGACGTACAAATTTTATTGGGGAGAAAGACGGAGTATTCGGAGGAAACCACCGACCAGCGATAAGAACACTGGCAATTCTTGTCAATTAAGATTGGAATCCAATACAACTGCATGCAGTGAGAATCGAACCCGCAATCTCAGTATTGACAGACCACGTGATCAATAATAGACGAACTACATTAACCACTCGGCCACCGAGGTCCCTGCAAGATAATAGATGGTCTTTAATTTTCAGGTTCTGTATTGGACTTAGTACTACATTCCAGATTGGTAAAATCAATCTCTACGATAAGGAGTTTTGTTTCTTATATTATTACCGTGAAGAGGAACGTCATAAATTTAACCACCAATTCCGAATTACCATTATAAGTTTATCAGGCCCGCAAGTTTCATTTTAGTTTGAAGTCTTTAAGGCTTTAATTAATTCTGTCGTGTCCTCGATCTGGGTAAAGTTCAATTAAAGTTCTTTACTGCAGCATTACTTTATTATGAACTAGCTTATTTTTTCTGAACAAATCTGCATCAAAGGCTGCATGAATATGATTCTTAAAATAAATCTTCAGTCATCAAACTTATATTGTGGATTCTTGTATCACAGTTCATTGTGATTTTGGGAAGATATTTTTTTGACGAGATCTTGGTCTTTTAAGTAGTTTTCAAACTAGCCATATTTCACATTCTGCCGTAGTGTTAATTATCTATTCAACATACTTAGTAAAAGCCGCATAGTTCGATAGTTAATTTTAGCACTTTTGTATGGTTACATGGATCTGTGTTGCATTCCTCTTTGTTTTCCGCTTAACACCAAGTTTCCTCATATCCCGTTCTGTATGACAAAATTTCATAACATCTTTATCCCTTATGGTTTCATATATAAGTTGTCTTCTTATGGTTTAGCCTGGAGGATCCCATCACTCCTTAAGCTTTTTTACCATTACTGAATTTACACATGACCAGTAGCTCGCGACCTGGACACGTAGCCGTTGAATTCTTCTTGGGATCCTCACCAATGGACGGGGACTTTATCTCGAAAGTTCATATGCCCACAGGTGCTTGTGCCTTTTGTTACCCAAAGCATATCATGCAAGGCAGCACGATTAGATATATAGGTTACCTAAACAGTCTTTTTGTTGTTTATCTAAGATCAACATTTACTTGAAAATTAAATACTGACCGACTGTCATATTCTTGTATTCAGGTTTTAATTAATTCGGTGGACCATGTAATGTTGTTTAATCTGTGTGTTTTCGGTTTAGAGGAATTTTTATTCCAAGAAGGTATTAACCATAAGGAAACATTTCTTTGAGCAACTGAATATAAGATTGTTAAGTGTTTTGAGGTTGTGATAAATTACACCACCTCAAGGATGCCAAAGTGGGTTATTTCTCTGGTATGTTTGATAGTTAATGCAAAACATGGACGTTTAAAGTAAATACGATTTTTTCCCAGAGAAGTAAAAGGTATTTTTGATCAATTGTTGCTTTTAATTCAACAGATTGACATAATAAGTGACGCCAAAAAATTCGCATGGAATGATAATTTAACACAATTTCTTTATATATTGATTACACGACTTAAAAGTATTACAGCGGTATAATTATCTAAGTATAAATTAAGATGGTAAATATGGACTGAGGTTAAACTTGGAGTTGATTCCTTTGTTTTCCTTTGTTTGTATACATGTTCCAATGATTCTGTTACAGTCAACAGTGTCAACACCAACAATAGAAATCTGTAATATTTTCTGGTACATAATACAAGTACCCTTTTTACATGCGTAAAGTTATACTAAAAATTACTCTGGACAGATTTATATCTAAAAAGTAAGCCTATTATCTTTAATATTCAAATACATCACTGAGTTGCGTTTCAGTTTTTGTTTTAGTAGAAAAAAATAATTCCATATAAACTGTTTGTTAACAAACATGATAATCTAAGGATCGGAGACAATACAAGTCAAAATACTATTAACTTTTATAAGTGATAAATCAACATATTGTGTAGGTGTAAGTCAAGAAAAAAAAATTGAACATTGTGTTTTTTTTGTGAAAGTACGCATTAAAGTAAATGATGATCATCGTTGGGTATCATCAAGTGATCTTGGCTTTATTTGCAATTAGATTATCGATTGTTAAGCCATTTACGACATCGGACACCGGAGGCTAAAAATATTTAGACCACCAACTGACTGGATTAAATTTTTTAATTACCTTTAGCGGACCGATGTCACGTGGTGTGTCTGTTATGAAACAATTGTCGGTTATTCCGACGCAGTCGGTATTATATTCACTTTTTACCCTTTGACCTCATGACACTTCACCTCTCGTAATTCTGTTTCTTGATTGGTTAAAAACCAATTGGACGGGGGTTCGAAACAGGGTGGTAAATTGGCCAGGGGCTCGGAACAGGGTGGTAATTCACCTTTCAAATTGTGTACTATTATTATTGGATTTTACCGTCTGTTTGTTTATAAAATTATTTCATAGTGCAATTTAAGTATAAAGAACGATCGAGATGGCCTGCAGTTTGTAAAATTTTTATATCAAACAACTTGTACAAAAATGTTAAAATATTTTTTATTTGAAGTACAGCGCAAATTAAATGCATATTAACACGCTGGATTTAAAAACCAATTGGACGGGGGTTCGGAACAGGGTGGTAAATTGGCCAGGGGCTCGGAACAGGGTGGTAATTCACCTTTCAAATTGTGTACTATTATTATTAGATTTTACCGTCTGTTTGTTTATAAAATTATTTCATAGTGCAATTTAAGTATAAAGAACGATAGAGATGGCCTGCAGTTTGTAAAATTTTATATCAAACAACTTGTACAAAAATGTTAAATATTTTTTATTTGAAGTATACAGCGCAAATTAAATGCATATTAACACGCTGGATTTTAGCGGGCTTATATGGAGGATAAAAAAGACGAAGAGACGAAATTTTAATTAATTTCTAAATACAAATTAACAATCATTTTATATTCATGTTGATATTAAATTAAATGTATTATTGTTCTTGGGCGTCCGTCGTAGTACACACATAGATAGAGAGTTGTGGCTCTAATTGTAAAGTATACTTTGCTTATTCAGTAAATTTTAAACTATAAACATTTTATTACAAAATTTCTAATATTCAATTTGTTTACATTATTGTATAACTGCTTTGGTGCTCGCAGAAAAACTTCATTTCTATATCTTAGGCATTGGGTTTCAATACATAATAGCAATAAACTTTCTGGAATACATGTACATGTACAGCAAAGTACATGTAGTTGTATGTACATTATCAATTTTAGGTTAACTGTATGCTTGGTAAATCTGTTAATATCGAAAACACGTAAATAAAAGGGGGCACACATGTATAAATGAATAATTTCAAACTCGTTTAATCTGGGACTAGTGTTAATTTATAGGTTCATGATTTCATTCACGTAGTAATAATTGTCAGTCAGTACTTCCCCCAACAAATTTCCACCAAACATTTCTGGTGTATTGAAACGGGGAATTTGTATGACAATAAAGGCGATGCGTAGTTCAATGCATAACTCAATTTATATCTTTACTGCGTCGGTTATCTTTTTTAAAGATAGTACTTGGTAGTTATAATTCCTTAATTTGTAAGATATTGAAACATACCGTTACATGTCCACTGCATTCATCTAAGAAAGATTCCACGTTACACCTACAAATATGGTATCGTCCACATTTGATATGTCCTCGGTCACTCTATTGGCTTCGGAAGTTTGAATTCTCCGTCTGTCAGGTTAATTAGGGCCCCGCTACTTAGTGGCGCACGCCCCAGAGTGATCAGTCTGTTCGTTCGTCCATGCGTCCGTCTGCCTGAAACTAATCGTGTCCTTTCTTTATTTTGTTTTATCTTTTGAAGTAGGCTTTTGATATTTTGTATGTGGTAGAAAATATCCATACAATGTGTCGCGTACCATGGTTGATGAACTTTGACCTCAAGGTCAGCGCGGCGCACATAGATGAAGAGCATCTCACTGATACATAGATTTTTGCTAGTCTTGTCTAAAAAAGCGCAGAAATCGTTGGTCATAAAAATGTCCGTCTAATCTCTATCCGTGTCCATTACCGGTTTCTGCGTGATCGCCATAGGGATTGTTTGTTTATTTGTTTAAATGTTGTTACATATCACTTTCAACAATTTTTTAGATTTATCACGGATATCATATGAGTACCTGGAGGAAAGCCCCGACCTCCGGTAAGTAAAGTGGCAATCCCGTCAATTAAGATTGGAGTCGAGCGCACCGTGCCCGCAGTGACACTGGAAACCGCAATCAAGTGACGATAGACCACATGATAAATAGTAGACGAACTACTTGAACCACTAGGCCATCGACGTAGGGAGATAACTGTTTATATTATTTAAACAAGTGTTCAATGATCTGCTGCTGATTCGTTCCCGCTGTCTCGGTTGATTGGCTAACACTGTTAGAGTAGTAATTAATCATCTTGGTGAAGTGATTATTATAAGGGTGTCTTGAAGCAAACTTGAGGTAATGTAATGATTAATACCGTGTATAGTTTGTTTAGCCTGTCAATATCATTGCATACACTTTTTTTTCTCTGTCATTTTTGTTTTTAATATCTCCGAGCTGTCTGGTACCTTGTCTTAACAGCTTTAGTTTGAATCGATGATCGTACCTAACTGATTTATTTTCGTGACAGTTGTGAGACAAGTCTCCAAATTGAGATGTTTCTGTCAACACACATCAGTTTATTATTGAGAGTATTAATTATTTTGGAATTGTCGATCATAGTTTGATTGCTTGTTTGTTTGAATATTGTTTAACGTGGCAATTTTTCAGCTATATCATGGAGACAAGTTTTTATTGGGGGAGGAAGCCGGAGTAACCGGAGAAAACCCCGGACAAGCGGTAAAAACTGGCAATCCTTGTCAATTAAGCCTGGAGTCGAATACACCCTGCATGCAGTGATCAAGTTTTAACATCCTCTATACAAAGCTCTGGATAGTATCGCGCAATTTTTGATCTACCTTGAGATTGATCGGACGCACTTTTGAGATTGATCTTCATTTCTAATTATTTCATATATTTGTGAGTTATCACCCTGAAGGAAAATTTGAAGGTCTTGAACATATTTTCGCATGACAGACCACGTGATCCATAAAAAAACGAACTACATTAACTACTCAGCCACCGAGGCCACTTTATATAAATATTAAATATTGCATTATTATCATGAACATTTTTAGTACAATGAACAATTGCCAAATTTATTATTCTTTTATGTATTACACTTTAGCAACAAAATACATATAACACGATTCACCGCAGTGATCGTAATAAACAATGATGATTTCTAGTTAATAAATGACATAATTAAATTAAGTCAGCTTCATTCTTTTTGAATTCTCGATTTTATACTGGAACACAAAGTATGGTTATATAAGCTACAACATCTATCATTACAATTTTGAATGGTAGACGTTTAAAAAGACACAAGCTATTTGTTTCAACTTACTTTCATTCAAAATATTAGTACGTATACCCGTATGTACTCAGTTATACCCCGTATGTACTCAGCTATACCCCGTATGTACTCAGCTATACCCCGTTTGTACTCAGCTATACCAGTATGTACTCAGCTATACCCCGTTTGTACTCAGCTATACCACGTTTGTACTCAGCTATACCCCGTATGTACTCAGTTATACTCGGTATGTACTCAGCTATACCCCGTATGTACTCAGCTATACCCCGTTTGTACTCAGCTATACCCCGTATGTACGCAGCTATACCCCGTTTGTACCCAGCTATACCACGTTTGTACTCAGCTATACCCCGTATGTACGCAGCTATACCCCGTTTGTACCCAGCTATACCACGTTTGTACTCAGCTATACCCCGTATGTACTCAGCTATACCCCGTATGTACTCAGCTATACCCCGTTTGTACTCAGCTATACCCCGTATGTACTCAGCTATACCCCGTATGTACTCAGCTATACCCCGTTTTCTCCACAATATGTTTTCGTGCACTAATACATTCTGTTTCCTTGAAAAATAATGCAATCAACCGCTGTGAAATTAACTAAAATAAAACTAAGTATCAACATATTTACGTATATCTGAATTTGTTACCTTGGTAATTTTGATTACATCTTGTTGGAATATTTGAGCAAAGCCAAGTGACAGCACGGCACGTACGCTGCTGGCGGACTGGGAAGCAACTATTTTGGGTTAAGTTTGTAAATGAGAAAGTTTAAGAGCAATATTTTATGACTTGTTTACGTCATTTATTTATACTGACATTCAATGACTAAGGCCATTCGTTGGTCAGTCTTTGTGGAGTTTAATGCCGTTTTCAGTTTGACAGCTAGATCGTGCTAATGAGTCTTGATAAGACGAAACGCGCGTCTGGCGCAGAAAATTCTATTAACCTTGGTATCTTTGACGACATTGTATTTTATACGTGAAAACACTCCTCGACATCTTATGTGAAAAGTCGCAATTCTTGTTAATTAAGATTGGAGTCGAGCACAACCTGGACGTAGTTCCATAACATAAAACCTCTCATTTCACGTGATCAATAGTAGTTCTAACTACCTTGACCACTCGGCAACCGAGCGCCCCCCCCCCCCACCCCACCCCCCCCCCCCCGGAAATAAAATTTTGAATTTAACGGGAAATCAAAATTATGGAATCAAGCTGCATTTAATGGCGGCACGAATACAATTTGTAGTAATGAAAACTTCGTTTAGTTAAAAACCAATGCATAAGATAGATTTAAATGGTGTCGGCCATTCCATTTAATGGGAGTGAAGGGTATCTCAAATAAAGCTCCAAACAATACTTTAAACATCCTCGATATACTAAGGTAAGACAATTTTTAGAAAATTTAGATATTTTTCTTTCAGTTTAGGGTAGTTTGGATGGGTGTACAATCTTTTTTTATATCAAATTTAACTTAAAGATTCCGCACGATTTTCTTGCGTAATTAGCGTACGGGAAATGTGTTTAAGGATGAAACCTCGCATTTCACTAAAACATAAAATATCAGTATCCGATAAGAATGTTGAAAATAAACATGAAATGAGAGGTTTTATTAATGGAACTAAACCTGGACGCAGTGAGACTGGAATTCGTTACCTCAGTTACTGTTGAAAGGCACGTGATTAATAATAGATGAATAATCGGCTAAGTACTGGCCAAAGACGCCCCTACAAATATATGAATAGGTAACGAACTCGTTTAGGTCACCTTATTCTTTACAGACGCACTCGAGTTTTCTCTCATGAACATATTTATAATAACTAGCATATAAATTTATATGCGCGAACACGAGTTGTAACGACTGAATTTGTTTTTATCTATGTACAGACATTTATCCCATTCCCTATATTTATCGGTCTACTGAAAACTAATTATGTTATGATAATGCACATTTGTATTAAATATTAACTACAAGGAAAAGAAGGTCTGACCGTGCTACGCTCTGTTAATATACAATGTTGAGAGAATAGGTCTACCTGCTATATTATTTATTGGCAAAAATGTGTATTCTTTTCTTTTGAATGAATAAATCTCACATTTGTTTTTGATCTTAGTTTAGTTAAAAATTAAATTAAATCAAGTTACATTATCATTTTTATGTTTTGATTTGACGTATTTTAGAATATTTTTATACAGCATTGAATTAGTAGTGGTTCGATAAATAACAGTTGTGCCAGCTGCAGCAATTATTGATTTCCCTTGTGTGTGAGTGCGGGGTGGGGAGATAGGGGTTGGCTGATATCTACTCAGGTGAACTCCACGAACGTTGTTGATATATCATGTACAAAAAAAAAGATTTGGTTTGGTATATCATTGGAGGGTGGAGTCAATAAGTCTGAACATCTCATTAGTTAATAAATACCTAAAAGTGAATTTAAGCACTTCAAGACTTATATTGCATCCCCTGTCAGGCTTCGGTGTTACAACAGTGTGTAGTATATTACAATGAATACTACTAAGAGGAATTTTGGGCAGCTAGACGGGTTTGGTATGTAGAATTCCGTCTATACCCAACTCTCCACACTTTATAATTGTTTGTCATATATTTCCCAAGTAGATGCTTTTGTTAAACGTGTTCTCGACGTGAATAAAGCTGTTTACAGCAGGCAAATATTCAATAGGTCAGTCAGTCTAATATAATTTCTCTAACTTTGATTGGACATCGCTCAAAATTTAAGGAATTAAAATTAGCGGTTTATCCATATAAAAGTTAGTCGCCAGTATTAAGTCAATAAAACTATCGATTAACGTCCACAACTGGTCAAATTCAACAGCTTTATCCTAATGTGTAGGCTTTGAACATTGCGAGAATATCTTGATTTTAATATGACGCGGGCTTTCGCTATGTAAACAAAGCCGTGTTAAAATTCCAATAAATTTAGTTCGCCAATGCGCTAGTTTTTTTTGGTTGCAGTCGTTTAAATTTTATTTTAAAAAAACTAAATTTTTTAAAACCATAATCATCGTTACTGCCAATAAAGTTGTTATTTTAAGTCTGAATTTTGAGATTTGCATGATTCAACATTCAGCCAATAAATTATGTTTCCAACACTCTACATTATGACACACGGGATGTACGTGGAACAGCCTTTCACTAGCGCACATTTATGTTCCGCTTCACTGTACAGATTACTTTATTCGTCATAATCAGAATCAAAATTATTCATATCGCTCGTGGCAAAATATTCAAGAATATAATGTCCAACCATGTTAAAACGACATAAAAGTATGGTATCCATGAAATATTTCTTAATTAGATATATAAAACATATGATACACGTCATCACCTTTTTTGTGCATATGTATAACTATATGTTGATCAAAGTTACTGGATTATGACTACCCCTTTATATGACTTGTTACTGGAATTACCCCGAGTACAACGGCGGGTGCCGCGCGTGGTGCAAGAGTTGCTACCCCTTCCGGAGCACCTGGATTGGGAGGAGGGTAGGAGGGGGTCTCATCCTGTACTCCCGCAAAAATAAATACAAAATCCCGTTTTCCCGTTCAAAAATCAGACGACTTACCTCAGATCTGTAGATGAACAAGGATGATGCTGTAATTGCAACGTATTGTGACTTTATAGCATGTATATCGCATTTAGGATAATTTATATGTTTACATGTGGATTGCCTTTGTGTTAACTGAATTTGTCTTTGCCCTTTTGGACTGCCCCATTGGTACCTCTCTGCTTCATCCAGGGTTAATTAAGATCATGTAATGAAGCCGCATACATAGATAAACATGCATTTTTTATGTTTGTCATGATCTGTTATTGATTTTAGACTTACCCGAAGACTTACAGTTTGTAGATACATGAGTTTCCCGATTTCCCGATAAAATAAAATGAATTTCCCGTATCCCGTTAAGTAGAAATCCCGTATTCCCATTGAAATAAAACGATCATTCCCGGATCCCGCTATGTAAAAATCCCGAATTCCCGCTTTTTTATTTGTTAAATCCCGAATTCCCGGCGAATGAATCAGCCTTTCCCACTGTCCCGTAAAAGGTCCTACCGACCCTCAGATGGATTCACCCGCGGATTTTGGTGTCTTTTCGTGTTACATTATTTTTGATTTTTGTTGAACAATGTATGTTTGTTTATTTTCTTCTTGACTAATTGTTTTCTGATTGCTCCTCGTTATATCCAATTCCTCTTTCTGACTGTATTTTAATGTTATGTAATATGGGTCCCCAGTGGGGGAAATGTCCCTTGTTGTTTATATTTTATTAGATATTTAAAAAACGCACCTATTGCTAAACTTCTATGGTTCATAAGGATCCATAAGGACATTTAAAAAAAATATATTACTATTTGAGCTGCGGATTTTGGGGGGTAATGTGTGGAAGGGGGCGAGAATATACAATTTCTAAATAATCTGCCGAAAGGGAATGATATATCTGGTAACTATAATAACTTTGCTATTTCTTTATTAGCTAAGCATATAAGACAGCAGTGATGCTTGCCAGCGTTATGCATTTAGATTTTATGAATGATTTGATAACAAAACGCCAACATCAAAAATAATAGATAAAACATTCATTGTGAAGATATATAATATACAATATCGAAACAATACCTCGCTTGTCAATATAAATAGTTTTAAATTTTAAAATCTTGATAAACTTAAGATTTCTTAAGTTAAAAGGCCATTTAAATCCACGACGGTGATAAACAAATCATGTGTAGGCTTAAGCAAATAAATTTATCATATTTCAATCAGGAAACTTACAAACAACGTATCGGAAATCATTGGATCCCAGAGAGGCCTCTTTTTATTGATTGAAATTGATTGTATTTACTTTATAAGATTTATGCATGTGGTTTTATCTATTTGGGTAGATTCTTGGTGAGTAAATATGTTTTTAATATACGATTTACAAGAAAGTTGTTTTCGATACAATTTCAAGATTGCAAATAACAATGATAGGGAGGACAAATTTTCTATCATAAAACAGGTTACATATGTAACACGTATATTCTTGACCCTTCAGTCTGTGTTCAGGAATATAAGTGTTATGTCTTTAGAAGGTCATTATTTTGAATTATTCTTTGTAGTGAACAAGATTTTTATATATGTAAATGATGATTTCGTTCCTATTGATATAACATATACTTCTGTCTGTGAAGTACTCATAGTTCATATGTTATTCTCATATGTCATGCAATTAACGATATCATATATCACAAACAATGTAAGCGTTAAAAATGGTAAAATAATTAAACAATTGTTTCAACCACGTCGGACCTTTATATCAAATAGTTTGAAGTATTGTATTAGAACACTTTAGATAAAACACGGAAGTTGTTTAAAATGGACTGATTAGGACGACGACTATTTTATATGTTTGCAGCTCTTGTCGGATTAAGGGAACATAAACGTATATCAGATTATCTTGGATAAGTCTTTATAATTACAAGTACAAATTTTACTTGCAGCAAGGTGTGACCGACATGATGAATTTTCACGCGTTGTATTTGTTCATTGAACATCACGTATCCGACCGAACAAGTCTCGTTTTTAAGCGGGAGTTGATATATGTTTGGTAAATCTTGTTGTTGGCTCCACCGGATTTGTAGGGAGGTGAGTTTTGGGTCGGTCTTAATTTTTTATTATTATTTCTACTCGCCTTTTTCAAAGCGACCTGAGGTCAGCTATTACCCGCGTTATATATTCGCGTTTTAGTTAGGGTCGATACAGGTCGGTCATTACTTGTTTTTAACTTCCTCCATCTAAGCACAGGGGCTTGTAAAAATGGATTTTCTTGCGCTTTCCAATAATTACTGGTCCCGCATTATAACAAAATCGACCCAGTAATTATTGGAAAGCCCAAGTTAATCGATTTTTACCAGCCCTGTGATCTAAGTGGATCTGACACATTTCTGTGTAGCAAATTGGTATAATTTTGAAAAAATTGTCTCAAAAATACAGACATATGTTTCATTGATACGTTTGAATTTTCTTAGTAGCGAAGATTGACTACTGAAGAGGAAAATGCTTATATTCACGGCAGTGTATATTGTTTCCCTTTTTGGAAGATCCCGAATTAATTGATGACGTGTACAAATGACGTAGGATACTGGATCTCTTTCTCTCCATTTTTCTTTGTTTGTTGGATTGTTTACTGTACTTGACCAATAAGTAACATGACTTCCGTTAACTGACCAATTTTAGCTTTTAGCATATTAGTAACATGACTTCCGTTAACTGACCAATTTTAGCATATTAGTAACATGACTTCCGTTAACTGACCAATTTTAGCATATTAGTAACATGACTTCCGTTAACTGACCAATTTTAGCTTTTAGCATATTAGTAACATGACTTCCGTTAACTGACCAATTTTAGCTTTTAGCATATTAGTAACATGACTTCCGTTAACTGACCAATTTTAGCACATTAGTAACATGACTTCCGTTAACTGACCAATTTTAGCATATTAGTAACATGACTTCCGTTAACTGACTAATTTGAGCATATTAGTAACATGACTTCCGTTAACTGACCAATTTTAGCATATTAGTAACATGACTTCCGTTAACTGACTAATTTTAGCATATTAGTAACATGACTTCCGTTAAATTTATTTTATCGCCAAAACACGAAAATTGAACCTTTCATTTTGGCTGAAATGTCAACATAGCCAAATAATTTTCGTGAAATATGCTTAGATATGGTGTAGATATTTAAACGACTTTAAACCAAGGATTTAGTTAATACAGGTGACCACACATAAAACACAGCTGTCGGGATTCTGACTATTCTCACTGAATATCGGATGTACAATAAATTTTCACATTGTTTCGCCTGTTTCTGTTTCTCAGGTAGGTTCCTCCGTTTGTCGGAGCACTCAAAATAGCGGATAATAAGTTATTTTTTGCTTTGCACACACACACACATTAAAAGGTAGTCCATCCAAAGTGCTGTTAAACATGGTTTACATGTTGATTAAATGGTCGGTATAAAAAAAACAAACTATTCCTTTGATAAAAGTTAAAAGTATTTACACATAATAGCCAATTGATTTTGACGTCATTTAGTTGATAAAAGTTAAAAACAGGAGTCATGATGGAGTCGTGGTATGTTCATCTAAAAGGTTATTAGTTGCGTAGTCGGTTAAAACTATAAATTTTTTATAGTTAAAACACATCTATTACGTTTTTAAAAGTCACTTCACACATAAAAAATGTTCTCAGCATGATTTGACAATAATGATTTTCCATTTCGTATTACGGGATAGTGCTATATACACAGTGTAAGTTAAAAGGTTATCCACAAAGTCTATATTATTGCTTTGGTCCTTTATAGTATCCATTGTACATATCATGCCTATATACATAAGCACAGTCTAAAATCTAAAATCTCAACATGGCGAAGAGTGTTTATTGTGGCTCCAGCAGTTTGAGCATGATGGTGCTGCGTTTTTTATGTAGTTCGTAACACAGCTTCTGTGACAATCTTATCGTTTGTATATGTTTTATTTATTTATTTATTTATTTATTTATTTATTTATTTATTTATTTATTTATTTATTTATTTATTTATTTATTTATTTATTTATTTATTTATTTATTTATTTATTTATTTATTTATTTATTTATTTATTTATTTATCCCTACTGTCTGTATCTGATAACAATCATAAATATTCATGTCATAATAATATCTTCAATAAATCTAATACGTTTAACAGATAATTATGATCTAATTTTATAATTAATTCTTAGATAATTAGTAAATAAGTAAACAACACACATTACCGTCATGAGTCTATAATTTGGACGCGATGTATTCATGCCCAGTGACAAGTATAAAACTGAAAGATGTCTGCGGCTTATGCAAGTGCTCTATATGGGAACTAATAAAAAAGTGGAATATGGTTCAGTTTAGGGTTAGGTTATAGTTTGTGATTTTATTTTTAAGAGTAAGTGGAAACTCTTTCTGTAGCGAATGCTATAGTAGTAGTGCGACACGTGCAATATTTATTATGATGACTGTTATTTATTAAAGGTAATGGATTTCACCTAAAACGATGAAAGTGGCGACGATATTAACGACGATTTTTGTGTCTGTGATTTTATCAAGTAAACATGTGCTTGTTTGTGGACAAGGTAAATAATGTTAGAATTGTTCAGTTATTTACCAAAAGTTACAAAACTATTAATTGTCTCTTGTTTTCACCTCACTCATCACGTCTTGTTTCCACAAATCTTATCCGTCGTGTTTGTGGTTTATAACTTATTGATACATCGAATCTTTATTATATTTATAGTAGGCAGTGTGGTTAAGTAGTGATTAGTCTACTGCTAACGAGGTCATTATCCATTTGGGATGGCCTGTGCAAAAGTAACCAAACTTGCGAGACATCAAAATTTTTTATTAAAAAAATCTTTCTTTCAGTTAAAATTTCATATATCGGGCATTACACATATAATGCTATATTACATAAAAATGGAGACAAAAGTATACCTGACCACAGATGGCTTTTCTACTTTCATTTCAATGTTGTGGTCACATTGTACCGCATTACACACTTTAGGAAATGCTTCCACTGTAAAGACATTGACTGGAAAAATATATTCTTGCTATATTTTCATCCTGCCATGTTTTGATGCACCGGAAATTAATTCATTGAATAAGATAATGACCCCTAACGGGGGTAGCACTGACTTAACGCGAAATGTATGCGGGGGGGGGTGGGGGGGAGGAGGGGGCAGATGCTCCTGCTTCTACTCTCATGAAAAGTGGACGCCATGTCTTAGCTGAAGATTTTATTCAAGGAGCTTAAATCTGTATTAAAAATTTTGTACAATCTAAACAAGAAATTTCCATATACAAAAATAATTATTTTTTTCTTTTTTCTGCTTTAAAAAAAATAGGTTTGGTTTTATGGCGTCTTTGTACTACATTAAATCGTTCGAACTCGAAGATATAAAGCAATGACACAACAAAGGCATTAGAAACACGAGGTTGTAAAACATGGTCGTTTATATAACTGTCTATTGACTGTTAATTGCCCCTGTTTGATAATACTGCGAAAAAACTACTTTTTCAGTAAAATATTCAGTTACATGTAGGTACGGTTACAATATTTAAGCTGTTGAAAGCGGTTAATTGAATGTTTGCTATATAACTGTATAGCTGGTACTTCTTTAGTTAACACTTTCTACAGTTATCATGTGGCCTGTACACGATAAACACTTGCAAGAGATTGTGTCCCTAGACAACAGTAGCATCACAATGCATTGAATTGTCTGGACTACTTGTAAACTGAACCCCCCCCCCCCCAACCCAATCAAGGTGCCCTTAAACGCGGGGCCCAATTGGATTAATATGGTCCAATTATCTAAAGCCGGCCCTGTGTGCAATTACCGAGCCAATATCAATTACTTCCTTGTAATCTTGAAGTAATATAAATCGACGATGTTGAGTCTTTTTTATTATTAAGTTCCTCGGGCATTTCCGCAAGTCTTTTCAGAACATATTGTACATATGCTAAAATCAAGAGAGATAGATATTGAAAATTCGGAAATATCAGAGGACAACGTTATAATAAAGCATTGCGACGTCCGAATGGGAACAATCTAACAAGGCGTCTATACAATTTTGCCTGGTATTTTAAATTGCATTTACGTAACATACAGCATTGTTTTTTTTAGCTATGTCATGCATCGTCGAAGTGTTATTCAATGAGGAAGCAGATAAAACACGGTGAAATCCCCGGACCTCCAGCAAAACACCTAGCTATCATAGTAAAAATTTAGTTTGAAGTCGAGCATCCCTGACTAGATGTCACAACATCAGTGGGCGATTAGTGACTGTACTTCACAAATTATCAAAACTAACAAATGGCATACAACTTGTTTTAATGTTTTAATAGAATAAAGATATATGTAATACATGTTCGTTAATTTTATTGGCCGGATTTCACAGAGTGAAAATCCAGGTTATAGTATTGTGAATGTTGGGCGGGCGACCGTGGAAACAATTTTCGAAACAGTTTTCTCAGCAACTACTACAGTACTTGAGATTTAAAACGCAACACTTTAGCAATCCGTCAGCGTTCCAAAATCCGTCATCAATCAGCTATCAATCAGTAAGATCAGTCAAATCGTTCCCAATCCGTCCGTCGGTCAAATTGACGGATTTAGAACGATTTGAATGATCTGACTGATTGATTAGACTAATCGCGTCATGAAGTCCATTCAACTTCCGGTGAGTGAAATAAATATTTCCAAACATCACATAGTGTCATTTTATAAAAAAACAAATGTTAAAAAAAAACAATAAATTAAAAAAATACGCACAATGACTTAAAAAAGTACTTGCCAATGCGTACCTCTCGTATTTGTCTTTAAAAGCAGATAAAAGCGCGAAAGACGAAAAGGTGGAATCATAAATTTTTTCTCACTTCGCGAGTTTGTGTTAGCATTATTTGTATGTATGTTTGTTTGAAGTTTATTTATAACACCATTTTCAAAAATTATATATGATGTATAACATAGTGTCGAGTGTGTATAGGGAAGAGCTGGAGTATCCAGCTAACCCGACGACTTTCGACGGGAAAACTGGTACTCTTTTCAAATTTAGGGATGAGTTGACCACACGCTCTCGCTGCAAGAGTCATACAGACAACCTCGGTGATCAATAGTAGATTACTGCTACCTTAACGACCAAGGTCGAGTTTTTTTCATTATAAATACTTAAAAAGATCATTTGTCGCAGTTTGATTAAAGCTTTCTTTCTGTGCCACAATTCCTAAGAATTCCTGGGTATAGTACTAAAAAGATTAACTACAGAAGCGTAAACAATATATATTTTACTCACCGATTCATTATGTCACATGAATTTATGAAAATTAAATATTATTTTAATAAAGAATAAATACTAAACATCCTCGTATATAGATACTTATGTACGAAAGCCCAGAAGGCTCATTCGAGATTCGAGAATCGAAATTCGAAATACGAGATTCGAGATTCGAAATTCGAGATTCGAAATTCAATATAGTTATTACCAATCAAATTGCGTGTGACATAATCGCCTACCAATCAGAATATTATTTTTACAAATTTAACGTAGCAACGTGCTATCAAGTTCGCGGGTTTTGTGCAATATAATTGTGTTCTTTAAAATTATTTTTATTTGGGGTTTCAACTGTGACTGAGTAGTTTCAGGGATTTGTGCTGACAAGATAATTAATGGGTATTTTCTGCACATTTCTAAGTTCAAAGGGCCAAAATAAGCCAGTGGCGGATCAAGAAACTTCGAAAGGGGGCCACTGACTGGCTAATAGGGGCCTACTTTGGTCATGATTCAATGATTTCCGATATATCCAACCTTTTTTCTGTCAAATAGGAGGGGAGGGGGGCAGACCCCCTCTGAATCCATCCATGATAGCCCCTACACAAAATTTGAGGGCCAAAATGCCCTGGTAATATGCAACTAAATATGTTGTACCTACTATATACCAATATATAAAACTCCATACAGTAGTTTCAAAGGAGTAGCTCTGACCAGATGATAAATGAGTATTTTCGGCAAATTTTAAGTTCAAAGGGCTATAACTCCCACGAAAAATTGGTGATCAAAATTCCCTAGTAACATGCACAACTACATAATTATGGTGTACATCCTATACACCAAGTTTTGTTGAATTCGTTTTACAGGTACATTCTTGTTTCTTGATTTAAAAAAACAAGATGTAATTGTGAACTGAATTAATTTGATAAAATAACAAAAAAAACTTAAAAATTTTACATGTTGAACACTGTCATTCTTTGACAAATATGTGGACGGTTAAAACAACAAATAAATATAATTAAAAAAAAACACAATTTTATTGAACAAAACCCGTGAACGTTTATATAAGAACTATTCTGATTGGTAGATTTTTTGTCACGCGCAATGTTATTTGTTATAACTATATTGAATTTCGAATTTCGATTCTCGAATCTCGAATGAGCATTCTGGGCTTTCGTACTTATGAATTCAAGATGCGAAAATGTAAACGTAAGATGAAATTCAAATCTGCTGTTCGCATTTTTGCAATAGTTGACGTTCATGGAAAATTATCCTCACAAGTCAGGGTTTCTGTATACACATTCCCGGGCTAGAAATTTTCGAATGACGTCAATCCTTAAAAATATCAACCAATGAAATTGCTTGAATGAAGCAAATGTTTGGCAGTAGTCATTCTTACTTATTCTTGAGTGTGAAGAAAACGTAACGCAACTAATAAATAACGCGGCAAAAACAAACTATTAACACTACTCTACAAAATACACGGATGTTCACATGGTCTACGCAACACATCCGGATATCCCCTAACCAAGTCGTAAATAAAAGCGAGCTTTTGATTGGCTACATTAAGGTATGATGTAGCCAATCAAAATAGTGGCGTCTAACCCGGGAATTTCCTACTTTAGTTTGTGAAGGTTTCGTGGACACAGTGTAGACACAAAAACCGTGACTTGTGGGGAAAATGATATTTTACTATTGTCTGTTATAGGCGTTCAATATTTAATGATAGAAAAAGTATAAATGTTTTCCTTAAAAATCGGGAGTATTTGAAATAAGTTACTAGCATTCATCACAGAGCTGCATAAGGGATGTCCTTCGGTTGGTGGGGGGGGGGGTCATTATACGGAAATGCATGGCCGCGGATCATTTTAGATTTCGAATACGAAAGCCCAGAAGGCTCATTCGATATTTGAAATTCGAGATTCAAGATTCGAAACTCGAAATTCGAGATTCGAAATTCGAAATTCGAAATTCGAAATTCGAAACTCGGGATTCGAGATTCGAAATTCGAAATTCAATATAGTTATAACCAATCAGATTGCGTGTAACATAATCGTCTACCAATCAAAATAATTCTTATATAAACGTAGCCACGTGCTATTATGTTTATTTGGTGTTTTAACCGTCGACATATTTGTCAACGAATGACTTGTTCAACATGGTTTTGTTAAAAAAATCAAATTTATAAGCTTAATTTATTTGTTATTTTATTAAATTAATTCAGTTCACAATAACATCTTGATTTTACAAATCAAGAAATAAGAATGTACATGTAAAACGGAATTCAACAAAACTTGGTGTGTAGGAAGTATAGTTTTGAATGTTACCAGGGTCTTTTGGCCCTCAAATTTTGTGTGGGGGCTTTCAGGGGTGGATCCAGAGGGGCCCTCCCTTTTGACGGAAAAATGTGGTTGGATATATAGGAAATCATTCATGGCCAAAGTGGCTCCACTTGGCCAGTGAGTGCCCCCCCCCCTTTTTCGACATTTTGGATCCGCCACTGGCTTATTTTAGCCATTTGAAATGTGCTGAAAATACCCATTAATTATCTTGTCAGCACAAATCCTCTGAAACTACTCAGTACTATACAAAATTCTATGAAACTTGATATGTAACTAGTACACCATAAATGTAGTTGTGCATATTATCAGGAATTATTGATTCCTAAATTTATATGGTAGTTATGGCTCTTTGAACTTAGAAATTTTCAGTAATCCTCAATAATCATGGTTTTCGCTTTAACTCCCCTAAAACTACTCAGCCAAATTTTATGTAGTTTCGATTTAAGCAAGGAATTCTGATTGGTAGAGATTATGACACACGCAATCTGATTGGCTAAAACTATATTGAATTTCGAATCTTGATTCTCGAATATATAAGAACTATTCTGATTGGTAGACGATTATGTCACATGCAATCTGATTGGTTATAACTATACTGAATTTCGAATTTCGAATTTCGAATATCGAATCTCGAATTTCGAATGAGCCTTCTGGGCTTTCGTACAGAAAGGTAAATTATCCGCCTATACATATACCCCTTATTTTTACAGTGGAATTCTATATTTTTGCCCTTTGGTCCATCTTTCCTTAACTCATTGTTTCTCTAAACTTGTTCTCGTCCTGAATAAAGGGTTCCCAAAACGTCTAATCGGAAAATAAACATATAATTAAAAATGGGGATTAAGAGGTCCGTTGAAGGTTTTATCTTAATTTACCTGTAAAATAATTAATATTTTTCTAGTAAATGTCTCATGAATACCTAAACAAATGTTTGTTCAATAATTTATATTTTGCAATTAACGTTTCGAGAATTGTCCTTATATACTAAAACATATAAACTGCTGAGGTGTTTGAAGAATATTAAACATCAAAATATACAAACATAATGAAACAATCATTTAAGTTTTTTCTTCACGATATAAATGACAAATCGATGTCACATTCACATTTACTTACAAACAGTTGAGGATTTTCATGCTGAAAGATTGTTGTCAACCAAAGAGACGATATTTTGACTTTATGATTTAGACACTCGAAACCATTTTGATTATGACTCATGAATGAGTTAAACTAGTGGTAATTTGTGATTTATTAATAAATTTATTACTCTAAATGTATTGCAAAAACTCTATAAGATGGAATAGTTTTATGTGATTTGAGCGACGTCATTCAAAAAGGGACTTTCGCAGAGAACGTTACGCTAAAACCGTCGTCAAACAAAACTTATTTATCAAACGCAAAATACCGGGAAATAGACGGCTTATTTCATCATTCGTTTGTTCGTTGTTGTGATACAGTGCAATGATTGAATGTTTTCAGAATTATCGGTAACATATCAGTTTTTTTGTAATAGGAGGTGCGATCGCATCCAAACAAAACCCCTCCTCTTCGAATGGCTCTGATTGGAAATTCGCGAGAGAAGCATCATGCAGCATCACCACACAGAACTCAGCATAACAGTCTGGAGATTAATTTATATAAATTCTTGTTTACACGTCGTGATCTAAAGGGATAATGATGTTCTCACACGTACAGTGAAATGCTTGATACCGAGGCTGTGCTTATCTCAACCGTGAATTAGACACCCCTCTATTACAACATGCATGCAGCCAATTCTAAATAAATTATTTTGTTTTATAGATAAACACAAACACAATTCATTGTTAATCTGGCTGGACTTTAGTTGACAACCTGTTTAAAGCAGATAAATCGCAACTAGTCAAAATTACACGTCGTTTACATTAAATTGTAAGAACAAGAATTTTTCATCTGCCATTCTCTTCTGGGACTAGTATAACTTATTGACTAATTTGTTCCTGATATAGGTTCATGCGGAATTTATAAATTTATTAGTTTGGTTTGTCACAAGTCATGGTGTGTAAATCATAATTCTCTTTAACACGCAGTCATCAAATGACGCCTGCATTTGGTGACTTATTATTTATGATAATATTTTATATTTGGATTTTTTACATAATAGGAGACAAATCCCTGAACGATAGTCCTTTCTGTACATTCTCTTTATACGCGTTTGTAACATGAAAAATTAAAATAATTGATATTTGAACTTATCTTTTAAATCAGCAACTGGAAATATTTATTCATGATAATATTTTGTATTTGGATTATTTGCATAATAGGAGACAAATCCTAAAATGATAGTCCTTTCTGTACATTCTCTTTATACACGTTTGTAACATGAAAAATTAAAAGAAATGATTGTTGAACTTATTTTTAAATCTGCAACTGGAAATATAATTGTGCTTTAAGAATAAATTTACTGGAATACAAGAAAAATGTTCATTACCCATAAATAAATATTGCTCATTTACATAGGTTTCAAATTAAAGTGCAAAGTTCTTTCTATGGATTGTATATCCAGGGAACATGTTTACTTGTATTATTTCGTAACATTTATAAAGTAACGTGATTCATCTTGAGCAATGTAGATTAAAGAATGTTTCTCTTTTTTCAAAACAGGATTTAACTCGGTATGTTGTTCTTATCACGGCTTCCTAGAATTATTGAACCGATGGGTTTATCAAGAGAACGACAAAACTATATTTGTTCCAATTGTTCCGTTAATATCTTAGAAAACAATAAAGGGATAAGATTTGTCCACCACTAGTTTGTCAGGTCACATTCCTTTTATTTTTGGTGTCTAAAATTAAATTGGTACAAATTTAATTCCTTTGGAATTTCCTTTTTTGTCAAACTAGAAGAAATCTCAAAGCATTACAAAATGAGGATTGTGGGTATATGTTAACATTTAACATTCATCTGAGTCATTTTAGAATCAAATCATTTTAAAAGACTACCTCGAAATACGAGTTTATAATGTGAATGTTCTACGCAAAATCTTGAAAATTGATGACGTCAGACAATAGTGATTGGAGATTTGCGGATTTCAACTTTGAAAAAATAAGATGCAACTTTTGGTCGAAATATTTCGATGTATCAGGATCACACTTCTGCAAAAATCTAATTTTCGAAAATTTTCTACTTAGGTCCCTTTATGATTGATGCCGCTCATCTTATAAATTTTTTTATTAAGTTTTTTAAGTTTAATATGTATAATGTTTATATATATCTGTTGGGCATACTTTTCAATGGTAAAGCAAAAAATATCAAACCAATCTTGTTATGTTAAAGACAGTTTTTTAAATATCTTTTTTAAACTGGAAATTGTGTTCATATTTCATTTTTCAACCTTATGAATTAAGTTAAGTTAAAAACAAAATCATACCCCTCAACGGGCCTCTTAATCCTCATTTCTTAATTAGATGTTTATTTTGAAGGTCGAAGTTTTTGGAATAACCGAATGAAGCTGAATATACTGCTCGCGGGAAGTAATGCAATCAATCAATCAATCAATCAATCAATCAATCAATCAATCAATCGAATAAGTTATTCTTCAAATTGAAGAACGATCTTTAAAAGGGCAAGTTTTGAAAAGGTTATGTTTGATAAATGTGACTGTTATGACAATGTTTAAACTGATCTTTTAAGAACTAAAGAATAATTCTTTCAAAATATGTTACTATTTCGTACAGTAAAACGTGTCAATGTGTAACATATTTTTACACTAAACTGCAGTATTCACAGACTCTTATCTCCAGCGTTTTGGGGGCTAAGGTGCCTCATCTACTTTTGATCACATGACTGACAGAGGTTGCGGATTGTTTTATTACTGCAGGTAGGGTGTGCTCGACTCCAACTTAATTAACAAGGATTGTCGATTTTAACCTGTACTCAGGCTTCCTCTAACTCCACCCACAATAAAACTTGAAGCTATGAAATAACTGAAATTTTGATGCAAACCATAAACAATCAAACAATCCAAAGTAACTGTAATGGTACATTTTTACTACTTTAATTGTATGTAAAAAAAACAAGAATCTCTGTGTATTTTACAATATGTTGAACTTTATGTTTAGTCAACAGTGTGTTTTGTTTGACAATGCTTGTTTAACAGTTCAACAATTGTTTATACATAGCAGTTTGATAATTGAATTTAAAAATGTTGTAAACTAAATTAAATCATGCAGGCAAACAATTTTTTTCTAGCTGCATGTAAAAATGATGTGTGTCAAAAAGAGGCCATGCACTTTGCTAACCGTGAAATAAATTTGTTACAGAGTTGGGGGACGGGTCGGCCTAATATTTACAAAAATATACCAGTAACAGGTCACAGAAAATAAAATAGGCCGAAATCACGAATCGAGATTAAAATAAATAAAATTAAAGAAGATCAATAATGGATTACGAAAATTAAACATTTATCTCGTCGCTAATGATCTGCCTTAAATTGAAAATTTTTTCGAAGGTTCACAGGGATTACCCGCAGAGATGACCTGCATTAAAGAAATTTGTTTAATTATGTAATATAAAGAAAATAGTTGTGTTTTGGTTTTGTTTTAATATTTTTATTTTACTTTTTATTTTTTTTTTTCTTGAACGAGACATTTGTATTTTCTATTTGTTCAAATACTAGCGTTTATTGTATTATAAATGTATATATAACATAAAAATGACGCAGAATTCGTTTCATCTTCAAATTATGAAGATAAACGTATCCGTAAATAAGCTGACCGATTTATGCACTGATTGGACTGATCGCACTGATCGCCGACGGCTACCAAGGTAATGACGTATTACTTTTGGGTGGATGTAATCCCAATCAATTAGTCAGCGATCCGTTAGCGTTCCAAAATCCGTCAGCAATCAGTTATCAATCAGTCAAAGTGTTGCGTTTATGGTAGCAAGTACTGTAATCACATTCTCTTGAAATTTGGTATGAAGCATTAGCATGGCCTCCCATTAAGTGGGATTCGATTTCAGGTCTGTCGCTCACCTACTTCATGTTAACCGACTTAGTTAATTTTTAACGAAATCCGGCCATTTCTGTCTTTGATCGATTTTTTTTATATTTTAGGTAATGTTAACACTAATCAGGCCAATGCTGTATCTGCGAATTCTCTAACAGAGTGAGTATTGAATATGAAGTCCTAGCTTTGTATTTTTGAAGATTTTGCACCACTTTCAGCATTTTTTTCAGCAGTATTGCCGTCTTGTTTACATAAAAAAGGACTCATTCGGTATTACTTGATGAGAACCCACACGACCATTGGCAATCGAACGCCCCTTGCTTGAAGTCGGATACTAGCTCAAAAACTGATTGTTGAAAGCTAAATGCAAAAGTAGTAAAAATTGACATTAAAATTAAATAAAAAGTCCAATATTAAATTCATTATTTTTATGCTAGGGTGATATAAAAATTATATATTGATTAACTGAACAGGTTGCATGTTATTGAAATCTGCGTATGAATAAATTAATCTCGGGTGACATTAGAACTTCATACTTGATATTTTATACTGATAAATGTCAAAATATTTTTCGACAACAGACAGACTGAAGTTTTCAATCAGTGCAAGATTGTATCAGTCATGTTAGTTGTAATATCGTTCAGGATGAGAAACTTTGAATCAAGTCCAATAATTTTTGGAGTTTTATTTTATTTATTTATTTATTTATTTATTTATTTTGGATATTTTGGGTTTTTTGGTCATAATGGCATATTCATAACTCTTTTTGAGAACATATATTATAAACCAACAAAATCCCTATAACATGTTTGGACGGGTTATTGTAAAGTGAAGTCGGGCGGGCCGTCGAGGCGAGAGAAATATCTATATTGTGTATCAACTCCTACAGATCTCAACCCAAATCTCTGAAGTTTCACAGAAAGTTTTGAATTTGTGCATCTGATATTATGGAAATTTTCAAGGATTTTTTCCCAATTTTCCAGATTTTGGAACTTTTTCAGAGCATTTTCAACAGACAGTACATAAATCAGCTCCTCCTTAAGTTTTAAATACAGATCTTTGAAACTTCGTTGAAAGATTGCACGTGTATTAAAGTTGTGCACTTATGGAATTTTTCCATGAATTTTTTCTAACTTTCCAGACTTGGCAACCTTTTTCGTGTAATCAATTTCTCATACATTTTTTACACAGACCTAAAAACTTCTTCAACAAATTGTAATCAATTTGCCATGTATTAATGCACTTGCTGTGCAACCCGGCCATTTCAAACTATTGCGATTTAATTTAGTGAAAATCTTTTTCATATTATATTTTTGTATAACATTATTTAACTTTTATACTTAATTTTACAGTCCCCAATAACACTTTAAATAGAAGTTTTCAGTTTCAGCACGGCGATCACGGCTTTTGTTTACTGTTTCATTTTCAGCACGGCCACAATGTCCATTGTTATTACCAGTGTAGTTTGTGGATTTTGTTCATTTTCAGAACGGTCACCACGGCAATTGTTGCGACCAGTTTTATATCAGCATTGCCACCACGGCTTTTGTTGCGACCAGTGTAGTTTGTGGCCTTCCTCATTTTCAGCATAGTCAAAGCAGATATTGTTGTGACCAATGTAGATTGTGGACTTTTTTCATTTTCAGCACTGCAATCACATCCATTGTTGTGACCAATGTAGTTTGTGGACTTTTTTATATTTAGTACGGCCACCACGGCAATTGTTGTTACCAGTTTTATTTTCAGCATGTCCACCACAGCTTTTGTTGCGACCAGTGTAGATTGTTGCATTTTTCATTTTCAGTATGGACACAGCGGCTGTTTTTGTGAACAGTGTAGTTTGTGGAATTTTTTTTTCATTCTCAGCACTCCAACCACATCCATTGTTGTGAAAAATGTAGTGTGTGGACTTTTTTATTTTTAGTACGGCCATCACAGCCATTGTTGTGACCGGTATAGTTTGTGGACTTGTTTTTTCATTTTCAGCACGGCCACCACGGCCATTGTTGTGACCGGTATAGTTTGTGGACGTTTTTATTTTCAGCACGGCCACCACAGCCATTGTTGTGACCAGTATAGTTTGTGGACGTTTTTATTTTCAGCACGGCCACCACGGCCATTGTTGTGACCAGTGTAGTATGTGGACGTTTTTATTTTCAGCACGGCAACCACGGCCATTGTTGTGACCAGTATAGTTTGTGGACTTGTTTTTTCATTTTCAGCACGGCCACCACGGCCATTGTTGTGACCGGTATAGTTTGTGGACGTTTTTATTTTCAGCACGGCCACCACGGCCATTGTTGTGACCAGTATAGTTTGTGGAATTTTTTATTTTCAGCACGGCCAACACAGCCATTGTTGTGACCAGTATAGTTTGTGGACGTTTTTATTTTCAGCACGGCCACCACGGCCATTGTTGTGACCAGTATAGTTTGTGGACGTTTTTATTTTTAGTACGGCCACCACGGCGATCGTTGTGACCAGTATAGTTTTTGGACGTTTTTATTTTTAGTACGGCCACCACGGCGATCGTTGTGACCAGTATAGTTTGTGGACTTGGTGCTATAATGTGTGTTTGTGGTTTCCTAATATGTTGTTATAAAAAAGCCTGCGTCGGTAAGAATAAAATATCATAAAAAATGCCAATGTTAAAATGTTAAATACCAATACCAAATCATGTAAACTATATACGGTATCGGTCTGGAGAAACTACATCCTGTCACGTGACAATAATTTTAATCAGCAAACTTCTACGCTCAATTTATGAAAAACATGCCGACAATTCACTGTTGACTCTAAAAGCCAGGCTATTGCTGTATTTAAATTATGTAACTGTTTAACAGGTGTCGACTATAACGTTCGTTGTGCCAGTACAGTACTAGCATATTGTATTCTACTTTTTTGTGAACCGAAAATATTTTTGTAGTAACAGAAAGTTGTACAGCTACCGGGTAAATATCAGCTGATGCTAAAACATTGTCTGGCAAATATGTTTCGGTTTAAAAATTTTGATTTAAAAAATTTTTTTAAATACAAAATTAAAGACAAAAATGAAAACGCCAGCAATTAACACTGAAGTCGTGTTCCCCAACAAATACTTGACAAAGAGTTATTTTAGACTATACTCATGTGTGTTTATCTATAGTGCGTGCTCTTATGTACATGTATATTTTGTGATATTATATTGTATGGGAGAAGACCTCCTAAGTAAGTTAAACTTGTGTCCTATCCCTATTTGTTCTAACTAAAAACAATGTCACCACTTTATTGTTGTTAGATAGAGTTACTTCCCTTATGCCATTAATTAGAAAAAAATTAATGGCCGTCAGTATATTATAGACAAATAAATTGAGTGCATGTTTATTTCTTTGATTTACGCCACTTTCGGTAGGTTTTCAGTTAAATCATGGCGTTCAGTTTTGGGTAGAAAACCGGAGTACAGTGAGAATGCCCGCTCCATCAACAAACTACAATCAGACTTGCAACTAATAAAATGAGGCGACAAACAAAGCAAGCTTACTCTACAATTCAACTATAATCAGAGTTTGAAAACGACCAACATATCGTTAGTCAGTATACATCTACTAGAGAAACAAACTTAAACGAGTTTGACATCGAAAAATCAGAGTTGCTCCCCCTTATAACGTAACATACAACAATGTGAGTTTAATACTTATAATCTTTTGTTTTTTTGTTTACAGAGGGGATCGTTGTTTGAGGTGCCACAGAGGGGATCGTTGTTTGAGGTGCCACAGAGAACATTTTAATGGAACATTTCCTCCATTTGACTTATTACCTGAACATATATTTAAAACTAATTTGTTTTAATTTGCCGAGTTGCCATTAATCATGTTAGTGCTGCATAGAAAATAAACATGGTTGTATAATTTACATCGTATTTATTGTAAACAAAACTGAACACAGAAATCAACAGAAAGTTAGTGACGCGAACCCAATAAAAACTATGCGTGAGCTCAGGAGTTCCAGCCGAATAATTAGTAACTGCTTCTAATAAGACTCCCGTTGAGTTGCCCATTTGTCAGTTAAAAGTCGTAATCTAAATATGTAATTATTTTTCTTTTGCGACGTCGTGTGTTCATTATCATGATTACACAAACAAATTTTCGTAAAAAATGAGTAATTATGTACGTAAGCTTCTTGACGTTGTTGGCCTCAACATCCTGTTAATTGGAGCTAGTGGCTGTAATATAGCAGAATTCATGTGTAAATATTATGAGTTATAACATGTAGAGTCTCTAAACAATCCTGATAAGTGTATAACCGTATAAGGAGACCAAATAGGAAACGAAAAGCTACTCCGGGGTGGAGTCAGACGAAGGCGTGGTGCTAATCCGGCGTTGAAGCCAACCCTCGCGATTTGCAGAAACATTAGTAGCGTGGGAAAAGGTTTAACGATAAAAATAATGCTGCAATTTGCAGAATTCGTCACATCTAACTGAAGACAAAAATGTTTTCAGCCCAAATATGTTTAAATGTGCATACAATTAACCACAATGGTGATTGATTAATTGGATGTTTACATTACGTCTAGCGAGCCGTATTTCAGCTATATTCAGGACGATAACTAGGAACAAACAATAAATTTATTGGGGAAAACTGAATCAAAGGGCACAAATTAGAATGGCACTGGAAAAATTTGTGGTATGGGTAGGGGCAGAAACTTAAGACGTTTGTATCGACTTCAACAAACCGACTGAAATTTACATCCACAAAAGGGGTCTTTTCGTGCAAGCAGCGTGCCACTCCTTAAACTTACTCTCTGTCGTCTGCGATCAGGTTTTTCGTATGATGACCTGAGGGAGGGAATCCCCATCCTCCACATGTTGACGAGCTGAGCAGTTCTGTGGGTCGAGCACAGTGAACCCTCATAGTATGGTCCCATTCAAACCGATAGATGCATGTAATAAATAATTGACACTACTGCAATACATATTAGAGTTATACATTTCAACAAGCCCCTATTCAGAGATACAGAAAGTTTGTCATGGTGAAATTTCAATGTCGAATTACAACCAATTTAAAGTCCTAAAAACGATCAAAAAGTAACTTTGTAATTAATAATTTTCAGAACATCCCCCTCCCCTGGCTCCAGACCCCAAAACTTCTGGCTACAATTCATTTTACATCTATTTTAACTTGCCTCCGTGAAAACGTTTGATTAAGTACAAAACTGAATTTTCTCCGCGTGACTTGTATAGTCTTCCTCCTAGGAATATCAAGATTTTGCGACAAAATACACAAACAATATGTCTGCCACTAGATTTGCTCAGCTTAGCAAGAATAAAATTGCTGTTCTTAGTACAGAACAAAAGTTAATCGAATAAAATGTCATCACATTTCGTTTTACAGTCAGTTATAAAGGGATGCGGCAATGATTGTATGGAAACAACTGGTATCGTGGATCGTTAACGCCTCGCTCGATCCGAAATTTTCGCCCTGTAACTTACTGCATAACTAATAAAAAGCCGTAGAAATTCTACAATCCAAATCATAGATTACAACAAAGTGTTCGAAACTGGTTCCAAAATGATTTATTTTTCTATTTAAGTTGAGTTTACAACACTTAGCCAATTTTCAGCTATACCAGTGGTTTCATTTTTTGGGGACGGGAGTGGGGTATTAAATAAGGGGAATATTCAGTAAGAAAACCCTAGATTCTACACGAAGGCAAACCTTGTAAACTAAGTTCGAGCAAATTTCGCCCAAAGTCAGGCCGAACTCATAAACCTAGTGTTGACACGCAGGTGATAAATAGTAGCTAACTACCTTGATCATGCAAATAAATAGTACTAGTATAGTTACAATACATGTCGATAAATTGGGAACTGGTCTGATATTCTCGTAGAATTTATCATTATTCATTGTTTTATATTTATATGTCTGGGTTGGTCTCATATGATTGTCGATAAAACCTGGAATTGCCATGGAATACAACACAATACAGAAGAATGTTTAGATAAAGAAATCTGTTGAAAACAAACTTTGTTCAAAGTCTGCATGCTCTTAAAATAAGACAGTTTATACGTATCATTAACAGAGTGGGTTTCACAGACATCAATGTATTGATGGTTTGATTAACTGATTGTTTCCTAAAGGTCTAGCAAACAATATTTTAGCTTTGTTTACGATACGAACAAGTAAGGTAACTATAAGATATAACGTGAAAAGGAATTGGCCAAGGGAAACAAAAAGTTTACTGCCACGGTAGAGAGATATTTAATATTGGGAAGCGACAAATAATTTTGCTTTTTGTAACGGCTAAAATGCGCCTTCTCGTTTCAAGATATAGAAAATGCGTCTTTATCGTGCGATTAGCGTTGCAATCGCTAAACACTTTGGTCTGCAGTATACGATCCTTTTATTATATATAATACGACAACTCACATTCACAAACCAGAGGCCCTTCTCAATCCTCCAACTGGAGAAGCACCGATCAGCTATGTAGGTTATTAAACCAAAACTTATTGTAATTAAACACAATACTTTGCGTTTACGCAAAAGTAAATGCGATTAAACACAATATCATATACTTTGCTTTAAAATCGTTAAGATCATTATTTCGTTAAAAAATACTTCAATATAACAAATTCAACATAAAAAAACCCCAAAAAGTCATTAGCACTAGTTTACAGAACTTGACTGGCGGAGCGCTATTTGCAGGCAGAAGATGGCTTGGTCTGCATATTCTAGAATTAAAATTTCCTGGTTTAGGGATGTAGTCTTTAGTGTTGAAATTGTACGGATCGATGTTTCTTTTTTTGTTTTGTGAGCGGAATATTTTGAATGCCACTTTAAACCCATGGGTATGGACGAATAATTTGGCCTTATTTAACGTGTATAGATGTTTATAGTTTATTCGTTTTATTAAGAATTTTACAACTTCATCGACACGAGCATATTTTACGGTTTTACCATTGTAGGTTAGGTCAGAATGTTTGATCCATTAATTTAATTTTGAAATTAAAAGCGCATGCAAGTATTTTTAGCTATCGTGAAATAAATACACTTATTAACTAATAGTTCTAATTCATGCGGGATTTCCATTATGCTTATTTAAGAAGATAACTTTGTTATTGTTTGTTTGTTTGTTTGAATGGTGTATTAACGCCACTTTCAGCAATTTTTCAGCTATATCGTGGCGTCCAGTTTTTATTGCGGGAGGAAGCCGGAGTACCCGGAGAGAACCCCCGTCCTGCGATTACTTTATAAAAATCTTTAAGTTCATTTTTTATATTCTTTCATATGCTGGGCCTTCAATTTGCTACTTTTATACTTAATATCTGTATTATAGATTGTTTGTTTGTTTGATGTTTAACGCCACTTTCAGCCATTTTTCAGCTTTATCATTCACATGCGTCCAAATTTATTTGGGGAGGAAGCCGGAGTACCCGGGAAAAACTCCCGACCTTCGGCAAGGAAATTGGCAAACTTTGTCAATTAAGATTGGAGTCGAATACAACCTGCCTGCAATGAGACTCGAACCCGCAATCTCCGCGTTGACAGACCACGTGATTAATAGTAGACGAACTACCTTAACCACTTGTCCACCGAGACCCCTCTGTATTATACATGTTGTTGCATCATTTTATGTCTTCTATATTTAATAGTAAATAACTACTTATCATTACTTATTAATGAGAAGCGAATGAATACCAAAGGGGCAAGCAAACTCTGTCTAAAACACAAACACAAAGCCATGCAATAACATTGTAATTTATATACACAATAGTGAAATATACTGACGACAATACCACGAAATCTGGACTACCTAAGGCCATGGTGAATTACACTGACGGCAATACCACGAAATCTGGACTACCTAAGGCCATAGTAAATTATACTGACGGCAATACCACGAAATCTGGACTACCTAAGGCCATGGTGAATTATTCTGACGACAATACCACGAAATCTGGACTTCCGAAGGCCATGGTAAATATACTGACGGCAATTCCACGAAATCTGGACTACCTAAGGCCATGGTGAATTATTTTGACGGCAATACCATGAAATCTGGACTGCACTAGGCCATGGTAAATATACTGACGGCAATGCCACGAAATCTCGACTACCTAAGGCCATGGTAAATCAAATCAACCGATCCAAAAAAAAGAAGATTAGACACGTATGCAGAATGCACCTAACTACCATCCATAGGGTTACATCCCAGGCATTACACCAAACATCAACTGATGATATATATATAATATTACATCCCGGGCATTACACCAAACATCAACTGAAGATGAATTTACAGATTATTACATGGCATTTTCCATACCGGCCCTGATATCAAGCCCGAGATGATAGGTCCTAGCCAGAATTACGGATTGATGAAGGACTCGATACGGACCGTTTATCTGGTTACAGCCCGAGCCAAAGGCTCCTTCTAAAGCCCGTAATTCTGATACGGCCATACGCACTATTACTTTTATTTCATTGAAAAAAATAGAAAACAAACAAGTTCAACATTATGCAAGACAGAATTAACTTTTATTTACATGTAATTTTTTAGCATGTATTTTTTGTTCTGTTTAGATTTTAGAGGTTTTTACAATTTTCTCAGTAATTTTCAAACTATTGTCATGCATTTGTTTCGTGGCACATGCAAATTGGAAATTCAAATAATCTTTTTTGATCGGGCTGCAACAGTAGATTGGATACAGCCCTTTTGTTGTTACAGCCAGGCCGAATCTTTAATTCTTAAAAAATTAAATGTAGCTAAAATACAGACTACAAATTACCCAATCTTGTTACATCATTGATAAATGTAATATTACATCCCGGGCATTACACCAAACATCAACTGATTTATATAACACCTGCATGATGTCACGTCTTTTTGTAATTCATGTTGTCTAAAATGTAGCATGTCAAATCTGAAAATTTAGCGATTGATACAACCTGGATGATCCAAAGCCTTGTATCATCTATATATGTGATACAAGATGTACTTCTACACTCTCTTATTGAATTGTATTTTGCCTACGGGAAAAAACTATATTGTACATTTATCGATTTTAGGAAAGCTTTCGACACTGTTTGGAGGGATGGACTGTGGCAAAAACTTCAAAATTGCAAGATTAAGGGGAAATGTTTTAGAGTCATTTATAATATGTATAACGATATCAAATCTTGTGTCCAATATGATGGCAAACAGTCAGATTTTTTCCCATGTCTCATTGGAGTAAGACAGGGTGAAAATTTGTCACCTTTCTTGTTTTCCATCTTCTTGAATGACCTAGAAGACTTCTTTAACCAGCTTAACGGTTTACCACTGGAATTAATCAAAACAAAACTTAATGAAGAACTGCATATTTTTTATAAAATTTTTGTAATCCTGTATGCAGATGACACAATTATTTTGTCTGAAACTAAAGAGAATTTGCAGAATTCTCTTGACATTTTTCAATTATATTGTAATGCTTGGAATTTACAAGTAAACATTAGCAAATCAAAAGTAATGATTTTTAGCAAAAGAAAGGTTAGACAAAATATTGATTTTTATATAAATGGACAAAAATTGGAAATTGTAGATACATACACCTATCTGGGAGTGATTTTCAAGTATAATGGTAGTTTTATAGACACCCGTAGAAAGCAGGTTGAACAAGCCCAAAAAGCAACTTTTTCACTATATAAGCTATTTCAAAATGAGACAATTCCTATTGATATTCAACTTAAAATGTTTGATTCTATGATTGAACCAATATTACTGTATGGTTCAGAAATATGGGGATTTGAGGATTTAAAAATTATAGAACAAATGCATTTAAAATTTTGTAAAAGATTGTTAAAAGTAAGACAAACCACAGCAAACTTCATGGTATATGGGGAACTCGGTAGATATCCTTTGGAATTGAGGGTTAAATTTAGGATGATTTCTTTCTGGGGTAGGTTAGTACAAAACGAGAACAAATTGTGTAATTCACTATATCGGTTGATGGTTTGTCTACATTTGAATAATGTCCATAAGTTCAAATGGATAGATTTTATCCAGAATATTTGGAATGATATAGGTATGAGCTATGTATTTTTAAATCAGTTCCCTTTCTTTGATATTAAGTATGTACAATGTATTTTACGTGATCAATCCATACAGAAATGGTTTGGAGATACTGCCTCAGCCTCACGCGGAGAACTTTATTCATTATTTAAAAACTCTTTTGGTCTAGAAAATTATTTATTGCGTCTTCCAGAGAAGAATAGAATTTGGATTTCAAAACTTCGTACCTCAAACTTACATTTACCAATCGAAATGGGACGCTGGGTCAATATTCCAAAAGCTAATCGCATCTGTAATCTGTGCCAGGAAGGATTAGGAAATGAATTCCACATTCTCTTTCAATGTAAAAATGATGTTGTAATGGACATTAGAGCAAAATATATTCCAAATTATTATACAAGTAATCCAAATTACGAAAAAATGAAAGGTCTCCTAACACTTTGTAATGTCAAGGTATTAAAAAACCTGTCATTATTTATCAAAAAAATGTCTGTATTATTGTTATGATTTTGTCGTATTTACCTAAACCACTTTGCTCATACTCATTCTGTTGTTTGTATATAAGTTGTATTTATATGATTTGACCTCATGTAACACATGTAGTACTGTGTCTGAGTGTATCAATAAAAACTTGAAAACTTGAAAACTTGTGTCGGAACTACTTTTTGACGTCATAATTAATGTTGTGACCAATGATTCGCGATGGTGACTCCCATTCTTAAATGAAATGTAACGTTAGGGACTATATTTTATGTCAAAATGTTGCATTGAACTTTTTAATACTTCTTAATTTTAGATAAACTTATTACATATATTTAAGTGCAGGTACAACTACCTGTGTCATGTCTCAACAGTTGTATACATTCGCATCACAAGTCAACTCTACGCGTCTCGTAGTGAAACGAATGTACACAACTGTCTCGACGTCACGCAGGTAGTTGTACATACATATAATGTGTATTTATTTTGATTTCGTATATGTTTTTTATTATAATTAGTATATGTATTATATATAATAATAATAATTAGTGTAAGGTAATAATTATTAGACAGGTATAAATTCATCCAAATATATTTATTTATAGAATGCTTATAATCGTACCAATTTTTGAAACCTATCAATTTTTGAAACCTTTGTATTAAAATAGGTGATTTTCTGGGAGGATCTTATCTATTTCGGCCCCGTGCGGGATCCGGGTGGCTAAAAGAATAGGCCGCAGTCGCGCTAGCTTGTCGTAAAAGGCGACTAAATAGCTCCCAGTACCCTGACCGGCGTGTCAGGTCGGTTTGCCTAAAGACCGACTGGGATGTGCGCCCCAGGTGGTTGAATCGGGTACCCCTTGCAAGCTGGGGTTGTCAGGCCATAGTACGGAAAACCTGACCGCAAACCATATTAGTGCACCGTGTTAGGAAAAATGCCACGTTCCTCGCAGGTTAAAGAACGCTGCTGTAGTATTCGCTATGAGTAGGGATTTCGATCCCGCTACAGGAGGCTATATTGCCCAACCCTATGCATCCTCCCATTTACCAGTGGCAATCTAAAATCCGTTACCCCTATTTTTCCTTGTGTCCAATCCCATTTTCATTCATCATCATTTCATGTTCATTTTATCATTCATTTCATGTTCATCGCCTGAATATAGCTGAAATATTGCTGCTCGGGCGTTAAACACCATTAATCAATCAATCAATCAATCTATTTCGCCCAACCAAACCAAAGTAAATCTCAAAAAGACAAAGTAAAAAGGAATAAACAAAACATAAGGAATATTGTTACAATTTACTTATAATGCACTCTTCAAAATGACATGACATGGAAAAGTCATACAACCGTTTTGATTCTAACACGACGTCATTCAAACGATTTAGAAACAAAAAAGTTTATATATGTAATGAAATATCGTCATGCATGCATATTACGCCAATTTATTTTAATCTTTTTTTTTTATTTAAAACAAACCAGCCAAAAAGGCAATATTTATTGTCGCTTTGACCTTAGACTATGAACAAGATCATGTCGCTTTCAACAACTTTCTTTACGCGTCAATCCTGAATAGATTTTTTTCCACATTTTGACCGTCCTTCAGTAAGATGTCATGTTAAGTTCAAGAGTTCAGTTCTTGCTTACATTGTTTTTGTTCAGATTTCTTTATTTATATCATCACTAGACAGCACAGGCGCCATCGATAAACTCAAATAAACAGCATGTCCCCTTATATACACGGGAACAAAATTATAATTTCTAAATTTTTTAATTTTTGACTTGAAATAATTCATGTTTGCCCATATTACATTGATTATTTAAGTTTGATCCGCATTATATTCATTATACTTTAATACCCTCGTAACGCTCATGATAAGTATGCATGTATATAGTTCATATTTAAAAACTAAACAACAAGGGTTGCGTCGAGTTATTTTTTATAAATACGTGTATTATGGAATAATTGTATAACAGTGTTAATCTAGGGATATCGGCCAATCGTTTTGAACATTATCGTTCTTACATATAATTGCACACTTCCTTTATAATGTAACAATATTAAAATTATTACACAATAAATCTCTGGACACTGGTGTTATATTTTGTAGATTATTCTTCTTAGACAGTCGTGTTGGGGATTATGACAGGAATAATCCTCAGACACCGGCTTATTAAACATAACTGTTATGTGTGTATAAAATGAGATTAAGGTATAACAATGTAAATCTTGCAAGATACCGACCACGTGACACCGACCTTGTGTTCGAACCTTATTGTTTCCTTTATATAAAAACAATTGTTATGCTTGTATAAAATGTAGATGGAAAGACTTCCATTTGAAACCCCCCCCCCCATTAAAAATGCATTGTTTCGAACGTAAATAAAAGAATTCGTCACTGGTGAACCCCACTGTGGACACAGTCATGCATTGCCAAACGGACAAGTGCGAGCCGTGTGAACTCCATGTATCGTTTTTTATTGGGGGGTTCAATTGGAAGTCTTACCAAGTTAAGATATAAGAGATAACATGGGACAAAGATGTTACATTTGATTATCAACCGTGTACAAAACAGTAATACATTGTTTGTATTAAACAAATAAATTAAGAGAAACTGATATACGGCTTTAAGCAGTTAGACCCATTATCACGGTATAATAATTAGGCATGAAACACACATGAAGTTATCAGATTATAACAAATAAAATAACTTAAATAATTGTACAATTTTAGGAAAGTTTATGGATTAAAATATAGATCACTGGAATGCTATATTTTTGATATTTAAGACATTTACAAACATAATCTGAGTTGAAGATATTTCATTGAAACAATGAACTTTGAGTATATATCAAACAGATACTGTGACACAGTCATAAAGTTTTAAAACAAACGTATTCTGTGACAAAAAGAATGGATCGTTGTGTATTTGTTTAATTAAATGATATTTGTATTTTAAAATTTGAGAATGAGGATTTTGAGAATTATCATAAATAAATAAATTTATTTATTTGCAAAAAACATATTTCTACATATTTCATGAAAGTGGAACCTGTGATTGCATGATTCATCACTACTTACAGTACTTTTATCTACCTCACATACCTGTAAAACAGTCTTGTGTATTTGAAGTATCAATGTTTATTTGTAATTGTTTATTTGTATGCTTTCAACTCTTAGGGGTATAATTATACATTATTGAATAAAGATATAAAATATTTTCAATAATGATAAGGAAAATATGTGTATTTAAACATTATCTTCAAAATGTATTACCTATTAATTACATTTTCCCTAATTTCTACAGTTCTAATCAATTTTAGTTTTAGTCAATAGTAAATTTGTCGTTCTCAGCAGTTGTTTGGTTTAAAATAATAACGTCATAATAAGAACTCATGACGTCATAAACAAAACATCTTCCAATTCGTTTCAAGTCATGAACGTAAAATTGGGATTTGGAGAATTTGTACTTCATTTGGCAAATTTACTACTTTTTAAAATTAGAGAAAAAGAATCTTTCATTATCATCTTAGATTATGTCAATAGTTGAATTATGGAAATTTAAGTCGTTGTCAGGGCTCGGGCCTATCTCGATTGGAGAAATCCGACAATCCACTCGTACCAATGTAAGATCCTATATTTCTCAAATCTTGATAGTTAAATTTTCACCTTTTAAAGTTCTCGGTAAACCTCGAACTTTAAAAGGTGAAGATTTAACTATCTCGATTTGAGAAATTATCGTAATAAACAGGAAACAATGTTAGAGACTAAATGTAATCGATCATTTTGTGTTGTAAGAAAAATACTCGAATTTCGGTGATTTTGCTTCATTCAGCAATGTAAACAATGAACCCAAGGCTAAATTACTTTTAAAATATTTATTGCATTTTTTGCTCTAACCAATGACTAATCAATTTTAAAATTCAACGCGTTTCAACGAAATTAAAGTCCGTTAAAGTGAAACACTTTCATAGCCGAAATTCGAATGTACTAGTATATGTGTTACTATGGTATCCGATGTGTAAACTGGAACACAAAATAAAATGTTTATTTAATGTGACTACAAATCAGAAACTTCCATATTTAAAAAGGACCAAAGTCAGAGTCAGACACTGGGTACTCGTCCGGAGCACCAGATTGCACTATGGATATCAGTCTAACTCGAATTCGATCGCGCTATCCATCCCGTATGACTGATATTTTTCTCCGGGGATATCTTATAACATCCGGGATATCTAATAATATCCGGGATATCTAATAACATCCCATTACAGATAATTACAGGTTGACCTTTTAATATAATTATAATCCAATGAAGGATCTGCACATTGCACATCTGAAAATATTTACCATATATAACACAGACCAGACAATCAATAATAAATGATTTGAAATCAGTAAGGATGTTGTTATGAAATGAATACGAATAATATTAGATTATACACATCAAATGAAACTGTCAGACTGTATAAGGCAAACATCGATTGTACCAGGTGTAGTTGTAGTTGACTAAACAACACAATACAAACAGAAAACATTGTATAACTGCAAAAAACGGCTTCTGTTTTTAAATAATTACGCAATAGTACTTTTTATGTTTTTAATAAAATTTTCATCTAATATACCAAAGTTATACAATTTTCCACACCAGACGCGCGTTGTGTCTAGTCAAGACTCATCAGTGGCGCTAAAAGAAATATTTAAATTCCGAATAATTAAGGTGCCGCGCAGCTTTCATTGTCAAATTCTAAATCGTTTTACCAAGTACGGTTTAGGTAATGCACACCTTCCAAATCGTGTTTCTGATTTCAATTAACAGTAATCATTCATAAAATCTATTTTTTACGTAGTTTTACAACTTTAAAAATATGAAAGCATAAACTGATTTTGCAAAAATAACCTTTATTATGCCAAACGAAATTGAATCCTATCTAGCATGATCTTTAACAAGTAAGACTCGAAATACGCAAGCAAAGTAAATAAAATTAAAAATAATGTGTTTGGATGCCATCACAGAAGTCGCCCAAACTCCCCATGTGGATCATTAACATAGAAAGAAAATAAAACGCAAAATTAAAATTTGCATTATATTTTGCCAGTCAATCCGATAAAAAGACTGTTAAAATTGCCTAAAACGATGTTTCCACGTTTTCTAGATCGTAAACTTGTCCGACACATTTCTCAGAGACGCCCTAATATAATAAAAGTAAACTTGGTAGTGGTAGATCGACATATTGAGGGGTGCAATCAATAGTTTTGATAATAGCCGCCATTTCAAAATTACCACCACTTGACGACACCCACCAAAAAATGGCAAATATTTTCCCATGGTCCGATGTCAACGAAATTTGGTATAGAGAAAGATTTGAGTATTTCGAGTAAAACGCGATATATTTTCCCACATCGCGTTTCAAAATGGCGGCAAAAAGTGTATAATTTGTCAACGTTCTTTGATCTGGATGTGTTTGCCCGATTTTAAAGAAATTTGATGTGTAGGTACATTTTAATGTCCTGGGTGGAATGCAATATAGAGGAATATATGTTTAATTAATGTTGAGTTTTTAAGATTCGGATATTTTTCAGAAATATTTTTTACTCAAAATTAGGGCGAACAATCCAAAGAACTAAGACTCAAAAGTAAATGTTGTTATGGTAATTTTATGTCTGATTTGCATAATTTATGCTGGTGTTAAATATTTAGTTTAAAGTCTAATCATCAAATGGATTAAGATTTATTTTGTCAATCCGTTTTAGTCATTTACTATTTCTTTAATTGAAATAACGTTCTGCTTGAATGATAATAAGACTTGTATAAACGAAATCTTGTGTGTTTGTTAAATACATAGATAAAATAATTACTAAACTTATTTTTGCCTGGTTATTCACAGAAGAATGCAGAAATGTTACAAGACATGATTACACATCATTGAATTCAAATAATGTCTTTGATGTACATTTCGTCTGTCATGTTAACAAATATCAAGTAGGTACACCGGAATAAATTGAGTATTTTCAACTATCAAATACGAACTAATAATTGTGTTAAACTATAGGTAATCTTAGAGGCAGGCAATCTTTACTTTTCTGAAGCATCTGAGTACATACATAGATTTTACTGTGCTAAAATTATTTACTTTCCGTTTTTCTTTCTATATTTATTTACAACACGGGCTGCCAAATAAATGGTAATATAATGCCTTAGGCTTATTTCATACTGGCAAGTTACTTATATTTGGAACGGTATATATTTATATCTATATTCACCCGACTATAAAGACACTCAATCGGAACATCTCTCGGCCATTTCCGTCAAGGGTCGAGAAAGTGACCATAGGCGGAAATAACCGAGGTGATCCGATTGTAAAGACACTATTGTTCGCTTACTAGGTTTGTATTTTAAAACAATTTTGAATCTTTTACGGAAGAAATAAGAATAAACGAAAGTGCTACTGAAATCATTACTTAAACAATAGAATAAGACAAAATTATACAAAACAGACAAAAGTAAATAGCAACGTTATTATCTTTGTCAACATATTATAATGCACATTTACTTGGCCCTCTTTTTTGTGCTTGTTTTGCATTTCGTAAGACAGAAAAATCCAAAGTACAATAATGTGATTTTAAAGAGATAAAAAAAAACAGAGCAATGATCATATAAGATACCATAATGTGATTCTAAAAAGAAATAGCAAAAACATCAGACATAAAACAACTGACAAAAGTAGTTCAACAAGGAAGCAAAGAAACCCTGATTTAACAATGCCGGGTTTGGGGAGCAGGGTTCAGCGCTCCGGAAGTCCTGCTTTAGATGTGGCAATCATTGTATTACACCATTTTTTATGATCTGTTAAATGTTTACCCCAATATTACATCGGACTCTTCTGCAAAAATTCCTCATGAGGATTTGAAGAGTTTGTCACGAAATGTATTTTATATTAAAGGTATCAAATCAGTACAGAATGTAGATGATATGAAAATAATGTGTCTAAAATGCTCTTTTTTAATGTCTCGTCTAATTGAAGAAATAAGTTGACAGTATTAAAATCAAATCTAACAGTGATGGATTTAAATTATATAATTATTCCGCATAAGCCCATGCATTTAAAGATATACTATTTTTGCAATACTTAGACGTTTGCAGATATGCAGGCATTGTGTCGAGTGTTCTATGATATACGGCGTCAATGTTATTATGCTACGTTTACTATAACACCATTTCAGCTCATCTATAAATTCGACACACAATTCTTAACAAACAATTAAAGGAAATAATAATGAATGATACAATCAGATGGAAACACTGGGAATCAGACGTTCAAATCTGAGGTCTTGGTTTACTAAAATGTGTTTGTAGGTGATATATATATATATATTTATATATATATAAATATAAATTTTTCCTTTCTACGATATTACAGTATTATTATTTTTTAAAGTAAATATAATAACGAGTTCAGAATGCAGCTGTGGTGCTCCTGTCTAAATTATCCACCACGTTTTTATGGAATGTCCAAAATATATTGCGATCAGAATAACTCTTCTGCAGCATTTAGAGAAACTATAGATATTAACGCAAAAGCCTTTACGAAGAAACGAATACAATTTTCAATGAGGTATATAAATTTGTAAAAGCTTTACTAGTTACCTTATATCATAAATCATAAATACTAGTTCTTTTGTAAGATAACACCGAAGTTAGGTCGACAACAAGAATACTGGATGAAAACAATATTTTAGACAATACTGTATATATGCATACATGTGTGTTTATCTGTAGTGCTTGCTCTCATGTACATGTATATTGTGTAATATTGTATTGTATGGATGGTAGAAGACCTTGTAAATTGGTAAAACATGTGGCCTATCCCTATTTGTTCTTTGAGCAAATACAAATTGTCATAACTAAACTAAACAGATAGAAATCTTAGTTTTAGGCGCTCAGCTGATGATAAGACAAAAAATTGTTTATCAAAAACAAAGGATGATCAATGTAAGTTCTGTGCCTGCTGGTTGAACATAATGTTTATTGACAGATGAGAGAAAGAATTTGTAATATTGACATATTGTTCAATGTGCGGATAGAAGACATAGGGATGATTGTATAAAATGTTAGATATTATGTAAAAAGATTTATGTCAAAACTGACACTGCAATGTATTGAACTGAAAATCAATACTAAGAAGGCGAATGATCAGCTTCAGAATCTTTAAAACGTGTAAACGTGATTAACACATTACACTATCATGGAATGATGCGTAACGTTTTATTTACCATATGCAAGTTATTTTTAGGCGCGCTTCTTATTACGTCCAAACATGGAAAATCGAAATACGCAAATACATGTAAATGTCACGTGTAAGGAAGACATAATGTATTGGTTCTGAAAAATGAGCACCGTCACCAGTTTGAAACATAGGAGCGTTGAAGTTAGATAAGAAAGTCATTGTTAGAATTGACGTTAAGTACGAGTTCCAAGTTGCAGGCATGTACTGCGTAAACGCTTATCTGGAGATAAACGACCATTAAGCGATATATCAACTGTCATACCAAATTATTTGCGTTGTGTATTTTTTATAAATATTAAGAGGATATAAATCATACACACAATAAAGTCACTAAAAAGAGAACAATGAATCACCTAAAACTTCAAACACATAACAGAACTACAAATACGAAGGTTGAAGCACCTGGCTTAGAACTAATATGTCTTATTTGATTTGTACTTCAATTTAGGTTAAATTCTTGTACCAAAATACTGGAAACATACGTCACCATACACGGAAACATAGTTTTGACCATTAGCTTTAATTTCGTTTTAAACATTCGTATTGTTAAAAGAGTATAAAACCAATATATTCCCCTGCATTCAAGGAAAAACGATAAAACGTAATAAAAAATATCTTTTTATTTAACTGTTAAAGGTTACATTACCACTGAAATTTTATAGTGTTTGTTTATTTCAATGATGTTTAAGCCATTTTGCAATTTTTCAGCTATTTTATTGCGTCCAGTTTTATTGGGGAGGAAGAAGGAGTACCCATAAAGAACCCCGACCTTTTGTAAGAAAAGAAAACTAGCAATCCTTGTCAATTAAGATTAGAATCGAGTACATCATACCCGAAGTGAGACTGGAACTCGCATCCTCAGTGTGAACAGACCACGTGATCTATAGTAAACGAACAACCTTAACCACTCGGCCATCGAGGTCATCCAAATTTTAGATTTCTGAAATTAGAATCCAAAGAATAACATTTAACGTTGTATTATAAACTACACCGATCAGTAAAGAAATACTTATAATTGTATTGAAAACTTCGAACTAAAATATCTAATACTAATGCAGATAGGTGATCTAAATTTGCATAGCAATTGACCCAATTTCTTGACGTGTTTCGTCTTTTGTTTTGACGTAATTTTACTATTTTGTCTTCGATTCATATATTAATAATAAGGTCATCAGTATATCTGTGTCAAATATGCTTTTTTGATACAAGGGACAAGTAATTTTGAAACTTATATTCGTTTCATATAATGAGTTAAAGGTTATTGACAAATTAAATGATTATCACACTTTACGTTTTATATGCTGTTCGTAGTCCACTCTTAATTATGTTATTCACAGTGAAAGTTCAAACTAGTAAACCTTGCGTCTTTGATGGAAAATATAAATTTTATTTCTGCACGCTACTTATTGATTGTGAAGTTTGTTTAAGTAATTGGAAATGCCACACTTCTTGCTCCCAATAAGGAGTTCATTTATATATTTCTAACAGCAAAGGCTTTCTAGCTATTACAAAAAGGAAACGTTCTCATCTCTTTGTCCTTTTTCTACATTTTTTCGACGACTATTAAAACTAATAAACTAATTATCTACCTATTCCGACAAAATCAATAATAAATATCAAACTAATAGTCATAACTTCATATAATGGTAATAAGTATTAGCATTAAAGTTTTAACAGTTTAATTTATAACTTAATTCCCTTCTTAATACTGTATAATATGTAATCCTTATTTAGACAGAACAAATACCAAATGTGCACAAATTGTAAATCCCTTTGGTATTACCCACAATTCGCGATGTGTAACTAGAATAAACTAGAACAGTCGTTTCCTATAATTGTCAAAGTTCTTTTTGAAACATCCATTCAAGCACTGATCCCGATACATATAAAATCGTATAGTATTGATTGAGCTTGGAACGTTAGCAATGGAAGGTAAGATCAGGCTTCTGCCATTGAATCAATTAAGTGTGCAATTATTTAGAGTTTCAAAACTTTGTTTTAAATATATTTACTATAATTTGCTAATTTGGAATTTTTTAACAAAACTCGTCAATTTCTTAAAACACTTAACTTTGTTTTTATTGATTAACAATTTTTTCCATCCTTTTGATATCTTCAGTTTTCTGCACTTTAGTTTGATGGATGTGCGAGTTTAATATCTTCGAACGAATGGAAATAACAAAGTTTTAATTTTTCAGTTAGAAGGGCATAACTGATATGTATTAATAGTGTCTTTTCCATACAGTACAACGTACATTTAAGAATTCCAAAGAAATTCATTATGCATTATGGTAGTGCTGTTGTGATGTGTACAGACTGACGCAAAAATGTTCCAATAATCACATATTCGATTTGATAAAAATTTAGTCTCAGAGTATTCAACCTTTTAAGTTATATATGGTTAATCTCTCCGGAAACCACTGTTTTGCTAGAAAAGGTTCATTTATACAAGTTAATTATAAACAGTAAATAATGTCTTACAAAAACATTGGGTGACCATGCCAACCTTATTTTACTTTGTTCTAAATTGTCATCGACGACATAGTTTTCATTTCTTTATTTCTAATTTTTTCGGACGATTTAACAATGTTATGAAAAATTTCTTGTCTTACACATTTTTAGTTTACTCCTTTTTGTTTCCAACGCTTTATGACATAACAAAATTTTCCCCTGTTTTTTCTATGTCCTTCTTTACCTGAAACCTATTCATTCCTCAGTTTTACTTGTCAGTCAAAAGTTAATAATTTTAAATTTCCTTTTACTGAACACTTTTCAAATATTCATTGTTCTACCAGGTACATTTCTTGTTATGTCACTATATGACACAAATCGTACAATCAATTAAGAATTATTATTTGATTTCTTTATATATTGAAATACTTTAGAAAGTGAATCTAAATATCGTAATATTGACTTCTTCCATCGCATTCAGCTTGTAATTACGGATGACTGGAAGCAAGTACTTATATATTGCGAATAATCATTTTATGACTATAATAATTCCCGGTGTTGATGCTGTTTCACTAGTCGTATGTTATAATTAATATTTGATTGATTGATTGATTGCTTTATTGATTTTTATTTTATTTATTTAACGGTTGCAGCATTTCAGCAAGAAAAGAACTAAAACAAGCTATAAAATCTGGATAATGAAAAATCTTTTTGGTTTACTCAGTCTCGTTAAGTATAACAACGTTTTACAAAAATTGAGTGTTTATTGTCACTTTAAATTATTTCGCTATATATTTTAACTTATCCGTTTTACTGCGTATCCATTCTGTCTGTTTTATGACTTATTGAATAACCAAACACATACACGTTGTTAACTTTAATTATATAAACTAAAATGCTCACTTGAATATGAAAATAGCATGGGGTATTATAACAAAGTTACAACAACTACAGAAATGCAACAATTTGGTTTAAGACAAAGGCACAACTGTCAACGCAAAATTTACCAAAACATTAGGGGCAAACTCACTTGCTCCGAAAATGAAGTTTCTGCTTCACGTGTTAAGGAAATTTGAATAAATCTCTAATTGAAAAGGCATAACATATTCAGTGTATTTTTTATCAGGTAAAGATCCATATTTTGATCTCATCATGGATGAAGATCTAGCTGTTAACAAGTACCCTGCATCGCTTGATTCACAAAAGAAACTGGCAAAGCCAAGTCTTTGTGCACAAGTTATGACGAAGGAATTGTTTGAAAAATACAAAAACCATAAAACTAAATCAGGCTGGACCATTGCTAGAGCCATTAACACCGGTGTAAAATATGCCGAGTCGATAACAGGTTGTCATGCTGGAGACCTGGAGAGTTATCGAGATTTCAAAGACTTTTTTAAGCCAGTTATACAACTATATCATGGATTCGATATGGACACAAGAAAACACATTACAGATATGAATGCTAGCAAGATAAAGGAAAAGATAAGCGAGTCCGCATTGGCTAAAATTAGATCCACTCGTGTGCGGACTGCCCGAAACTTGGCTGGATTTCCTCTTAACACAAGTGGAACAAAGGAAACTAGGCTTGAGATTGCAGCTCTGATGGAAAAGGTGTTTGCATCTCTTGAAGGAGATTTAGCTGGACGTTTCTATCGACATACTGACCAAACTCCAGAGCAAATGCAAAAACTAATAGATGACCACATTTTATTCAGAGGGAGGGACAAAATGCAGGCTGCTTCAGGTTACCATCAGCACTGGCCACACGGAAGAGGTGTTTTCATATCCCACGATAGGCATTTTATATCTTGGATAAATGAAGGTGATCACGTCAGAATCATATCAATGCAAGAAGGAGGTGACATTAAAAGTGTCTTTGAGCGCCTGTCTCGTGGTGTAAAGGCAATTGAAGAAGGTTTGAAGAAAATTAGAGGCATGGATTCAGTATTCATGAGCGATCCTGCGCTGGGAATGATAACATGCTGTCCTACCAATTTGGGAACAGCGCTAAGAGGAAGCGTACATATACTTATCCCTAAACTTGTATCTTCCATAGGTTTTACAAAAATAGACGAAATAGCTTATACAATGCACTGCCAAGCTCGAGGAACATCCGGGGAACACTCTGAGGTTATTGACACAATTGACGTGTCAAACCTACGACGCCTTGGATTTACAGAATACGAGTTAGTAAATGATATGATTGTCTGCGCAAATAAACTAGCAGAGATGGAGGATAACGCTTAATACATGTCACACATGGCTAATAACTATCTGTTATATACCTCAAATATATAGTTTATATACTCATTAGAAATTATCAGGATATTTTAAAGTAATTTTATAAATAAAATGTGTTGATTTAGTCTAGTTTATTATAGCTGTATGTTACTACATAATAAATTTTAATCGTTTTCTACATGCAACTCTTTCTCTCTAACCCGATGTTAAACATGCCCAAGTATGGCTTGATGAAATATTACATGCCACGTATCTACGATAAACAAACCTAAAATACATTCCCTTTTGATTTTGAAAATGTACACATACATACCCATTAGTCTGCTTCCACAGGCTTCATTCCAATGTTCATTGTATATAAAATCTAACGTAGTGGTTTGTTTGTAGCCATCTGCAAAATGCTCTACACTGTATTGTCTATGTTTCCAACTTACTGACCTAAACGTTAGTTTGTTGGAACTGGATTTAACGCTACTTTTCTACAATTTTCAGCTATATCTAACTACTCCACCTAAACCCCAACTTTCGGTACTTCTTCATAAGATTGGAGACAACCACACCAAGAGGCACAAAACCACGACCAAAGTGTTTACATGCATTATCAAAAGTAGATGACTAACTACTTTAACAACTCGGCCCCATAAACTGTACTAATTTTGTTTGACGCCTTGACGTCTAATGATTTGCTTATTGGTGCTTACCGATCTCCATCATCCTGATTATAAAAAGAAGCAAAGCACTATCCAAACACTTTCCTCAATTTACAACACGTGGCGCGCTGAGACCCCTCACCAGTTTCCAGTAAATTAAATGTGGATGTAGGGTTAAATTTTTAACATTCCATGATAGACGAAAATATCTCAATCCTGTAAACAAAGTACTTTCATATTAATAAGATGTAATTGCATGAGCAGATGTTATTGCTGGAACTCTTGAAAATATTAGCGGGAAAACTAATATATTCGTCTTGCATATCAATACGTTTACTTTACGTTTTTTTTAATGGTTGTATTGTAATCCCACGTTATAGGAGGCCTTGCTGATGCTGCATACCAGAATGTGATTATTAGTTGCTGAGAAAACTGTTACGAAAATTTTTTCCCCGCCCACCCGCTGGCTCAACATTCACATACTGTAACCCGGATTTTCACTCTGTGAAATGCGGCAGAAAATGGATCTAAAAATAAAACAGTTTCTATATAAACGACAGTCTATCCCCTTAAAATTGACTGTGTTGATATAAATACACTCTAAAGATTAAGCTATTCATAATTCACATTTAAACTGATGGCAAACATCAATTGAAACTTTTAAAATCCTACAAAGGTTATATATCTTAATACACAATATAAACAAATCTTATCGGTAAGTAATTAAAAGTAGCTTCTAAGAATGAAGTCGCAAACGAAGACTGAACAATGTTTCTTATATTTAGAAGAACTAATTTTGGTATAAGATACTAGCTTGGTTGATTTAATGTAGTTTTATGACACTTTCAGCATTTTTTAGTTACTCGTATATAGTGGCTTTAAGTTTTTATTGGTTAGGGAGTACCTAGTGAAAACCACTATACTAGAGTAGGAACATTGTGAAAAATAATAGATACACGGTGACTCGCTGCATTTTAATCTTAAAAGTTGAAGTCACCGCCTATCCTTCACTGCTGCTGGTGTGTCACAACAATCCATGGCTGTTAGTTTGAGTGTGATTTTGGCCAATGTTTGATCGATTTCACTTTAAGACAAATTTCCGACTTGTTAATTGTAAGATTTTTCCACTTGGTAAACCGGTATCTAATTCCAAAGAAACTACTGAACAAGTGGTTGTATTTGACATACTAACTAAACTTCAATAAGGTGTAGTTCGCTTGTATTACAAATACAGTAAATGTCAAATGTTATTGCACAATTCAAATGATAGTGATTTTATGTGTTCCGGAAGAAAGGAATATCATGCTCAACTATTGGTGTGAGGGCACTACTAATAGGTAAGACTTTAACGTTACCAAAGATATCTGTAACCATCTCTGTAACGTGTACCACAAAGCAATTAACCAAATCATACAGCAAATAGATTAGGTTATTATTGATTTATCCAATAAAGATAACAATAATAGTTAACACGCAGTGGTCATTTGTTATACGTGATGGCAGTTCGTTAAGATATCCCCTGAGTACACGCGGGACATTTTTCTTATATAAATTATGTCCGAAGTAGGACCTGTTAAAACTTTTTATTGATACAATTTAGTACACCCTAAAACATATGTCCAAGAACATAAGCAAATTGTATTTTGTCTTGTGGGGTATATTTAGGGAAACTAAGGTATTAAACCTTTAGATATTTTTAAACTATTTAACACATTTTTTCGAAACATTTTCAGAAAATAGTTCATTTCGATCCCAACCAGATGGGAAAATGGTTTATCTGTATTTATTTGATAATGGAATAAGTGTTGTGTTGTGAACGAAATACTACTTTCCAACAGAAAAAATGATGAAATATTATATGTTTTACAACAAGCAAAATGTTTATTAAGCACGAATAATGATTTGCAAGATCAGCAATTATTAATATGGCAGATTTGTTTACTGTTGCAGAATGATAATTTAAAACCGTAGTTAATTTTTTACTTTCGTTTTTGTCAAGTGATTATATTGCTTCGTAATAGATACATATAAATTCAAGCATACGTAAGACTGCATAAATAATATACCAGAATTAGATTCTCGGATAATAAAGTAAATAAATTTATACCATTATTATATTCTGAACATTTATACCTGAGACCATTTTAATTTCCAGCAGATGCTATCGTAAAATACTATTTAAACTGTAAGAAATCATTAATTGTTATAGTATATATTAAAATGTACTGCGAAAAAAATATGAAAGTGATTTTTTTATCCTAATGGTGTACATGACCCTAAAGGAATTTGTATTACATTTTGAATAACAATTTGAGTGAATTAAAGTTATTCGACATTTTAAGTTGGGGTCAATATTTGAGTTTTAAGATCATATAGTATCTCTGATGACTTTTATATGAAACGCAGTCAATCATAAGTTTAGTTTTCTAAACGATAGATTGAATATGTTCTAAAGTAAATTGATCATGTTTTGTTTTGTCTCCTCATTTGGAACAAATCAACATATTTTGAATACACAGTATAACAAATTGCATTTCTTTAATTAAGAGTTATGTATGTTTCTAAATTGTACAGCACGTGGTCATTTCACTAATCGATTGCATAAACCTATTTACGTTGAATCTGTAATGTTCACCAATTTACCCTTGAAATACGTGATTTATAAATAGATCAGATATTACCCTTCGCTTTATCTAACGCACTGAATCACATGATAATGGCGTCACAATGATAACAGTCGTTTATTGTCACTAACAAAAGTGATTTTTTTCGTATTGAATCACTATATTTAAAATTCAGGACTTTTCGGTATTAAATTTGTGTATGTTATAGTTCCAACTTTTACACATACTATTGTTAAAAGTTGATTTTGGTATAGTATACAGCCTGAAAAGCGAGTTAAACAGAAAATCGTTTTAAAACGTACTATTTAATTGGATTACTAACAAACAAATTGAACTGGAATCATTAACGCTATATGTATATTTTACTAAAGAGGAAATTACATTCGTTTTACGCTATGTCCAACAGTAAATGTATCCCACTGCCACCACAATTTGTTAAGTAATGTCGTCCAGTACGGAATTTGTAATTACGTTGATAGGAAATGATACAGTTGGAAAAACATCCATAGTCAACAGACTTAAGTATGGTTCCTATCAATCACATTATCTGTATACTCAAGGTAAGATCGAAGTTCATTATAATATTATGTAATATCAGTATTGTTAACAAAAATATCTGTTTTTCGTTTCAACAACTACAATTATTTACTTAATACTTAAGAACATTTTCATTTTCTCAAATTGGGCTAATGAATGTGCAGTCTTAATTTTTACACTTTATTTTTGTTTTTATATAATATTAGCTATTTCACTTTATGCCATGTGCACAACTAGAGGAAATCATTGGTAACTGTTACTTTGATACCTTATACAATTACACAATATTTGTTACAGTTTTCGACCATTTCGTATAGAGATCTTTTCAGCTTTAAGTGCTATTTTACATGTGTATGTTCTTATTAGAAAACTATAACATATTATAACGAGAATGGAATTTTGTATGTTTCTTATTGGACTAAAACTTTATTCGGGTTACTTTAAAATGTAAACAGTAAAAAAATTGCATCAAACTTCAGTTCATTTTCCACTGCACAGTTCCAACAATAAACTAAAGGCGTTCAAGCAGAATCCAATATTAACCTATTTAATCTTACAAATAGACAGAAAAGCGTTTAGTAGACAATCAGAATAGGCGTCTTCATCTTAATCGTCCAATCAATGAATCCTGTTTATGTACGTGGTTGTAGCACAAACAAATGACGCGTCTGTTAATACATTTGCTACGGTAGGCGAGGATATGTAGGCATTACTCTTGTAACAAAACAACAACACTCACTTTGATATGTGGTCGGAATATTATATTTTCTCTGATCAAAGTATATTATTGTACAATTTTATTCTTATGTATAAGTCGATATTGCGTTATCCATTCATCTCCATCTTGACTTGTACACATTTGTTGACCTTTAAAAACGTAGGCGCATTGTAGTCTACTCACCGAAAACCATCACTTTTCACTTTTTGGAGTGGCAATGAGAATTTTCTTAATATGTACAAAGGTCAGTTCTTTTGCCCAAATTGATTTTGGTCCCAGCCATAAAAGCTAAACATTCTTGAACTCAAATCAATAAATCAAACAAAATCGTAACAAATGGTAAAACAAAAAATGCAGAGTCCGTGTTTTGAACAAGCATTGCCTATTTGAAAGGCAGAATTCAACAGCAATCTGAAAATATAAATGTGATGTTACACAAAGACTTATATTAAACATACCCCATTTCTCGGGAAGGGTAAGCGCTTTCTCCCTTGACAACTACACTATCCGTCGTTTTTTTTTGCAATTTTCCAAACTTGTGATTTTCACACACTGTATTACTTAGATATTGATAATTATATCAACAATGATGCGCTTTGTGTCGTCAAATTTCAAAATTAAATATTTCTTAAATGAATGACGAATTGAATTGTTTAATTACAGGAGTAGCTGAAGTCCACATACCGCATTTCAAAGTAGGATGTCATGCTGTCGACTTATTAGTTTTGTAAGTTTTTGTGACCTTCACTTTTAGAAAGGAAAAACATAAACATCGTATTTAATCAACTTAGTTAATAGTACACGGAATAATTATTTTTAAGATAATAAGACTCACATAGTTAACGGGTTACGTTTATCTGGGAACCTAGACTATTAAGTAAAAGACCTAATACCTAATTAAAATTATGCATTATGTAAAATTTATATTAATTTGTACAGTATCTTTTCTGGTTGGCCTAGCTGGACGATAGGGTAAAGCAGCTATCTTCTATTGACCATGTGTCTGACATCACTGAAGTTTTGGGTCCTTACTGCGAACAGGGTGCGCGACTGACACTTTAATCAACAATTATTGCCAGGTTTCATGATCGAAGGTTTTTACCTGTTACTCAAGCTTTCTGTCATGTTACTAAAAATATACCTTGAAAATATCTTTCTTAAAGATTTATATTTTAAATATGACCCATACATTTAACTATATTAAGAAAGATCAAGCTAAGTATTTACTAATAACTCTAAAGGATTAAACTCTTTAGCGCTATACGTTGCACTTTATTGTAGATAATACAAAATGGAAATGTGCGTGAAATTTATGTATTAGCAGTTTTAAAAAAAGCCATTTGTGACACATAATGCCATAGTGCACTTTTGGTCTGTAATAATAATAATAATAATAATTATTCAATAATATATAAAACATTTTGTATAAAAATAATGTAACTGAAAAATTTGAATAAAAAAGGATATTCATTAAAAATAAAATGGTTATTCACCGCGGGAAAATGCATGCGATTGTTATTTATAGAATCCCGGTTATTCCCTTTTTAAAATAACAATCGCATGCATTTTCCCGCGTTGAATAACCATTTTATTTTTAGTGAATATCCTTTTTTATTGAATAAAACAATAACTGTCTTTTGATTCGGTAAATGTGTGGAGTTATTGACTTTTGAAAAAACTCTTTGTTATTCACCTCGCCCGCTGGGCTCGGTGAATAATAGTTTTTTCAAAAGTCAATAACTCCACACATTTACCTCATCAAAAGACAGTAATTGTATATTATTATTATTATTATTATTATTATTATTATTAATATTATTATTATTATTATTAGTATTATGTTTAGTATGTTATGTAAGAACAACAATAAATTAGAAAACAGTAATTTTACTTTGGAGCACACTCATTTTAATTAAGTTACGTATTATGTTTTAGTGACACAGGAGGACACCATATACAGAAAAATATTATCCATAAATTTATTGATGCCGCCGATGTAAGATTTTTAGTAGTTTTGTTATATTAATGTACTGATCTGTTTTAGTTCAAGGTTACATATTTTCGTGTAAAAATATTGCTGATAAGGAGATATTAAATTTAGTGGCTTTAATAACTGATTAACTAACAATTCCTTCATTATTAAAATATTTCGTTTGCCTTTTTGAAACGAATTTCATGAAAATATGTATCGAATAGAAAAGAAAATATCTATTCGTAACTGAACAATAACATTATCTATATTCGTCAATATTTGAGAACCAACAATCCACAATATAGCAACTACAGCAATTGTCCTGACTTGATACAGGCATTTAAAAATATGTAACACAATAATGGATAGCATTAAACTCAATAACAAAACAAACAATACGACTACAATCATACAATAACAAAATAGCCACGCGAACACTTCTGGGAGATATCAGATGATCAAGAGGAGTGAGCATATCGTGCATCACAAAAGACACTCTTCGTTTCACTTTTTCACTTGTGTGAGGTCACAAAGCTACCCAACAATATCCGTCATCGTCTGTATTACAGATACAAGGTAACATACAAACAATTTAAGATGGTAACAATATTTTACGTATGGACGATTTCTGAATTCCTAACAAATATATCCTTGTGTATGATGTTTTTTTTTCTCGGTTCTTAATTTTTTAAATATAGTCCGCCGTTAAAAATTGCGCAGTGGAATAGCAAAAACGAGACCCAGATATTGACTTTTTAAAATTCGTTCATATTTATTGCTACTATGTCAGCAAAATAGCGGATTTCTTAAAGGAAACATCAATTTGTAAAATTTTATCACAGAAATTGTACTTTATTTATGACTGAAATTTATGAATCCACGAAAGTTCAAAGTTTACACTTATCCCGTCAAATACCAAACGAACTGTTGTGTTGATATGATTTATCATACTATAATGAGGTCAATATATGTTACCATGTGATAACTTCAATGTTTATGAATGATTGTTTTACCTTTTTACTTATTTCATTAGGCTATTGTGATAGTATATGATATTACGAACGAGAAGTCCTTCTTGAAGATTCCAGAATGGTTAGAAATGTCAAGAAAAAGGGTAATTAGAAAATATTAAATGTCCTTGACTTACGCACGTGGGCTCTGGGAAGGTTAAAGGCCAATATCAATTTGACTGATAATAATGTTTTAGCTCTATTTGTATAACGTTGTTCACAATTTTAAGAAAAGTAACTTTTAACAGGGTGATCAATCGGTAAAGTTTAATTCTGAACTGCAACAATCCAGAAAGGGAGATTACTTCTATTACAAATGTAAATTTACTGCGAATGCAAGCACTGAATGATATACTGGTCACTTTTTATAACTTTTACACAACATGTATTTTTTCGAAGAGATGATTCCATAAAGTTGAGGTATAATGGTTTAAATTTTATTGAATTTTCTGTGATTTGTCCTATTTGGTTTCGTACGGCCTAAAAAACGCACATGAAATATAACAGAAACTAAAACAAACAGAATATAACTAACCCGTCCCCTAAAGGACTAAGGTGAACTCCGGATATACGTTACGTTATATGAAATAATGTGTAAGAAAGAAGAAATTAAGAGGTCGGGAAGTATTTGTAAAACGATAAATCAGGGACAGACAAAATCATGTAAATATGGGTTCTAACCACAAACAAGAGTTGTAGTGAAAGCTGCAGATACCAAGATGTGATACAAATTGTTAATCGATATGAAAGTATGGTTAGCCACGCATCACTAAAACAAACCGAACAAATTTCAAAAGCAATCGCAGGGAACACGTTGGCGATGAGAAAGGCAACCGGAAAAAAGTGTTCGATGGTAATGTTGAAATCAAAACAAAAAAACTGCCTTGTTTTATAAAAATGCTGGACTGAGTTGGGTTTTAAACCAAAAAGGTCAGATATTTTCATGTAGAATTGATTCAGTGTATTTTTTAAGGAAGTTTAAGGAATCAATGCAAAAAACCTCTTTATTAAGAAAACAACTGCTGTGTCTTGATGAGTTGTTCAGTATTGCATTTTCGAGGACTTCTCATGGTATTGACGCCGGGTCGAATAATGACAGCACCGTAGCTGTAGCACTGTAGCACCGTGTATTACGCCTTCCACGAGTATTAACAAAGACGTCATATTATGTTGAAAAAAGCAAACATTTCGTACAATATCATGCACGACTTGCATTTAAATTTCTAAATAGTTACCTTCAGTTACATTACATTACATTATTCAATTTTACCATTTTGACATTTTTGTCCTGGGCTTAAAAAATAATCCATTTAATGTCTTTTTTACACAGAGGTCACGTGATATTAACGAAAATTCACCCATCCAAAAGAATGAAAACACTGACGTAAGTCTATCTATACTCTATATACTCGCATTAATAGTACAAAATTGTTATTATATTCTAGTGTAATTTAAACAAGAATAATGAATATAGCACTGTTACAATTTGATAGTATTGTAAAGTGTCTAGCCTTATTTTATATCACCGAGCGATTGTAGCGTGTTGTCTGTTTGTTACCGGATTATACTCGGGATCCAAAGAGTCTATCAATCATTAAATCAGATTATAAATACCAATATAATAATTCACAAGATATAACACACCTATGTCTTTTATGACCTTCCTGTATCTTCTATGACCGTAATAATCCACAAGATATAACATCATAACCTAGGTTCTTACAACCTATGTCTTATATAACCTCTCTCTGCCTAATATATAGCACTGGGATACTTGTCTAGTAGCGCGATGCTCCTAGACTACGACAAACAAGCTTAATACTTATATGCCGCTTATGGTATAGAAACGAAATGCTTCTATACCCCATCCCCTTTAACACAGAACCAAGCTTGTATTCAACTACGTTATTTGGAGACTTACTGGTCTTAGAGACTGAGACAAGTCTACATTAGCAGACCCTGTAAGCTCCAGCTGTGTGAATTGAACTATACCTGTATCGCTTTAAACTCCCAAGCTTAACTAATAGATTGTGTTCTATTTCCCTATTTACTTAGACAGTCGTTCTGCCTCGGTCATTCTTCGCATTCAGAATTAAAATGATTGGGCAATCTGCCCTGGTATTTTATACTCCCTTATGGATTATTCCATTTTCATAGGACGATTCTAACCTAAGCAAAGGGGGTAAGTAAAAATGAGTAAACTGCGTCACTTTTACTTCCGTTACCTAATATGCATTTTACACATAATTAAAAAAAAATCATCACAGTATGTTCAAAACTATAAACCGGAAGTGAATCATTTACTGGTAATCCCCGGCATATCAACACTGTTGAGGCGAGTCTAGAAGTTTTCGACTCCAACTTTAATTGATAATTATAAGAATTGCCAGTTTTCACCAAGTACGCCAGCTTTCTACATCAATAAAAACTAAATACTGTGATAGAGCTGTCGTTTGTTTATAGTAGCGTCAATGATGAAAAAAAACAAACGAACAAAAAACAAAATTAATGAAATTAATTTGTGATAATTGTTTATAATGACTTTTTTTGTTTGAATGGAGTTTAACGCCACTTTACTATATCATGTCTAGTTTTGATTAGGAAAGAAAGACGAAGTACTGACATTTACGCAGGAAAACTGCAATGGTGTTAAATGAAAAATTATGTAACAAAACTATGTTATACACCATGATAATTATTGTTTCAACACAAGTGTTATTTTGTTTTTTTATGGATGATTTATTTTCAGGACGAAGAAAAAGTTTTGATGCTGGTGGGGAATAAAACTGATCTGGCTGAAGCTGATCATCGCTTAACTATAAAGGCAGGCTATCATAATGTAATCATGTTACTATTCCACGTGCGATCACTTTTTTCTTTTTGATTTTCAGGGGTATTTATTAATCCCCGACAAATGTTTTTAATTTTTAATTTTGTTCTGTCCACATATTCGTCTCTCCATATTGAAGTGTTTGTGGTCGTTTTGATATCTTTTGCCTCCCTTGACTGAAATAAATTGAACAGTTTACAAAATAGATAATTATCCCCGTATGAGTATTATTCCTGGAATTTGATTGGTCAGTTACATGTTTTTACAAAACCAATATACCCGGGTGTTGCTAACCAATATTTTAACAATTTTACGTAAGATGTGTTTATATTACAAATGGTAATTGGTTTGCGTCATACACAGGTTGATGAAATCTTGGACAAAAGGTCCAAATGTGTTTTTCAGCAGAAAAAGTAACAAAAGATTCGCAGATTGACCAACAACATCATTTTATGACGTCTCTGCATGACATTTGACGCCAAAATTAACTTTCTTTGATACTGATGACAACGTTACTTCAACTTCCACCATCTGTTGACAAAGTATCTAAAAATCCATCATTTCAAAGTAAAACCGGGGATAAATTCGTTATACACGTTCATATCCGTAGATATGAACATTTTAAAACCTTTCGTACACCCGTACATCCCTCCGCTTCGCCACAGGGCTTACTTGATGTACTTGAGTGTTAAAATCTCCAAATCTACGGATATGAATGGATATAACTTATAATGTCCTGTTTTCACTTCCATATAAAATGCAACATATGAAGATAACTTATGGAATAATCGCTAAAGCGTTTAAACAGATTTATCGCAATATTCATCTAGGCGCGAAATATTAAGATTGACATGGTATCTCCTATAAATGAAGTTAGTGTGAACTGATTTTATTTTAGTGCAGCGTTCTATGTGCGTACCTATTAAAACAAACTACTTTCCTCTCTCTTAGGCAATATGTATCATTTATTATTTACAATCTTTTGCAGAAGGACGGAATATTATTAAATCGAAGAACAATAAAGGCAGAACAGTTGAAAGACGTAAGTAACATGTTTTACGATAACTGTGGAACATTAACTGTCCCAATAGTAACTAGTTTTACGATAACTGTGGAACAATAGCTGTCCCAATAGTTACTAGTTTACGATAACTGTGAACATTACCTGTCCCAATAATTACTAGTTATACGATAACTGTGAAACATTATCTGTCCTAATAGTAACTAGCTTTACGATAACTGTGGAACAATAGCTGTCCCAATAGTTACTAGTTTTACGATAACTGTGGAACATTATCTGTCCCAATAGTTATTAGTTTTACGATAACTGTGGAACATTATCTGTCCCAATAGTTACTAGCTTTACGATAACTGTGGAACAATAACTGTCCCAATAGTTACTAGTTTTACGATAACTGTGGAACAATAGCTGTCCCAATAGTTACTAATTTTACGATAACTGTGAACATTACCTGTCCCACTAGTTACTAGTTTTACGATAACTGTGAAACATTATCTGTCCCAATAGTAACTAGTTTTACGATAACTGTGGACATTATCTGTCCCAATAGTTACTAGTTTTACGATAACTGTGGAACATTATCTGTCCCAATAGTTACTAGTTTTACGATAACTGTGGAACATTATATGTCCCAATAGTTACTAGTTTTACGATAACTGTGAACATTACCAGTCCCAATAGTAACTAGCTTTACGATAACTGTGGAACAATAACTGTCCCAATAGTTACTAGTTTTACGATAACTGTGGAACATTATCTGTCCCAATAGTTACTAGTTTTACGATTGTAGTAAAGCAGATTTTCACTGTCGACAAAATAAACATAAAACGTTCTCAGGTTGTAGATTCTTTATTTTGTGTTGAGATTTTAACAATTACTATAACAATCAAAACCCTCACATGAGGTGTAAGGGTCAATCGCAACTACCGTTGTACAATTATAGGTACATGCAACCTTAATAAGAATATTCACAAACTGCAAAGCTAAGAGTGTTTTTTCAAAGCAATTGGCATAGTCCGAAATGCAATAAATAATATATTTAAACGAAGCTTTCAACAGCGACAAACAAAACCAAACATGGCTGTTCAATATCTTTTCTATAACTGAATAAGAACAAAGAAAGATCAAGAAATTTCCCTCCAAAACATTCATATGATCTAATCTAACCAATCCAAACTAAATTAACTAACTTAACAATAGGAATAGCCTAAGGCAAATAATTAATAAAACGCAATACAAGATAAAATAAAAGTACTGAAATACTGTTTACTACGAATAAGCAAACAATTAGAAACTTTTAGATTTTAATTACGGAATACATAATCTAAAGTACATATACAGAAAAATACAATATAAAATCCACTGTGCTACATACTCCCCCTGGCCGGAAAATGCCGTCCTCGGCATACTGCCTCAGGAGTTAGTTAGTGGTGCTCTTAAAATGTCCAGTATCGTATGACCTGCTTCATTCTGTAGATTTTTTAACAAATCTGATTCTGTTGCAAGGGAGATGATACAGTTTACTCGTTTCTCCCAATCAGCTTTGCTGGTAACGGCTGATTTAGAGGTATCGTAATCACCAGATGTGAACCAAGAAGGTGGTCTTCGTTCTCTGGTAGAGCGACGAACAGGAAGTTGGGTGGTCTCTTCATTATCTTCAACATCACTCTGAGATGATTCACTGTCAGGTGTGTCTTCCTGTCTAATCTCAGGTAAAGTAGGTGGCGAAGCGCTTCTGTCTGCAGAATGATCTTCAGAGACACTGTTATCATTGTCAGTAGAAGGATAGGCGTCCCCATCATCTGCATTAAATGTATCTTCAGTCGGCTGAACAAGTGAGTCTTCAGTGATGGATGAATCACTGTACACTGGTTCCTGACTAATTATCAAATAACCATCATCTGACTCATCTGATGAACTGTCATCTAAGTTGTCAGTCTGTGGTTGTTCCTGTTCTTCTTGTTTCTGCAACGATCTTCTTTTCGCAGGTATTGGCTGTTCACGTTTTCTTCTGGGAGCAGGTGTTGGAGTATCTACAACATGCTGCTTTTAACAGTAGGTTACGATGAAGCGTTCTTGTTCGTCCTTCACCGTTTTCCTTGCGTACTGTGTACACTGGTATATCATCGTTAGGTTGACTTACGACACGGTAGGTTTCTGGTTCCCATTTATCTGCCAATTTATGTTTTCCGTCAAACACTACTGTTTTCACTAATACACGGTCTCCTGGTTTGATGACAGCTCCTCTGATCTTTACATCATAACCCTCTTTTTGTTTTTGTCTGGCTTTTTCGGCGGCTTCCGTGGCTAATTGGTAAGCTTGTGAGAGATGGTCTCTCAACTCGGCAATACACTTGGAACTTGGTTGTTGTTCATCGATACGTAGTCCTAATGTCACATCTATTGGCAGTCTTGGATTGCGTCCAAACATTAATAGATACGGCGTTTGTCCAGTTGACTCGTGTCTAGTGCAGATGTAAGCATGCACCATGGGTCCAAGGTATGCTTTCCAGTTCTGTTTCTGGTGTGGTTCTAGCGATCCCAGCATGTTCAGCAGTGTTCTATTGAACCTTTCACACATCCCGTTACCCATTTGGTGGTAACTTGTTGTTCTTGACTTCTTCATTCCAGTCAATAGGCAGAGTTCTTTTATGACTTTACTTTCAAAATTGGTGCCTTGATCAGAATGAATCCGTTCCGGTATCCCATAATGAACAATAAAGTTATGAAAGAATGCTTCTGCTGTTGTCTTTGCTAACTGGTTTCTTGTGGGAATGGCCTGAGCATATCTTGTAAAATGGTCAGTGATTACCAAAATATGCTGATATCCACCTTTGGATCTCTCCAAAGTTAAATAATCCATGCAGACCAATTCTAATGGTGAAGAAGTTGCAATGGGTACCATAGGAGCTCTCTGATTAGTTGGTGTTTTTCTTCTTAAGCATCGTCCACACTGTTCAATCCATGCTTCGGTATCTCGATACATTCCAGGCCAATAAAAACGATCTCGGAGTAGGGATAGAGTTCTGTCCTTTCCTGGATGTCCCATGTCATTGTGGAGGGCTTGTAAAACTGTTGTTATATGCTCAGAAGGTAACACCAATTGTTTACGTTCCTCATTCTCTATAGTTGTTATTCTGTATAATACTCCATTAATGATCTTCAAGCGGTTATATTCTTTTAAAAAAAGAGTTTTGACTGGAGTCTTTCTTTGGTGGTTTCGTGTTTGACTTAATGAACTCTATACACTGTCTGATGTTTTTGTCCTGAGCTTGAGCTTTAGCCCAATCAACCATATCTCCGATGTTAGTTGCTGATAAATCGTGTTCCTCATCAACTACATGAGGAGAGACGGCTAGACTTTCCACATATGACTGCTGTACAATGGAGTCACAAATCGCTTGCACAGACTCACTAGATATTGTGCATTTTATCCGAATCTTGATCCATTGGAAGACGGCTAAGTGCATCGGCATCCATGTTGCTTTTGCCTGGTCTATACTTAATGTCAAAATTAAAAGCGGATAAAGCTGCAAGCCATCTGTGTCCTGTCTCATCAAGTTTGGCAGAGGTCAATACATATGTAACAGGATTGTTATCTGTAAATACTGTAAATTTTTGTCCATATAAGTAATCCTTATACTTGTCGCATATAGCCCATTTAAGAGCTAGAAACTCTCGCTTATGTGGAGGATAATTCCTCTCAGCTCTGTTCAATCCACGACTCCCATAGCTGATAACTCTTTTTATACCCTGTTGTTCCTTATACAAGACTGCTCCTAGTGCGTCACCAGAGGCATCCGTATGAAGTTCATATGGCAGAGAATAGTCGGCATAACCTAAGATGGGAGATGTAACAAGTTTTTCCTTTAGCTCTATAAAGGCTTCCTCTTGTGGTTTTTCCCAAGTCCATACTTTCTTTGCAGATGTCTTCGATTTCCCTTTCTGATGTTTCTTTACAGGCGTTGGTATGAGATCTGTTAATGGTCTGCTAACTTGACTGAAATTTTGGATAAAACGTCTGTAATAACCAACGAATCCAAGAAACCTACGAACATCTTCCGGTGTCTGTGGCTTTGGCCAGTTAATAACTCGTTCAGTCTTTGATGGGTCAATCTCAATTCCTTGTTCGGATACAATGTGACCAACAAATTTCACCTTTCGTTTGAAAAATTCACATTTCTTTGGCGATAGTTTAAGGTTAGCTTGCCTCATTCTTTCAAAAACAAGTTGCAGGTTTCGAAGATGATCTTCATATGTTTTCCCAAATATAATTACGTCATCTATAAATACACAGCAAATTTTAAAATTGAGATCGGCCAAAACATTTTCCATAAGACGCTGGTATGTCGCGGGTGAATTAATCAGTCCAAAAGGCATACGATTAAACTCATAAAATCCTAACGGTCCAACTGAAAAGGCTGTTCGTTCTTTGTGATCTTCAAAAATTTCCACCTGATGATATCCTGATTTCATGTCAATTATTGAAAAGAAACGGTTTCCTGCAAGACAATCAAGCAATTCTTCTATACGAGGCAAGGCGTAGATGTCTTTTTTGGATACTTTATTAAGCATTCTATAATCCACACACATTCTTAAACTATTATCTTTTTTCTTAACCAATACCACATTTGATGCCCATGGAGAATGTGACGGTCGAATAATTCCTGCATCTAATAGTTGATGCAAATGGTCTCGCACTTCCTCATACATGGCAGGTGGTATCCTTCTATACCGTTGTTTGAAAGGCTTATCTTCTAACAGATCTATTCTGTGCTGGACTAAATCGGTGTGGCCTAGGTCATTGTCGTCTCGAGAAAAGATGTCATGATACTCCAATATAAGGTCTTTTCCTTCTTGAAGTTGTGTGTCAGATAAATCACTTCGAGTTATTTCAACCTTGTCCAAAAGTGATGGTTCTTTATGATGACAATTGATACTATTAGGTGTTGATTGAATAGTAACTGGTTGAAGTTCACATATTATGCCTTTAGGTGGTATAGTGATAGTCCTGGTAGTGACATTAGACAACTGTACTATGACTGGCTTATTACGTTTATATTTGTATTCATGAAGTCTCGGTTCCACATCTAAATCTTCAGGTTCAAAAGCTAATTCTGATGTTTGATGTATAACTGGAGTAGTGCGATAAGGTATCTGTTTATCACAGTAACCTTCTATCTCAACAGAAGTATTCGGTAATATAGTAACATTTGATGACTCTGCATTCCTAACTATAGCTAGTCGATTCATATTCTTTCTAAGTTCTCTCTCCTGTAGTGTAATACTCCTAAATGTAAGGTACCATGGTGTAGAAATATTGGCCTTCTGTAAAAAATTCTCTGCATATTGTTGATGAAGGTCTTGAAGCATTGTATTCAAAATATTTGTACCAATAAGAAGAGGAATATGTTGATTATAGTTGCTGTCAGGTACAACCAACATGGGGTATGTGTGATGTATAGTGTTGCCAGGTGTGGTAATTTGAACTTCAATGTAACCTGAGTATGGAAGTTGTGTTCCTCCAGCACATTCAATGTCTAAAATATCATCTATGGTATTAAGTGGTATATTACAGGCAAGATGTTCTTGGTAATAGGATTCACTAATAGTCGAGACTGTAGAACCTGTATCTAGCAAACTCGGTGTTTCCTTTCCTTCTAAAATTACTAAAGCTTCTGTGGGCTTTCCAAATAATCCTGGTGGTGACCTTTTGGCTAAATTATTCTTAATACTGGGACCATTAACTCTCTTACTCAAGCCTACTACTGGCCCCGTGTCATAGGCTTCTTCCAGTTTAAACCTCTCTTAGTGTGGTCTAATCTAACAGCACATCCTCTTTTATAATGTCCATACTGGCCACATCTATAACACTGTGGTTCATCATATATCAATGGTCGTTGTGCTGGTATCAACTCTTGTTGCTGTGGGTGTGATGTAGGTTGCTGTTGTGATGGCATTTGTCGACTCTGATAGTTTTGTCTCGAAGGTCTACCCGAATCTCTATACCGATTTCCATATTTACCCATAAACGATCCTCTCTTTTGATATCCTTGTTGTTTAAAGGTATCAAAGTCCTGGACTAGTTGTTGAACAATTCCTTTCAACTCATCAATGTCTGACTTTTCTACAGGTCCTGGTTGTGTAGCCTTGGTGGCTTTTGCTGTATTTGGTTTTGACTTCTTGTCTTTCTCATTTGGCTGTACTTCGGGTTTGTGGTCGCTCTCGATCTGACGTAGAGCTACTCTCAAAACATCAAAGTCCATGATGCTGTCATACTTATGACCACTGATATCCTTTAAGTCCTTTCGTAATCCGGTCCATAACATAGTATGCAGCATCCTGTTTGCTTCAGATTCATGTACGGCTCCCTTTTCCTTTGCACGTCCCATTATATCTTCTAGGCGACAACTCCAAGTGGTTACGTCTTCATCATCTTGTTGCCTTGCACTGTAGAACTCTTTCAATATTTCTTCTTTATTAACAACATTTCCATATATACTATCCATCTTGTGCAGTATTTCCTCTATGGTAGCTTGTGGTCCAAGTCTCATAGCTATGACGCCTGCTTGACCTCTCAGTGATCTTCTTACAGCCGTGTTTACCATATCCTTATCATATGTTTTGTCCTGAAGAAGGCACTGTACATCATATCTCCAAAGTTCAAAAGTGGACTCTGATTTATTTCCCGATCCGAAGAAAACATTGACCTTGGGTGGTTGTGATGAAATAATCTTCGGTTTCTCTTTTGGTTTAGCTCCTCCATAAGATGATGGTAAAGTCAACGAGTGAAATAAAGGTTTCTTTTCTCCGCCATCTTTTTGTGCAAAGTACTCCTTTAACCGTTCTTCTAATTCCTCAGGGTTGTCTGTTTTTGATTTAATACCCATAGCCTTTATTGCTTTTAATAAATTAATGTCATCATCATCCATTGATATAAATCCTGGATTAGTAGGGTTTTCAGTCACTTCCTCTTTTATATTACTAAATGCCATGTTTGATTAATGTGCCAGTAAATTCAAGTTGTTCAATCAATCAAACACACGAACAAAATCGATGAGTAAAATAATATATATCTGTATTAATAGATATTTGTGTGTTGTATGTATGTCAATCGACACTCACAATGTCTCGGAAGTTGAAATATAAAATACTGTAAATTAAATATACTATACACAAATAAAATAAAACATGCAATACGTACCAACTGTAACTGTAAACTACTGCAACCTGAAAATACCTATAATTATTCTAATCGAGAGAGAGGATTACACGTGGAGGATTAATAATCTCGGTTTTTAAATTAAGATATATCTATCAAATCTAAATTATAACTAAAATTTAACCTTGATTACAAATATCAAAGTTGGACAACCCTCAAGTACCACCGATTAAAAATGAACTACCAAAGAAGAAAGTTAAATTTCTAATGAGTCACACCTGAGTAGAAGACTTTGAAGTACAAAGACCTTAAGTGCTAATGAAGTTTGGTTATAGATGACGTTAGTAAAAGATATGCATGCAAAGGATACACTTAATCATACACGTTACTTTAAAAGTTTACCTTAACTTTATTTAAATTTAACTTAATTTAACTTAATTTTAAATTTATTTATGCCTATGTATGCACAAGTGAAGTTTAATTAATTATTCGTCCACGTTTTAAAGTTTAAAGTATGTTGTTTTTTTTAAATTAAATGTCAACACACATTAATAATTAACAGTTCACAATTCACCAAGTACAATTCGCAATAAGAACATGTACATTACCATTCACATATAAACAATATTACACATGTACATAAACAATAAACAAAGTCACAATACAACACACACATATATATACACTACAAATACTGATGAAATACAATCTGTGTATTGTTTGGTTATATAATTTCTTAGAAATCTTATTCAAATAATATTAAAGAAAAAAAATTAAATGAATAAAAGGGTCTTTGCTCAGTTATCAAAGAGCATGCAAAAAGTTCTACAATTAAACTTTAAATGTTTATGTATTATAAACAAACAAACAAAAAAAATTAAAAATTGTCAAAAATAAATAAACACCACAAACAGTGTTTAATTATAAATAAAGTGGGTGTGGTTTCACTTCCTGTTTCAAACTGACCTTGACCTTTACATAAAAAGGGGGGTCACACTTTTATGTTAAGTTTACAGTACCTATACAATTTCAAAAATAATTATACAAATATATTGAACAATACACTAGATTACTAGCATAGTAACAGCTTCAAAACATTACAGTATATGTTTCCGATTTTATTTTTTAATCTGTAAATATTTAATAAATATAACAAATACAGAATGAACAAAATAGTATTTAATTTCTTTACGTCTGTCAAACACTTGAAATAATAATGCTGGCAACTTCTGTTTCTTTAGCAATGCACGCTGTTGATGTAATTACAGTAAACTTCAGTACTATGTCCAATATGTTGTGAATAACACCAAATAATGTCCGGCCGGTAGTGTACAGCTTAAGAATTCTCCAAAATCACAAAAGCCCCACGTTGGGCGCCATTGTAGTAAAGCAGATTTTCACTGTCGACAAAATAAACATAAAACGTTCTCAGGTTGTAGATTCTTTATTTTGTGTTGAGATTTTAACAATTACTATAACAATCAAAACCCTCACATGAGGTGTAAGGGTCAATCGCAACTACCGTTGTACAATTATAGGTACATGCAACCTTAATAAGAATATTCACAAACTGCAAAGCTAAGAGTGTTTTTTCAAAGCAATTGGCATAGTCCGAAATGCAATAAATAATATATTTAAACGAAGCTTTCAACAGCGACAAACAAAACCAAACATGGCTGTTCAATATCTTTTCTATAACTGAATAAGAACAAAGAAAGATCAAGAAATTTCCCTCCAAAACATTCATATGATCTAATCTAACCAATCCAAACTAAATTAACTAACTTAACAATAGGTATAGCCTAAGGCAAATAATTAATAAAACGCAATACAAGATAAAATAAAAGTACTGAAATACTGTTTACTACGAATAAGCAAACAATTAGAAACTTCTAGATTTTAATTACGGAATACATAATCTAAAGTACATATACAGAAAAATACAATATAAAATCCACTGTGCTACACGATAACTGTGGAACATTATCTGTCCCAATAGTAACTAGCTTTACGATAACTGTGGAACAATAGCTGTCCCAATAGTTACTAGTTTTACGATAACTGTGGAACATTATCTGTCCCAATAGTTACTAGTTTTACGATAACTGTGGAACATTATCTGTCCCAATAGTAACTAGCTTTACGATAACTGTGGAACAATAGCTGTCCCAATAGTTACTAGTTTTACGATAACTGTGGAACAATAGCTGTCCCAATAGTTACTAGTTTTACGATAACTGTGAACATTACCTGTCCCAATAGTTACTAGTTTTACGATAACTGTGAAACATTATCTGTCCCAATAGTTACTAGTTTTACGATAACTGTGGAACATTATCTGTCCCAATAGTTACTAGTTTTACGATAACTGTGGAACATTATCTGTCCCAATAGTTACTAGTTTTACGATAACTGTGGAACATTATCTGTCCCAATAGTAACTAGCTTTACGATAACTGTGGAACAATAACTGTCCCAATAGTTACTAGTTTTACGATAACTGTGGAACATTATCTGTCCCAATAGTTACTAGTTTTACGATAACTGTGGAACATTATCTGTCCCAATGGTTACTAGTTTTACGATAACTGTGAACATTACCTGTCCCAATAGTTACTAGTTTTACGATAACTGTGAACATTACCTGTCCGATAAATACGGGTTCTTCATAGAACCATGAAAGGTGTTATTGGGGTTAATTCATGCTAAATAAAAACGGTGAAACCTTTTCCATACTGTTTGCTTAAAATGTAATTATTTATAGTGCACATCAACGTGTCTTGTTTGAGGTTTTTTGCATGAGAAATAAAGACTGCTTTCCGCGTGTGGTCGAGCTTATGCTCCTTTTGTAGATCCAAAAAAGTGCAAATTGAAATCAACAATTATTTTTCATAGCTAATCACCATGTTATATTGCGAAGGATTCTTTCATTTTGATAGGGCGTTTTTCCATTGCAATTTTGACATCAATTTGAAAAAATATACTATAGTAGCAGGCGATTGCTGTTAGAAACCCTTCGGATTATTTCGTTTTCTGTTTACGCTAGAAAAGTCACGTGGTTTGTCCGAATGCCATAACGTAACGAAAGCAGACAATCCTTTGTACACAACGTAAGAACCCTTTCAAAACAAAAATGGCTGATTTACATTGTAAAATTCTCGTACCAAAAGTAAAGGACGATTTGCAACATGTTTACAAACAACAGAGGCTTAGTGTGAAATATGGACAGGTTATCGTGGAAACAGTTTTTCCTATTGGATTTTGGTAATAAAAAGAAAAAGGGAATAATGACAAAAAGCAAGAAAAAAGCTGCATTACACGGGGGTGTGACTTTTAGTTTGAAATAAATTCACTGTCATTTGTGTTTTTGACTAAGGTCATAAGCGGTATTATTGCGATGAAATGTACAACTAAGGGGGATTTCTATAAGATCAGATATCTTTTATGACCAAAAATGTTCACCCACGTTTCAGTCATAGTTATTTATATTCTTTTTTAAAACGATCTTAATTAGTTGTTTTTCACCATGAATCGCCGTTTTAATAGGTGATTCGCCAAGACGCTATTTGCTGCGCTTAATGTCTGATTAATATAACGAGAAGCCAAAAGCTTTGAAAATGCATAAATATACCAAACTTATACTGCCTTAAAAACCAAAGATATCTTTATTTGACGTTGATTATACGTTTAATTAAATTTTAACCTGTAAGAGGATAATGATAGCATTACATACTTTTCAATTAATTTGGTATAAGAGACATTTCTTGGCTCCGTAATTTTTTGCGAGTTCTTTTACATTACCTGACACCAGTTCCAATCCAGAGACTTGGTTCGTTTTTCCTGCTTTCGTTTTTCTTTGCTGTCTATATTGTATAGGATAAACAGTCACTGCTAATACATTTTATGTTAACCTTAATTAACCTTATTACACAATTATATATCGAAAATTGTAAAAGCTTGTAATGTACAGCGACATTGTTGAAAGTATCAAGTCCGTTGACAAATGATATGGTTAACAGAAAACTAACAAGAATACCAAGTAACAAACAGGCGAAGCATACAACCAACACATAAATATATAATCCAAAAAAATAGCAGGTGTCCCAGTAGATTAAGTATAATCTGCGTCGCCATTTACGCGTGGGAAATAGAGGTCGAGAACGAGACTGGAGACCGGAGAACAATATTGAATATTATTATACTTTCTGTAAGAATGTTCTTTAATAGAAATATTTTACTATTTTGACATATTTTTCTAAACGAATTGTGCTCCGTGCACCATGCCCTCATAGTTTCTCCACCTGCCTAACAAAACTATTGATTTGGACGTCAATCAATTGTAATTCATGTGAATGGGTGGGGTTAACTTGTAATCATTGATTGATCACTGCTGCGCTTTAAATAAGGTATTTTTATCCTAGTCAACGAAAGAAGCTGAGTGAAAGCCTGAAAATGTCCAGGTTTGGAAAGGAATACTTTACATCACAACGTGGCGGGGAATCATTTAATGTTCCATTAATGCCCTATTTTTCTTCCTGTTATAATTTTCCAAGTCAAGACAGTCAGTACAATAATTATGATAATGTTGTGTTTAGCATTCACTATGCCAAAATAGTGGCCAGGGTTGAAGACATAGTGCACTTCCCTTCGGGTCGTGCACTATGTCTTCAACCCTGGCCACTATTTTGGCATAGTGAATGCTAAACACAACATTATTATATAACTAGTAAATAATATATTGTTTGTTATATTGTGTGTTTATGTTTCTTTTTGTTAATACTATTCGATAAATAAATTACTGTAATAGCATTGTTTGGGGAATGAATGAATGAATGAATGAATGAATGAATGAATGAATGAATGAATGAATGAATGAATGAATGAATGAATGAATGAATGAATGAAGCGTTCAAGTAAATAAAGATGGCAGTTCACACGAAAAAGATATCTGCTTCAATTGGCATGTGGGCATTGCTCTACAGATCAGCTTCATATCAAAATCTTAGCTAAAAATTGTTTAATATTTGAATCATTGTATGTTTCAGATGGCTCATTCACACGGCATTAAGATTTATAAAGAAGTCAGTGCCAAGGCAGATATAAACATACACGTGACCTTTCAATTATTGGTAGAAACCCTGCTAACCAAGGTAAGTTTACCGGGGGCCGGGGTAGCTTAAAGGTAGCGCCCAAGGCAGAAAAAACATAAATATGAACTTTCAATTATTAATAGAAGCACTGCTAACAAAGGTGAGTTTACCCCGAGGATTAGGTTGCTTAGTGCTAGCTCCAAAGGCAGATATATACCTCAATGGTTATTGTTATGGTTAATTATTAATAAAACACGATTACAAAGGTGCATTTACCCCCCGGGTGAAGTTTGCTTAATGGTAGAGGTTCAAACACAAGTGGCACCCCCTCCTTTTTTAGCTAATTTTAGTTTTTATATAAGGTAAGGCGTAATCCCGCCTTCAATATTTCACCATTTCAGTATACTGGCTTTAACAGTTTAAAGCTTACCACGTCATTGTAACAAATTATATTGAATATATTTATTATACATTAGGTCGATTGCTTGTTTCTTGGTTTGAATGATATCCTATAAAAACCCGACCTTTGGCACTAAAACTGGCATTCATTGTAAACGAATGTGCAAACCAATTCATCTTCATTTATCCTCTGGTTTCGATTGATTGATTGAATGATTGATTGATTGACTGATTGATTGATTGATTGATTGATTGATTGATTGATTGATTGATTGATTGATTGATTGATTGATTGATTGATTGATTGATTGATTGATTGTGATTAATTGATGTAAACAACATTTTTCTTTGAATAATTGGATGTTTGCTTTACTCCAGCGCGCAATATTTCGGTTATATTTAGGACGAGAACACGGTAGCAAACAATTTATCAACGGAAAAAAGGGTGAGATGGGACACAAGGAACACTATTTAGACAGTAACTGAAAAGTATGGAGTTTTTGGTAGGTGCAGAAAATTTAGCATTATGTAGCGGCTACAATGAACCTACTCTTTTTTTTAAACAACCGATTTAAAAATCTCGATTATTATATTGTAAAAATCAATGCCACAGAAATGTTATCGTCTCAATAATCGAATTATTATTTTGATTTATTGATAATCGAATTGCTAATCACGATAATCGATTTGAAATGAATTATAATTACGATAACAAAATTGTAATACTTCGAAAATCGAAAAGTGTCCTGGGTCCGGTTTCATAAAACATCTCAAATTTTAGGATTTCCTCAACTCATCCTCAACTCAATCAGATTGCTGGAGAATTCAAATCTGAGAAAAAAATTCAAAGATTTGAGGAAAATCTCAATTTGAGAAGTTTTATGAAACTAAAGCCAGATTTCGATAAACGAACAGATCGGTGTTACATTATCCCATCATCAGTCATCAACTTCGATGTTTATTTTTTAATTTCAGAGAGGATTGTCAATCACGAAACCAGCACAAAAGTTATCGACGTGGCAAAAACTTCGAAACTGCACAATTTTATGATACTAATGACGATCGTATATATAAAAATAGACTTTTTAAATTTTTGGTTAGAAGACATGTTAGTTTTTCATGTAAAAGTCTACGTATTGAAGAATACTCAATTTGCCTATACAGAAAGTCTGAGATTTTTTGTGACTAGAAATATCTATACAGGATGTGCACTTACCACTAACAATACCATTGATATAAACAAGGGACGAATTCATTCCATAGCAAAACTAAATACTTTTTTCAGTAATACTGCAGTTTAATTGGGGAAAGGTAAAAGTTCCTAATTAGACATTGAAACACGTGTTTCCCCATTATCCCCTCACGGAATCTTGCCAGCATATTTTTAAAATTACACAGCAGTCCATCTTAGTAAATTATATTTTTTTATTAGGATAGACTTTTAATAAATATTTAGTTTATAGCGAAATAAATTAGTAAATTAACCTGCGTTGCGCACAAACGGTAATTTTCCAATATACAGAGTAACAAAAAAAGTTATATTTTTTTTCTGTTATATTGATGTTCGATTTGAAAGTTTACAGGGCCTTGTGAAATCTGACTGATTTCGGGCAACAGAAAACTTGTAACGCTGTTATTGCAATGTATTTTCCTGGTAAACAGTGCAATTACATGTTTATATTTTGCGTGACACAAAAGTATTATTTTGTGCAATAGAAATTATATTATATTATATCAAATTTAACAAGTTAGAATAAAATAGATGTTATTTCAAAATACTGGCATATTATTCGTTATTGTACTAAAAGTGATATTAGAGAATATTACATGGAACACGAAAATTACTAAACGGAATATTTGAAGATATTGCGCTAACACGGTAATCAGGTTTTGAGTAAATATTAAGTTGCAATTCAATATTGCTGTAAACTGCATGCACATTGTTATTTAGTTACAAAACAATTTTTATTATTTATTTTTATTCGCGTTAATAACAAATGTGTATTGTTATGAGATTATTGAAACAATTATAATGTGTGTAGAGAATTCTAGTTTATATTGTAATTATTTGTTTTCATATCCATAAACTGGGACCATGCTTGGAGGGTCCCCAGTGTTCGACCTACAGAGCAGCCCCACGTGTCCCCTGGTAACGGAGAGGGAAGACCCTTTCTTTGGTGGATTATCAGGTCATGATACGGAAAGCCTGGCTGCGACCGTAGTGGAAAGTGCTATGTTTCTTGCGCGATGAAAATTCCTTTCGGATATTTCGAAAAAAGAGCAGGCTCCTTGTAGCTGCTAACAAAGACTAAATTCTCAACCCATACCTAATACACCATACTTTTCCAGTGGCAATAACAGCTGTGTCTCATCCCATCCCCTTTTTCCGTTGATTTATTGTTTATTAATAGTTCTCGTTCTTAATATAGCTGAAATACAATTCACTGGACGTAAAGAAAACATCCAATCAATCAATCAATCAATCAATCAATCAATCAATCATTTACATCCAGAAAGGATAAAGGATAGTGTATTACGAAAGTGTAATAGGCTCACAAATAAAAAAATATCTCGTAATAAGTGATAATTGTTTCGAAAATAAATTATCTAAAATTAATTATGTATTTCGTCAAAATCTGGAAAATTAGCGATTGATACAACCTATGTGATACAAAACCTTGTATCATCTATATATGTGATACAAGATTGTACTTTTGTCGGAACTACTTCTTGACGTCACAATGAATGGTATAACCAATGATTCGGTAAATGACTTTCATTCTATGAATGAGATATGACGTCATAATACGCGTGACGTTAGGGTCTATATTTTATAAACAAATGCTTCGTTGAATGTTAAATTTTAAATTTTAAACATTCAGTTTTGTTCGACCCTTTTTATACTTCTTAATTTTAGATAAACTTATTACATACATTTAAGTGTAGGTACAACTACCCGTATTACGTCTCGACAGTTGCATACATTCCGCATCACAACTCGACGCTGCGCGTCTCGTAGTGATACGAATGTACACAACTGTCTCGACGTGATACAAGTAGTTGTACCTACACATAATTTATGTAATGTGTATTTATCAGGACAACACATATTTCGTAATAACTAGTTATTATTATTGCGTAAAAGAGACATAACTATTTAGTAATTACTAGATCAATAATCTTAACGGTATTTGTCTTGGCTGAAAACTAATATTTTTAACTTCATTTATTAACCAGTTGTGTAAAATACATGTGAAATTGTCCATATAATACGGATATAGTGAACAGGCCCAATACAGAAAAAACTGGCTCAATACAGAAAAACAGGGCCAATACGGAAAAACAGGGCCAATACGGAAAAACGGGCTCAATACAGAAAAACAGGGCCAATACGGAAAAAAACAGGCTCAATACAGAAAAACAGGGCAAATACAGGAATGTCATTTCCGGTAATTTATATACAAATATCATTTTAAAAACAAACACATTCGTTTCGCTGTGCGTAAGTTACATAATTTTCAGGGAAAAAAATTTATTTTAATTCTGCGGGCTGTTGATATTAATAATTTGTTATGTCCATGAGAAGCCGATTTGGATCGAGTATAGCTTTATTGGTCAATGATAAAATGGTACTAAAATTTACTCAACTGGTTAATAAAAGTGTCATTGAATGGGTGTTTTCAGATTCGACATGTATTATGTCCTCGGGGAGCGGTATTGGGCCTCGAATAGCTGTATTAGCCCTCGGCGTTGCCTCGGGCTAATACAGCTATCCTCGACCCAATACAGCTTCCCTCGGACATAATACAGGTCAAATATGAAAACACCCATTTAATAACCCTATAGTATTAAACGTTCAAAAACATACTTCCTAGAAATGGATTATTAATGTCGCAAGTACTAAAATATTGATATCATAACATCATATGTATTAAAGCTGGTTCATTATGGCTTTGCTTGGTCCGTTATGGTTTTTCCGGGCTCATTATGTTTCTTCTGAGTATATTATGGCTTTGCTTGGTCCGTTCTGGTTTTTCCAGGCTCATTATGTTTTTCTGAGTATATTATGGCTTTGCTTGGTCCGTTATGGTTTTTCCAGGCTCATTATGTTTTTTCTGAGTATATTATGGCTTTGCTTGGTCCGTTATGGTTTTTCCGGGCTCATTATGTTTTTTCTGAGTATATTATGGCTTTGCTTGGTCCGTTATGGTTTTTCCGGGCTCATTATGTTTTTTCTGAGTATATTATGGCTTTGCTTGGTCCGTTATGGCTTTTCCGGGCTCATTATGTTTTTTCTGAGTATATTATGGCTTTGCTTGGTCCGTTATGGCTTTGCTTGGTCCGTTATGGCTTTGCTTGGTCCGTTATGGTTTTTCCGGGCTCATTATGTTTTTTCTGAGTATATTATGGCTTTGCTTGGTCCGTTATGGCTTTTCCGGGCTCATTATGTTTTTTCTGAGTATATTATGGCTTTGCTTGGTCCGTTATGGTTTTTCCGGGCTCATTATGTTTTTCTGAGTATATTATGGCTTTGCTTGGTCCGTTATGGTTTTTCCGGGCTCATTATGTTTTTTCTGAGTATATTATGGCTTTGCTTGGTCCGTTATGGTTTTTCCGGGCTTATTATGTTTTTTCTGAGTACATTATGGCTTTGCTTGGTCCGTTATGGTTTTTCCGGGCTCATTATGTTTTTTCTGAGTACATTATGGCTTTGCTTGGTCCGTTATGGTTTTTCCGGGCTCATTATGTTTTTTCTGAGTATATTATGGCTTTGCTTAGTCCGTTATGGTTTTTCCGGGCTCATTATGTTTTTTCTGAGTACATTATGGCTTTGCTTGGTCCGTTATGGTTTTTCCGGGCTCATTATGTTTTTTCTGAGTATATTATGGCTTTGCTTGGTCCGTTATGGTTTTTCCGGGCTCATTATGTTTTTTCTGAGTATATTATGGCTTTGCTTGGTCCGTTATGGTTTTTCCGGGCTCATTATGTTTTTTCTGAGTACATTATGGCTTTGCTTGGTCCGTTATGGTTTTTCCGGGCTCATTATGTTTTTTCTGAGTATATTATGGCATTGCTTGGTCCGGGCTCATTATGTTTTTTCTGAGTATATTATGGCTTTGCTTGGTCCGTTATGGTTTTTCCGGGCTCATTATGTTTTTTCTGAGTATATTATGGCTTTGCTTGGTCCGTTATGGTTTTTCCGGGCTCATTATGTTTTTTCTGAGTATATTATGGCTTTGCTTGGTCCGGGCTCATTATGTTTTTTCTGAGTATATTATGGCTTTGCTTGGTCCGTTATGGTTTTTCCGGGCTCATTATGTTTTTTCTGAGTATATTATGGCTTTGCTTGGTCCGTTATGGTTTTTCCGGGCTCATTATGTTTTTTCTGAGTATATTATGGCATTGCTTGGTCCGTTATGGTTTTTCCGGGCTCATTGTGTTTTTTCTGAGTACATTATGGCTTTGCTTGGTCCGTTATGGTTTTCCGGGCTCATTATGTTTTTTCTGAGTATATTATGGCTTTGCTTGGTCCGTTATGGTTTTTCCGGGCTAATTATGTTTTTTCTGAGTATATTATGGCTTTGCTTGGTCCGTTATGGTTTTTGCTTGGTCCGTTATGGTTTTTGCTTGGTCCGTTATGGTTTTTGCTTGGTCCGTTATGGTTTTTCCGGGCTCATTATGTTTTTTCTGAGTATATTATGGCTTTGCTTGGTCCGTTATGGTTTTTCCGGGCTCATTATGTTTTTTCTGAGTATATTATGGCTTTGCTTGGTCCGTTATGGTTTTTCCGGGTTCATTATGTTTTTTCTGAGTATATTATGGCTTTGCTTGGTCCGTTATGGTTTTTCCGGGCTCATTATTTTTTTTTCTGAGTATATTATGGCTTTGCTTGGTCCGTTATGGCTTTGCTTGGTCCGTTATGGCTTTGCTTGGTCCGTTATGGTTTTGCTTGGTCCGTTATGGTTTTTCCGAGCTCATTATGTTTTTTCTGAGTATATTATGGCTTTGCTTGGTCCGTTATGGTTTTTCCGGGCTCATTATGTTTTTTCTGAGTATATTATGGCTTTGCTTGGTCCGTTATGGCTTTGCTTGGTCCGTTATGGCTTTGCTTGGTCCGTTATGGTTTTGCTTGGTCCGTTATGGTTTTTCCGAGCTCATTATGTTTTTTCTGAGTATATTATGGCTTTGCTTGGTCCGTTATGGTTTTTCCGGGCTCATTATGTTTTTTCTGAGTATATTATGGCTTTGCTTGGTCCGTTATGGTTTTTCCGAGCTCATTATGTTTTTTCTGAGTATATTATGGCTTTGCTTGGTCCGTTATGGTTTATCCGGGCTCATTATGTTTTTTCTGAGTATATTATGGCTTTGCTCCGTCCGCATTATGGATTTTCTTGGTCCAATGTGGCTTTCCTCGATCCATTATGGTTTTTCCCCGTCTATTGTCGATTTTTGTCAATTAAATATGAGTTTGAGGGAGCAGATATGTTTAAAAGTTTTCTTCAAATTCTCAACCGTATTCCTGGTTTTATTATATTTTATTTTTCAAATAAAAGTTTATACATTTTCATATGCATGACTTTAAAAATTAAAATAAAAGTGAATGAAAAAAGATATTAATAAAAAAAATGAATTACTTTCCCGATATTTTTATATCATCTTCAAACAGTTCAGTAAGAAATAAGTTTTATTCATAATAAATTGGTTATATATCCTCTCCGAATGTAACAACGGTCCACTGATAACCGTTAATTGAAAACCTAGGCCTGTAATAACCGTAAGGGCACTAATTAAAGACCTCCGTCTGTATTAACAGCCCATGGATAACCGTAAGGGCAGTAATTAAATACCTCGTTCTGTAATAACGGCCCATGGATAACCGTAAGGGCAGTAACTAAAGACCTCGTTCTGTAATAACGGCCCATGGATAACCGTAAGGGCAGTAACTAAAGACCTCGTTCTGTAATAACGACCCACGGATAACCGTAAGGGCAGTAATTAAATACCTCGTTCTGTAATAACGGCCCACGGATAACCGTAAGGGCAGTAACTAAAGACCTCGTTCTGTAATAACGGCCCATGGATAACCGTAAGGGCAGTAACTAAAGACCTCGTTCTGTAATAACGGCCCACGGATAACCGTAAGGGCAGTAACTAAAGACCTCGTTCTGTAAGAACGGCCCACGGATAACCATAAGGGCAGTAACTAAAGACCTCGTTCTGTAATAACGGCCCATGGATAACCGTAAGGGCAGTAACTAAAGACCTCGTTCTGTAATAACGGCCCACGGATAACCGTAAGGGCAGTAACTAAAGACCTCGTTCTGTAATAACGGCCCACGGATAACCGTAAGGGCAGTAACTAAAGACCTCGTTCTGTAATAACGACCCACGGATAACCGTAAGGGCAGTAACTAAAGACCTCGTTCTGTAATAACGGCCCATGGATAACCGTAAGGGCAGTAACTAAAGACCTCGTTCTGTAATAACGGCCCATGGATAACCGTAAGGGCAGTAACTAAAGACCTCGTTCTGTAATAACGGCCCACGGATAACCGTAAGGGCAGTAACTAAAGACCTCGTTCTGTAATAACGGCCCACGGATAACCGTAAGGGCAGTAACTAAAGACCTCGTTCTGTAAGAACGGCCCACGGATAACCATAAGGGCAGTAAAAGACCTCGTTCTGTAATAACGGCCCATGGATAACCGTAAGGGCAGTAACTAAAGACCTCGTTCTGTAATAACGGCCCATGGATAACCGTAAGGGCAGTATTTCAAGACCTCGTTCTGTAATAACGGCCCATGGATAACCGTAAGGGCAGTAACTAAAGACCTCGTTCTGTAATAACGGCCCATGGATAACCGTAAGGGCAGTAACTAAAGACCTCGTTCTGTAATAACGACCCACGGATAACCGTAAGGGCAGTAACTAAAGACCTCGTTCTGTAATAACGGCCCACGGATAACCGTAAGGGCAGTAACTAAAGACCTCGTTCTGTAATAACGGCCCATGGATAACCGTAAGGGCAGTAACTAAAGACCTCGTTCTGTAATAACGGCCCATGGATAACCGTAAGGGCAGTAACTAAAGACCTCGTTCTGTAATAACGGCCCACGGATAACCGTAAGGGCAGTAACTAAAGACCTCGTTCTGTAATAACGGCCCACGGATAACCGTAAGGGCAGTAACTAAAGACCTCGTTCTGTAATAACGACCCACGGATAACCGTAAGGGCAGTAACTAAAGACCTCGTTCTGTAATAACGGCCCACGCATAATCGTAAGGGCAGTAACTAAAGACCTCGTTCTGTAATAACGGCCCACGCATAATCGTAAGGGCAGTATTTGCTAAAACTTAAAATGAACTGACTCAAACATACAAGATCTATAAATTAACTAGTACAATCAACAACGCCAACATCCAGCATTAGCTAATGGCCGCAAAGAACTGTGTATTATTATTATTTGTTAAATGTTTGTTCGAAAAATTCCATATTCAGGCCCTGCTCCTCCATGGCCTCACGGATGGTTTCCTTCATGTTGCAGAACGTCTCATAGTCCAGTTCCACCCCTAAAGCTTTGGTAAAGGTGTTCAGCTGGTTATACACTGAAAAAAAAAATTGATATCTTAAAGACCAACAATTTTCATCCGTAAAAGGCCGATTTCTGGTACAGATGAGCTCACGTGCACTCTTCTGTAATCCTTGCTTCCTCCAATCAAAACGCCTGTAACAAGAATGTTGCAATGATACCATAATCACGAACTGTTTCTGACATTTTGATTGAATGTCGGATATCAAACAATGTAAAGTCTATAAGATATCGCAGTATAAAAGTTGTTGGTTTACGAAAGAAAATGTACTTTCGTGCGCCTTTGAGAAAATCCGGGTGAACTTACACTCGTGATAGAAATTTTTTAAATTATTTCTTTTGCCTCGTTCTGCTGCATACAATTTGTAGCACTCGTAAAAGATCATCCGGTCTTTCAAACAAAAAAACGTATGTAAAAAAGTTATTCTTATATGCTGCTAAAGGGGGGGGGGGGCTTGAGCGCGCGTGTTAGGTGATTTACTTCAAATTTCTGAAGTCAACAAACAAGCATTATTATTAGTAGTAGAAAAAGTAGTAGAAAGGCATATTGGAAGAAGTGCGGCTGCTATATGGGACACAAATATGTTTAGGTGATGAAATATTTTCTTTAAACAGTCACCACCACCCCTATCCCTGAAAAACTTTCAAAGACTTTTCATTGTGAAACCTGCACGCCTAGCTAAGATAACAGAGCAAGTTTTAACATATACAAAAAAAATTATTATAATTTAATTTGCATCTGTTTATTTAAGGAATACTTCACAATATTTCCGAACGGGTTATACGATATAACATGGTTTGTGTCTGTTTACTCTAACAAGTTTAGCTTTTCTAAAAAGCTAACCGTCTCTAAGCTGCATTACAAATTAAAATTAAATTAAAAGGTAAACATTGTACCAAAATCTCCCTAATCTTTAAAGCTGTTTGGGTTAGGTAAAAATTATATATTCTGTATCTTTATTTTCGTGTGAAGTGACGACAGGCATTTAAATCTCTCTAGCACCAATGGATAATAGTTTAGCGTAAACAAAGTCCTTACAAGGTACATGTGCATTGTTTACCTATCCTACATATAAATTACAAAAAAACCCAGATACTTTAATAAATCCATAAAATTTGTAATGCAGCTAAGAGACGGTTAGCTTTTTAGAAAAGCTTAACTTGTAATTGTTCACTGACCAATGCATTGAAAGAAATAGAAGTCAATATGTGGAACGTAACATTACTAAACTAAAATACTGATTACAACTCCGATTCAACCTAAGAATATATCGAAATTTCAGTATACACATACTAGTGCAATCCTGACGTAAACCAATGAAATGACAAAATATTTATAGATTTAGTAAACCACCCAATCATGTAACAGAGAGTCATTTACTCCGAAGACTGATCGTCATTTGACTATGTATACCAAATAAACTGCGAAGCGGTTTATGAATGGTGTAAACAGAACTAAACCATGTTATGTCGTATAAACTGTTGAGAAATTTGAAATATTCCTTAGAATTTCATTTTGACTAAATCTTGACAATTTTAACGTTAAACAGCAATGGCGTCATAGAACTTTTTTGAATTTTAACGGCGTAAGAATATGACACGTGACCAACGCAAGATATATGGAATAATATGGGTTTCTACATTTGAATTGGCCAATAAGATTTCTGCTTACAAAGCAAAATAAGTTATTAACCAATCAATATCAGTATTCACGTGAAGTGAAGTATATTATAGATAAACGTATTACGTCCTAAGTGTCACTTATTCTTTTATTTGTTTGTTTGTTTGTTTGAATGGTGTTTTAACGCCACTTTCAGCAATTTTTCAGCTATTTCATGGCGTCCAGTTTTTATTGGGGGAGGAAGCCGGAGTACCCGGAGAGAACCCCCGACCTGCGGTAGGAAAACTGTGTTTTATTTGTATGCGACTTGTACCAAATTAACGAGGAGAACAAGTAGTGGATATTTTTAATTTTTTTTTTTTACATTTTTTTGGTTTCACCAAAGAAATAATCTCATGCCCCCTCCCCCCTCAGAAAAATGGCTGTAACACTTACCAGGATCATCTCTTATGCAACCAAGCTTTCTGCAAACTACTGTACAATTTTGGAAACAATTAAAACAGCACGTGTAAATCAGACGGCACGTGTTCTTACACCACATAAAGCAACACAAACAACAACAACAGAACAGACAAAGACCGACCAGTAACTTAAGTAACAAGGTTCTCCAATTCTTAGCCAAAACAGAAATCATGGCTTCTCTCTGCAAAATAAAAACAATATAAGTTTATGAAATAAAAAAAAATACGTAAATATTCAGAATACAGGGTTCTCGGATGTTATGAATTCATGTGTTTGAAGCTTAGCGCAGTACAAATTTGTGATGTATAAAAAGCGGATGGGATCATTTTGACTCTCTCCTTTTCGCGGTATATCAATATGACTAATTTTTTTTTTTTATTCCTCAACTACCACTTCAATTATACAGCCCCGTGCGGGATCCGGGTGGCCAAAAGAATAGACCGCAGTCGCGCTAGCGTGTCGTAAAAGGCGACTTAATAGCGCCCAGTACCCTGACCGGCGTGTCAGGTCGGTTTGCCTAAAGACCGACTGGGATGTGTGCCCCAGGTGGTTGAATGGGGTACCCCTGGCAAGCTGGGGTTGTCAGGCCATAATACGGAAAACCTGACCGCAAACCATATTAGTGCACCGTGTTGGGAAAAATGCCACGTTCCTCGCACGTTAAAGAACGCTGCTGTAGTATTCGCTATGAGTAGGGATTTCGATCACGCTACAGGAGGCTGAATTGCCCGACCCTATTCATCCTCCCATTTGCCAGTGGCAATCTAAAATTCGTTACCCCTATTTTTCCTTGTGTCCCATCCCATTTTCATTCATCATCATTTCATGTTCATTTTATCATCCATTTCATGTTCATCGCCTGAATATAGCTGGAATAATGCTGCTCGGGCGTTAAACACCATTAATCAATCAATCAATTATACAAATACAACCCTACGAATAAGGCAAAGCTCCTGGTACCCTTGTCCTTACCCCTAGCGGTATTTAGTATTATGTTCTGGTTTACGGCTTGTTTTCGAATACACTATTTGTTCGCGATGTCAGGCTATCACTCGAATACGCGCCGAAAATTTCAAGTCAAAAATCATCTAGAAGTGCACTTTGTCATGTTTTTCATTAGTAAAGCATGTATTTTCTGGTTGCAGAATAAAACCAATATTCGTATACTGTCAGGAAATATAAAGTTTATTTGTTCTCTCCGCCAAACAGATACTACATTTTCTACCAGTTTCCAAGGCTCATACAAACAAGTTTAGCTTTTCTAAAAAACTAACCGTCTCTTAGCTGCATTACAAATTTTATGGATTTATTAAAGTATCTGTTTTTTTGTAATTTATATGTAGGATAGGTAAACAATGTACATGTCCCTTGCAAGAACATTGTTTAAGCTAAACTATTATCCAATGGTGCTTGAGAGATATAAATGCCTGTCGTCACTTCACACGCGCTTTAAAAAATAATTAAACAAAAGTTGACTCCCTAAACAAATGTTTAAAATGAGCGGTAAAAATATGTTTTGTTAAATTTGCATCAATATCAGATGCAGAACATATCATTTTGTCATAACCCAAACAGCTTTAAAAAGTAGGGAGATTTTGCTACAATGTTTACCTTTTAATTGTTCACTGACCAATGCATCGAATGAAATAGAAGTCAATATGTGGAACGTAATATTACTACACTAAAATACTGATTAACGAAAATAAAGATATAGAACATATAATTTTTTAAAAAAACAGCTTTATAAAATAGGGAGCCAATGCATTGAATGAAATAGAAGTCAATATGTGGAACGTAACATTACTACACTAAAATACTGATTACAACCCCGATTCAACCTAAGAATATATCGAAATTTCAGTACACATACTAGTGCAATCCTGACGTAAACCGATAAAAATATTTATAGATTTAGTAAACCACCCAATCAACTAACAGAGAGTCATTTACTCCGAAGACTGATCGTCATTTGACTATGTATACCGTCTCCCATGGGAGACGGTAATATACTATATATTTTCCGACAATGTACGAATAAGCACATGTACTGTGTAAGAGATCGTACATTATGTATGTACAATCAACGCAAATTAAGGGTATGGAGGTTTTTAATTTAAAATTGTACTAAATTCGCATTTTGTATAAAATACAGAAAAAGTTGTTTTTTTTACGAATTCATTGGTGTATAAAATCACTCACAAAACAACATGAAGGCAGAAGTCTTCATTTAGTTTTTAAATGAGATAGACTTGTTCAAACGCGGATGAATATCTCCAAATCATTTCTTATTCCTATATACAGCATTTTTCGTGTAAGAGATTTTAGGGCATGGTCATTTGAAATAAATCTAAGAACATTTTAGTACCCAACATTTTTTGCAACTTACGGAATTCTCGTCAACCTCAAACTTTGGCATGTCATAATTATAATCACTGTCGTCTTCATAATCATATCTCTTCCGTCTTACAATAAGACTTGGCGTTGTATTTCTTGTAAGGCTGTTAATTTCAGTTTCCGGTCGTCGTAATGTAGGATCCATCTGGGTTGATAAGGCTGGGGTCGTCGACAGGACTTTGCTGTCGTCGGTCAATTTTTCTTGAGACTGTGAGTCATTCTGTTGTATCTTAAAAATCTTTCTACAAGATTTAGTAACCTTATGTTCATTGGTTTTATTCGCGAACATATTGTTGTAACTCTTACTTGTAGAAGTTGAGTTCAGGACTGGCGAAACCTCAGGCTGAAACTTATCCTCTTTTTTCTCCGAGCTAACGTGCAGGTTTACGTTAATGGTATTATTCTTATCTATAAAGTGTATACTGCGTGTTGTTAAAAATCTTCCGGAGTTGGCATTTCTTAAATCTGAAGAAAACAAATCAATCAATAAATAAAATTAAATCATAGAACACAAGACTATGTGTGTTATATCTATAAATCTATCACGGCCCTGTTTCATAAAACATCTCAAATTTTAGTATTTCCTCATCTTATCCTCAACAATCAGATTGTTTGAAAATTCAAATTTAAGCGAGGAAAACTCAGATATTTGAGGAAAATCTCAATTTGTGTTAGTTTACGAAATCTAGCCCCGATTAAAGTATCCGGACTACGTGATCGTATTTGGTGTCCCGGATGTACATTGTTTTTCAATGGAGCAGACCTTGGTAGTGTTCGGCAAACATCGGAAATACTACTGCAGTAACTAACTTTTTGGCTAAGAAACTGTTAATATTGACTTGAAGTAAAACAATATGTTTAATTTCTATCAATAATTAGCAATACATTGCTATAATTGCTATAATAATGCTGTATTTTTCGGTCGAAAAATAAAATTGAACACCAATATATAAATATTGAAATGAAATGTCTTTTTGGGAGGATACCTGTTGATTGCTAACTGGGCGTTAATCATCAAACACTCTGATGGGATTTTGTACTGGGCGTTAAACATCAAACACTCTGTTGGGATTTTGTACCCCTTCAACTACAGATAGAGATTATGATTTGTTAACGTTTCCAATCTGCACCATTAATTTTCCACCATGATCTTCTTCATAGTGTACCTTGTTTTCCAAATCATTTAGGACCCAAATTCCTTATTGGGTTTGGGTTGTTAGCGGTAGGGTAAGGGTTAGGGTTGTTTAGGGGTAGATTAAGGGTTAGATTAGGGTAGAGTAAAGTTAAGGTAAGTAGTAAATGTATGTATAGGTAGTGGGTCTCCTAAATTAAAATTAGGCCCTTAGTCTTACGTACTGATTGCCTTTCTGCGTTAGAATCGATACTTTTCTTAAAACAATTTCCATTATACGTCATTATAAATACTTTACCTGGTAGAGCAAAGCTGGAAAAAATACAAAAAGCGGCTAAAATAAGATGATAGTTCATAACATTTTTCTTTTCCGTCTTTTCCTTGACATGTTGTTTTTAGAGTTTTTACTGTTGTCTGACGTCACAATCTGCGACTTGACGTTTTCTTCCGGGAAACGGCGAGGTTTTCAGTCTTGACTCGGCACTTCTACGGTAAAGCGCCCATTGTACAGTTAGAGAATGATGAAAAACAAAAGTGTTAAAATTGACATTTTTCTTAGTGTTGATAATGTTTAGATCATGTACAATTAAGATGAATAAAATTGGCATATAATATTAAACATTTTTGGAAATAAATAGGATGAAAATATGCATATATACCAACATAAAAAGCAACGTTATCAGTGACGTTTTACAACGTAATAAAATTTGACTTTTTAAATTTCATGGTTTAAAGTTTTTTTTATTGCTGTACATCACAAAATAATTTAAAAGCAGTGAGGATCACTAGGATCGAAATGCAATTATTTTGAACATTACATTTCTACGTACCAAATAATCAACCGGTCTTTATTTCACAAAATATTTATATAATGTGCGTATTGGTCATTCCAAGGAGAACCAGCAATTTACAAAAAACACAGATTTCAGTGAAAAAATAAATAATTTAGCGACCAGATGAGACGACGGAGCGCCTGTGTCTTGATTATTTTATAACTGAATGGTATTTTATTAATGTACTTTGCGAAAATGCAGTTTGCGTCAACGTTTTTGGGGGCCGCGGTGGCCGAGTTTAAGGTAGTTCGTCTAATATTGATCACGTGGTCTGTAAACACTGAGATTGCGGATTCGATTCTCACTGCTGGCACTGTGTTCTCGACTCCAATGTTAATTGACAAGGATTGCCAGTTTTCCTACCTAAGGTCAGGGGTTTTCTCCGCATACTCCGGCTGACTCCCCCCAAAAACTTGACGCCATGATAAAGCTGAAAAATTGCTGAATGTGGCGTTAAACACCATTCAAACTAAACCAATTGTTAAGGATTTGCAAGAAGGCGTACAGATCTCTATACGCTACTATAAGTTTTTTAAATAAACTTGCCAGGCACTTATTTGGGGGTTCTTCGAATGGGAATGTTAACGGAAAATTCATTAAAATGTTTGAAAATCTGCAGAAAAATACATCCAGAAATTTTAGTATTCTGTAAAGAGACGGCATACATGTATGGGTAGGAAATGTTAATGATTTATATGGAACTGCTTATATGTAGGAGAAAATGAAGTGGTTAAATCAGTTTATAGTTGCCATATTTTAATTAAATATTATATGTCAAAATGTGTATTTTGTTAGTTTTTTCTTTTTATTTTGATAATATATATATTTTATTATCGCTATTTTGCAGTATTTTCCTTTGATCGTTGTGTGCGAGTATTCCATCTCAGTCTACTAGCGTGGGATGGGCCCATCTCAGCTCGCTGTCAAGACGTCGTTATGTAAACACTGTGACGTCACAATGTTACAAAACAGCGATAAACAGATTATTTACGTTTTTTGAAACTCGATGCACTTTCTCGTCATCTCATCTCAGGGCTGTCGCCCTTCGATGAGATACGACGAGAAAATGCATCTCGTTTCAAAAAACGTAAATAATCTATAAATATCAAGTATTGCTTTGTGGGCATTTATTCTGGTACCCTGACGATGATATCCTCATGAGCCTAAGCGGCCTTCGGATATATTTGAAGTGAAGCTTGCGTCAATGAAAAATATTGCACCAGGAGACCAGGTTATGTGGGCATTATGTCTCTTTTGTATTTTTTGATGTTATTGCGTACTGTAAACGTGAAAAACTTTGCGGGGTAATATTTCCGCGTATTAGTGTCAAACATGTCGTGTAGGGGTTATATTAAATGTTTTCTTTTATAAATTTTATTTATTTTATTTATTTATTATCTTTAAGCTATTTTAACAGCTTGTGTCACAAAAAAAAAAAAAACAAAAAAAACCAGGAATAAAGACATAACAACAAACAATTCTACAGATAACATATCATAAGTCTCCTGACCTCAGTTAAAAAGAACCTAGATTCTGGACCCGTCGAAAAAATGTGGGTTTAAAATGAGAATAAGTTTTTTTTCTTTTTTCATTTAAATCATTGAAATTTTATATTCTTTCATTAGTTCTGAACAATAATTTTGCATAAGTCGCTGATTTTTATGACAGTAGAAGAAGAGGTGTGTTTCATCTGCAATTTCTTAAAGGTAACAGAAATTACAAAGTCGAGATTCTCGGGGTATTTTTTATAACGGCCGGACTCAATTTCTAAGGAATTATCACTTATCCGGAATTTTGTAATTAGTTTCCTATGTTCAAAGTTTTTGCAGGAAAAATAAAGTTCAGGTTTAAAGGCTAGCTTCAAGTCTTTATACAAGAATAATTTATTTTGATCATTTAACTTGTATATTTTATTAGTAAAGAATGTTATAATATCTATACAAATCCGATAATATCAACCAATGAAAATGCTTATATCAGAGGTCCTAACCTTGTGTTATATTTGAAGTGAAGCTTGCGTCAATGAAAAAATATTGCACCAGGAGACCAGGCTTGCTTTCCATTATCCGGTACGTACCGTCCGGATCGGTTCGGGATAATGGAACGTCCAAGGCTGACGATTTGTTTCAAAATGGCTGCGCTTAAAAATACATTGATATACCATAAATATAACCATACGTGTCTTAAAATTTCACTCTTTCACTCCTTTGATAGATTTTAACAATGTCAAAGGTTGTTCTTTTTTTATTTTCGTCTAAAGCTTAAAATTCACTTCCACATAACATTTTCCGTGTCTGTGTCCGCCATCTTGGAACAAAGTTGGAACCAAAAAATTGACGAATCAGACATTCCGATAGGTACGTCGCGTTCCATTTCAGTTTTGGGAGGTACAACTGGTACGTACCGGATAATGGAAAGCACCCCAGGTTACACTCCAGGAAGCACAATATCTCCATGGAAGCGCGTGATTTTTAGCTGTAGTGTATGTTGTTTAAACGGAAAACACGTTTAACGGAGATTACAATATACAGTTTTATACATTGTTCTCTATTATAAAGAACGGTTTCAAGGTTTCAGTCACGTATATTAAGTTTTGCATGTAATCTTGCAATTAGGCATTAAAATTCGAGCAAATTTGTCCTTGCATTATAGTTTTACTGGGGTTTAACGGAGATTACAGCTTAAAAAATCGGAACACATGTTGTGGTATTAAGAGAGGGTTTGTTTTAGCCTACTCCCCGGAACAGCTCAGTAATGGACTTAATTTATCGCCGTGAAGGAGAAGAATAAGAAGATCGTAAAAATAAAACATAAGAAAAGCAATTCTTCGTATTTTGTAATTTTTGTTTTTGTTAACGGATACAACAATCTGTTAAGGGGACTTTTTATAAGTTTAGAAAATTGCCCGTTCTTGAATACCGAAAAGCAAAATTTTTATGTTTCAAATGGATCAGTAATATGACAAAACATTAATATAAAAATGACCCGTATCAAACGCACTTTAAAGCAAAAAACAGTCATCATTCACATTATGCACTTACACGGTAATGTCAATTTCCGGCCTAGATATCCATTTTATCATAATGCGCATACGCAAAATGCACGTATTTGTCGATTAATTTGCAAGTTTTCAAAATTCTGTATATTGCTTCATTCACATTTATTGCTCACTATGATACAAATAATTCTTGACAATGAGAAATGACAATTCTTATCATGGGCGCTTTACCGTAGAAATAGCGCAGTAACGCCATATTGTTTCCTCTTTAAAGTTATTCCTTACTATTGTAACAGTACTAAGACGATTCATAGCGCTCCACCGACAGTACAGCCCAGTGCTCTACCGACAGTACAGCCGAGTGTTCCACCGACAGTACAGCCAGTGCTCCACCGACAGGACAGCCCAGTGCTCCCCCGACAGTACAGCCCAGTGCTCCACCGACAGGACAGCCCAGTGCTCCACCGACAGGACAGCCCAATGCTCCACCGACAGGACAGCCCAGTGCTCCACCGACAGTACAGCCCAGCTCTCCACCGACAGGACAGCCCAGCGCTCCACCGACAGTACAGCCCAGTGCTCCACCGACAGGACAGCCCAGTGCTCCACCGACAGTACAGCCTAGCTCTCCAACGACAGTACAGCCCAGCGCTCCACCGACAGGACAGCTCAGTTCTCCACCGACAGTACAGCCCAGTGCTCCACTACCAGTACAGCCCAGTGCTCCACCGACAGGACAGCCCAGTGCTCCACCGACAGTACAGCCCAGTGCTCCACCGACAGGACAGCCCAGTGCTCCACCGACAGGACAGCTCAGTGCTCCACCGACAGTACAGCCTAGCTCTCCACCGACAGTACAGCCCAGCGCTCCACCGACAGGACAGCCCAGCGCTCCACCGACAGGACAGCCCAGCGCTCCACCGACAGTACAGCCCAGTGCTCCACCGACAGGACAGCCCAGTGCTCCACCGACAGGACAGCCCAGTGCTCCACCGACAGTACAGCCCAGCGCTCCACCGACAGTACAGCCTAGCTCTCCACCGACAGGACAGCCCAGCGCTCCACCGACAGGACAGCCCAGCGCGCCATCTTTTCTCGATTGTGATGATTGGTGGTTTTTAACGTCCTACACTGGTAAATTAACACCCTCGGTCGGAAGGTTGCTGCGGTTAGTAATCCATGGACTCACCATGGTGGTTTTGTCGAAGCCCGGCTTTCGGGATATGTGGTCGAAAAACTCGGCAGCATGTGTCCTACTACTACCTACTCGCTCGTTGTGCTGTGCTCCACTTTCGAAAAGACATACAATTTCTATTACTCGTGGAAGATTACATATTCCTTTCAAAACGTATGTAAGAACCTATTAATCTGTATTGTACTAAGACCGTGACGCTCTCCAAATACGTCATTCAAATGGTCAACGCCCTAGCTATTAATTTTTAAAAGGGGCCAGACAATCGAGTAATATAAATTGTATGTCTTTTCGAAAGTGGAGCACAGCGCAACGAGCGAAAATACATAAGAAATTACTATTACGAGTGGAAGATCACACAGACTTTCTCCAAAAGCGCATGAAACTACCTATTTCACCCATAAACCAACAACTTTCACATCGCAATATATGTATACTCTCCATCATTGTTTCATATCCGACATCCAATCACAACAAACTAAACAAAACGTTAAACAAGGGCGTATTTATTGGATGAATAAACGGGATGAATGTTCTTGAACTACTGTAAAGGGTCGTCTTTACCAAAAAATCGGCCATTTACAGAAGAATTCAATTGTAGTTTTCTCACAAGAGTATCCTTTATTCTTGTCGATACTGAATATAGCCACGCTAGATGAACCGATTGCGATTCACTTCGCCCCACGCCGCCCCCCCCCCTTTCTTCGCGCCCACGGCAACTAAACCAAATTATTTAAAAGTGTCAAAAAGCAACGCAATTTTATTCCATGCAGCTTCACTCCGATAAATAATTCAATTAGAAGCAATTATTTAGTGCCAGCCAGAAGTTGATGTCCTAGGCTACCACCAAGCTCACTTAGTAACCCAGTGATTAAACAGGGTCTACTGAAAAAATAAAGCCCCAACAAGAGGGACTTCCCAGCAGTTACATCTGCACAACGCTGTTCTTGGCATGAACAAAGAAGAGAATGGGCCAGGCACAGGGACCTGGAAGTAATGACGGCACAAAATATATGGTCCGAAAATTCAGCCTCTTACAATTTAGTGTCGACACTGGAGTTGTGAGTTAAAGTCCTCTCCGGCAGGGTGTATGGTATACCATAGTCAGTGTAGGTCTGGGCTCTGACCTGGTTCTCCAGACTATTCCAGAAATAACTTGGACTCTAGTTAGATAAAACCCAAACAACAAAAATCAAAATAGTAACATGTGTAAGGAGCATGTTTAAAAATATCATTGTTTAAATTAATACAGATGTAAACAGACACCCACGGAAAAGGACTTTTTTTGCTAAATCTTTTCTCATTGAACTTTTAGAAATATCATATTCACGTGGTACTTAAATTTAAAAAGTGTGCGTGCGGCAAAGTTTCCACTTTAATATCTTTTTTTAACTGGTTTAAAGAATTTAATTTACGTTTACTGTATATTAGTTCAAAGCATACAGCATACGGTCATTTGTTTAGTTTGAGCTCATTCTGTATATATCAAAATACAAATTTGTGCTCATTTTTAAAAAATTCATACCATATGCGACTTTCTTTGTTTTAAACAGATGCATTTTATTCATCTTTTTTATTGAATTTTAAATTGATTTTTACATTTTTATTTACAACGAACCTGCTTTTTAAATATTATTTTTGTATATAAATAATGTAATCTTAATTTAGATTTTTTCTGATTATTGTGTCAGCCTTTTTCTTGTGGTTCATTTTTACCTTACATCAGTAGCATTGATGGTGACCTCAATAAAAGGGGGGTTTTAATCAAAAGTAATTTATATATTGTAACATGTTTGAGATTTTAAAAATAATATATGTAATTTTTCAGCATACATGCTATGTTTCAATTTAGGATACATTTCCAAAGGGTAATGTGAGAACAAGGCATTTGTTCTGAAGTAATGTACTGGTAACAATAATAATTGTATACTACGATCTGATTCTCTGATTTACCAAAGGAACTACAACTACATCTTCTGTTCAATAAAAAAAAAAAGAATAAAAGGCCTTTTTCCTTATACTCTGCCAAAACTTCATCAAATCTGACGGGTGTCAAAAAAATACAGGTAACATACTATTTTGTCCTGCCTTACTGTCTGGCTCTCTGACATGGAGATAATTCACTGGGCTGGATGTCAAAAGATAAATGGACAACACAATGAACATAAGGTCCATTTGTTATTCAATTAGTTTTAAAGCAACTATTTTTTCTTGCATGAGTGGAAATAATTTGTAAAGAGACCATTCGTGGATGTGAAAAGGTAATAGAAAAATGAACTCTCCCATCAACAACTCAGTGGACATTTATATATAGTGTGCAATCTTAATTCTAGTTTCTGACCAGGATTGTGTGTTTAATTAAGTTCTCTGTAGGATTCCAATCCAAACAAAAAGTATATACTTTGTAGAGATCATTGATTAGTCTGGTTTCTCAGTTGTAATTTGCACTACTTTTGGAAGCCATGTTTTATCCAAGTCTCCCATCACATATTTGAATTTGTAGAATTTCACAAATTTGGACTTAATATTTGATAGTTTTCATAAATCAAAGTTTTATTTAGATGTGTCTATTGGTTTCTAGAATAAGGCTTGCACCAAACATTTAATGTTGTGTTGGGAGCCATATTGTCTTCTCAAATCTTGGTGGCCATTTGTAGAGTTTAACACACTAGGTGATATAACTCTAATTGTACATTAAGATGTCAAAGATACAGCTTGCACAGCAACTTAAATGTTGTGTGTTAGCAGCCATATTTGACATGGAAGACTTTCACAAAATTTGGAAATTAAATATTTTACAATGTCCTTCAGAACAATAAAAATAATTGTCCAGATATATATCATTTATTGAGTTAAACACGTAGACATTTGGTCACATGACAATCACATGATACACTGTTAGACATTTGGTCACATGACAATCACATGATACACTGTTATATACAAATGAGTAGTCACAACTTTTATGTTAAAAGATTAAATGCAAACAATAACTTAAAATAAAAATATGAATATCACAGTAAAAATCAACCCCTAGCTACTGAAGAACTATTAGATACAATGTTACCAAAATGGGGAAAATCAGAATAAGCAGCAACTAGTTATCTCCCTTGTAAGTTTGCCTAAAGGATGCTCATATAGGTTACCTCCCTTGTTAAACGTTTCATAAGTTACTTCCCATGTTTAATTTGGTAACAAGACACATAATTACCTCCCTTGTTAAGTCTAATAGATAACACTCTCTTGTTTACTCGCGCTGTAATTCTCATTTGAGTTACCTCCCTTGTATAATCATTACCTATAGGTGTCATTAATAAAGTGGAGTTATTTCCAAAATTAGTTTCACAATAACTATTGTCAGGACATGCTACTTGCATAATGTGTAAAATAGTTCATAAGCATTTTTTTGCCAGATTTTACCGTCATGCTATGATCCCTTCAAACTGACTAGGTTGTATCAGATTGTACAAGAAGGTGAGATATTTAAAATGGTTACCTACCAGAAAATTAATATTTATTTCATTTCAAACTTTTTTATTTATTTTGTAACTTAAAAAAATTGTTTCTAGTTTCCTACACATATATTGATTTTTGACAAGAGCAACAGTTATATGAAATAATAGCTGTATGTCTATTTACTACAGGGACAACTGAGAACCTTATCATACTGATTCTTATGTAATCAATAAAACTGTTTACAAATATGTTTAACATTTCTGATATGGTTACAGCCCTGATTCTAATCTTTAACTTTATGATTCTTACAAAACTTAAAAAAATTATTAAAAGAAATACTTAAGTTATTTTTTTTTTTAAACATAAAATAAAAAAATTATTGGGTATCCTGACTAAAAATCTGTGTAATTCAGTCACCATTTCACAATTCAAACTTGAAATCACTAAACCGCTGAAGACTCCAGACTACAAAAGGTCCATTGTTATTGCTGAAGACTCCAGACTACAAAAGGTCCATTGTTATTGCTGAAGACTCCAGACTACAAAAGGTCCATTGTCATTGCTGAAGACTCCAGACTACAAAAGGTCCATTGTTATTGCTGAAGACTCCAGACTACAAAAGGTCCATTGTTATTGCTGAAGACTCCAGACTACAGAAGGTCCACTGTTATTACTGAAGACTCCAGACTACAAAAGGTCCATTGTTATTGCTGAAGACTCCAGACTACAAAAGGTCCACTGTTATTGCTGAAGACTCCAGACTACAGAAAGGTCCATTGTTATTACTGAAGACTCCAGACTACAAAAGGTCCATTGTTATTGCTGAAGACTCCAGACTACAAAAGATCCATTGTTATTACTGAAGACTCCAGACTACAAAAGGTCCATTGTTATTGCTGAAGACTCCAGACTACAAAAGGTCCATTGTCATTGCTGAAGACTCCAGATTACAAAAGGTCCATTGTTATTGCTGAAGACTCCAGACTACAAAAGGTCCATTGTCATTGCTGAAGACTCCAGAATACAAAAGGTCCATTGTTATTGCTGAAGACTCCAGACTACAAAAGGTCCATTGTCATTGCTGAAGACTCCAGACTACAAAAGGTCCATTGTTATTACTGAAGACTCCAGACTACAAAAGGTCCATTGTCATTGCTGAAGACTCCAGACTACAAAAGGTCCATTGTCATTGCTGAAGACTCCAGACTACAAAAGGTCCATTGTTATTACTGAAGACTCCAGACTACAGAAAGGTCCATTGTTATTGCTGAAGACTCCAGACTACAAAAGGTCCATTGTTATTACTGAAGACTCCAGACTACAGAAAGGTCCATTGTTATTACTGAAGACTCCAGACTACAGAAAGGTCCATTGTTATTACTGAAGACTCCAGACTACAAAAGGTCCATTGTTATTACTGAAGACTCCAGACTACAAAAGGTCCATTGTCATTGCTGAAGACTCCAGACTACAAAAGGTCCATCGTCATTGCTGAAGACTCCAGACTACAAAAGGTCCATTGTTATTGCTGAAGACTCCAGACTACAAAAGGTCCATTGTTATTGCTGAAGACTCCAGACTACAGAAAGGTCCATTGTTATTGCTGAAGACTCCAGACTACAAAAGGTCCATTGTTATTGCTGAAGACTCCAGACTACAAAAGGTCCATTGTTATTGCTGAAGACTCCAGACTACAAAAGGTCCATTGTTATTACTGAAGACTCCAGACTACAGAAAGGTCCATTGTTATTGCTGAAGACTCCAGACTACAAAAGGTCCATTGTTATTACTGAAGACTCCAGACTACAGAAAGGTCCATTGTTATTGCTGAAGACTCCAGACTTCAGAAAGGTCCATTGTTATTGCTGAAGACTCCAGACTACAGAAAGGTCCATTGTTATTGCTGAAGACTCCAGACTACAAAAGGTCCATTGTTATTGCTGAAGACTCCAGACTACAAAAGGTCCATTGTTATTGCTGAAGACTCCAGACTACAAAAGGTCCATTGTTATTGCTGAAGACTCCAGACTACAAAAGGTCCATTGTTATTACTGAAGACTCCAGACTACAGAAAGGTCCATTGTTATTGCTGAAGACTCCAGACTACAAAAGGTCCATTGTTATTACTGAAGACTCCAGACTACAAAAGGTCCATTGTTATTGCTGAAGACTCCAGACTACAGAAAGGTCCATTGTTAATTTGCTGACACAATAAGAGCCCTATGATCTACAATCAGTCTACAACTTTGATAGTCTGTACATTTGGTGAGATAGTTACGGCCCCTGACTGTCCAGCTATACGTCTGTGTATGATACCAGTCTGTGGGTAATTCTCTATTGTTGATGTCTGACGTGGATGTCGTCCTGCTGTAGCCTGACCAATGGTTTCCTGAAATTATTTTTTTCAATTTTATAGTTTTATATGACATAAAATTGAATTGTATTTGTTCTTATTGGATGAAACATGATCATGTTCAGTAATGTGGCATTACTATTATCTTCAAAATGACCACAATATGGTATTGCCATCTTATTATTTCTGGTGAAATCTCTTTGGTTTGCATTATCTGGTAATCATATGTGTCTACTGGAGAGAAGCACAAACACTGCATTGATGTCAATGCAAAAAACACCAGCATGCATGAATTTTTCAATGAAATATAAGCAATAGAGGACAATACACACAATATTGCCAGTACCCTTATTTTCATTGGTTGACCAGTTTCAGAGAAGAAGCCTTTTAAAACTTTTTCCCATAGGGTCCTTTGTTAAACTAAGTCCTGTGGTGGTGGCCATTTTGATTTTCCGATTGGCATAAAACACATAAAGTTTATAGAGGACCATCTAATATTGCTAAAAAGTTTTGTTTTCATTGGTTAACAGTTTCAGGGTACTGGCACCATCCCATCATAATGTCATGTGTTCTCACTAGGTACTCCAGATCCCCCCACCCCACCCCATCCCATCATAATGTCATGTGTTCTCACTAGGTACTCCAGATTCCACCCCCACCCCACCCCATCCCATCATAATGTCATGTGTTCTCACTAGGTACTCCAGATACCCCCCCCCCCCCCCCACCCCATCCCATCATAATGTCATGTTTTCTCACTAGGTACTCCAGATACCCCCACCCCACCCCACCCAATCCCATCATAATGTCATGTGTTCTCACTAGGTACTCCAGATCCCCCCACCCCACCCCATCCCATCATAATGTCTTGTGTTCTCACTAGGTACTCCAGATCCCCCCACCCCACCCCACCCCATCATAATGTCATGTGTTCTCACTAGGTACTCCAGATTCCCCCACCCCACCCCATCCCATCATAATGTCATGTGTTCTCACTAGGTACTCCAGATCCCCCCACCCCACCCCATCCCATCATAATGTCATGTGTTCTCACTAGGTACTCCAGATTCCACCCCCACCCCACCCCATCCCATCATAATGTCATGTGTTCTCACTAGGTACTCCAGATACCCCCCACCCCACCCCACCCCATCCCATCATAATGTCATGTTTTCTCACTAGGTACTCCAGATACCCCCACCCCACCCCACCCAATCCCATCATAATGTCATGTGTTCTCACTAGGTACTCCAGATCCCCCCACCCCACCCCATCCCATCATAATGTCTTGTGTTCTCACTAGGTACTCCAGATCCCCCCACCCCACCCCACCCCATCATAATGTCATGTGTTCTCACTAGGTACTCCAGATTCCCCCACCCCACCCCATCCCATCATAATGTCATGTGTTCTCACTAGGTACTCCAGATCCCCCCGCCCCACCCAATCATAATGTCATGTGTTCTCACTAGGTACTCCAGATACCCCCCACCCCACCCCACCCCATCCCATCATAATGTCGTGTGTTCTCACTAGGTACTCCAGATTCCCCCACCCCACCCCATCCCATCATAATGTCATGTGTTCTCACTAGGTACTCCAGATCCCCCACCCCACCCCACCCCATCATAATGTCATGTGTTCTCACTAGGTACTCCAGATTCCCCAACCCCACCCCATCCCATCATAATGTCATGTGTTCTCACTAGGTACTCCAGATCCCCCCACCCCACCCCATCCCATCATAATGTCATGTGTTCTCACTAGGTACTCCAGATCCCCCACCCCACCCAATCATAATGTCATGTGTTCTCACTAGGTACTCCAGATCCCCCCACCCCATCCCGTCCCATCATAATGTCATGTGTTCTCACTAGGTACTCCAGATCCCCCCACCCCACCCCACCCCACCCCATCATAATGTCATGTGTTCTCACTAGGTACTCCAGAACCCCCCACCCCACCCAATCATAATGTCATGTGTTTTCACTAGGTACTCCAGATCCCCCCACCCCACCCCACCCCACCACACCCCATCCCATCATAATGTCATGTGTTCTCACTAGGTACTCCAGATCCACCCCACCCCACCCCATCATAATGTCATGTTTTCTCACTAGGTACTCCAGATCCACCCCACCCCACCCCATCCCATCATAATGTCATGTGTTCTCACTAGGTACTCCAGATCCACCCCCCCCACCCCATCCCATCATAATGTCATGTGTTCTCACTAAGTACTCCAGATCCCCCCACCCCACCCCACCCCACCTCATCCCATCATAATGTCATGTGTTCTCACTAGGTACTCCAGATTCCCCCCACCCCAACCACCCCATCCCATCATAATGTCATGTGTTCTCACTAGGTACTACAGATCCCCCCACCCCACCCCACCCCATCCCATCATAATGACATGTGTTCTCACTAGGTACTCCAGATCCCACCCACCCCACCCCATCCCATCCCCATACAGCATGATATAGCTGACAGAGTGCTCATGGAGCCTATGCACATAAATTGCTCATACATTATATATGGTGTAGTTCTTGAATGAAAGTAAAAATAGTTACAGAAATGAATTTGCCTAAATATATTTCCAGAAATTAAAAACAGTGTGGTTTCAGACAGCTAGTTAACATCTTTGATTACTGATAATTTAGTCATGCTTTATATATAAAATTAAATGGTCATTCCAGGATAAATGTTCTCATGGAACAATGCTGCATAAGAAATTTGTGTGTTTACTAAATAATACCTTATTAACAGGTGGATGTCTTTCTACTATAACAGAACTCATAGGTGGATCTAATGTAGGATTTTTGCCGACATTTGATGTGCCTCTTCCTGAATCTGTCTTGGCAGTTATTTTAGCTGATATTACTTTTCCCTTACTGGATGATGTTGTACTTGTCTTACTACACATCTGAAAGATGAACAGAAATTAATCATACTCTAGCTACAGACTTTTTTATCTAAAAAGATGCATATCACATATAAACTGCATTTAGAAAAGTCATTTAGACCTCTGTCAGTTGGCTGGTCTGTTGTTTGATTGTAGGCTTAATGTAAGAGATATATCCAGGCAGAGCTGAATGGCTGGGCAAGTGGAAGGGGAGTACCATGTCTTGTTTTACAAACAGTTCTACAACTTAAGGCCAGTGGTACGTTGTGTGGTTTGTACAGTCTTCAGTCACATGACTTTTTGTGAAATGACAGCTGTACCAATGTATGAAATAGAGTGAAATTTTAATATGAGCAAATATTTTACTCTGCTGAATATTTCCATCACACACATTTTTTTCTAATGAAAATCCAAAGAAAGATAATCCCTACTATATTTGAATTGTCACTGAATTAACAGAATATAAGAATATAATCATCCATTATTATCCATTATTAACCCAAAATTATGCAAATAAAAAGTCTGATTCCCTGTTGTGGGTATGTTGTGTAAATTGGTTTCCAAAGGGAAGTTATACATGTAAGACTCATAGGGATGGCATTACAATTGTCAATTTTATTGACATAACTAAAAATTACATCCATGTCTTCAATAAATGCAATACAATCCAATTTGAATCAATACATATATAAATCTGTCAAGCTGATCAATAGTATCATATTAATATTGAGAAGACTTTAACACTAAAAGTGCCCCATGTATTTACTACACAGAACCAAGTTACACGTATGCTTGTTTATTTACAATATAGCATCTCTAACAAAGGAAGGTCCATAAAGGACTGGTTCTTTTCCTGCATAATACTGTTAGAGAAATTTCTATAAACAGTAGAACACCATAGTACCTGATCCACTACATCCCCAAAATTATTATACACATTTATTTCATTTCAGTAAAAAATGCTTTGTTTCAATTGGACAAAACAAGGTCAGCTGGTATTAATTAATCTGCTGTAATTTGACATGAGGGCATTACCACATCCCTCCAGTAACAAGCAGCATAAAACTGTTTATAATCAATTTATATAAAAAAATATATGTGCATGTACAACCCAAATGAGGAAAAAAAGTAATAAAGTTTAAAAAACTAATTCTGTACTGCCTGAAAATGCCAATGATTTATCATGAGGCCCACATTCAAATCATACAGCAAACAGCTACAAATAAATTATACAGTCTTAAATTGTCATGATACTTGATAGCACTCGGGAAAGAAATTTGGTATTGCCTTCAACATTGATAATTATCCATGTTTTGGGCAATACTACTCTCCCTCGTGCAGTCCAGAGATCACGACAATGCCCTCTATATAAGCAACTATTGTATCATTAACACCTGATAACTTACAGAAGCTTTAGACCTAATACTTGATGCTGATGAAGGCCTGGCCCCTTGGCTGGTAATAACTTTAGGTGGCGCTAGGTCTGGCCTTAGGTCTGTTGTGTAGATTGGTTCCTGAGGGATAGTTTTAGGACCACTGTAGTCTTTCTCTGGTAAACTACTTTCAAGATTGTCTGAGAAATCTGACGACATATGACCTCTTTGTCCTGAAGTAAATTTTATAGATTGTAATGTTAATGATGTAATTTAAGAAAATAAATACATCATTTATATTTAAGGTGAATACATTTTTCTGAAAACTTTGGTTTGGTTTCTTTCTTTGAGTTTAAAAACATTACAGATACATGATGAAGGTCAATGATTTCATACGTCAATGAAACTTCAAAGAATGTATTCAATTATTATATTTAAAGGCTGTGGTCCTGATGTAAATCGTGCACAATGTATTTTTGTTGATTTTAATTACTCCTGGTTGTTTGTTTACTGTGGACATCGTGAAGGAAGTACATGCTATTCATGGATACAGGTTTACTGTGGACATCGTGAAGGAAGTACATGCTATTCATGGATACAGGTTTACTGTGGACATCGTGAAGGAAGTACATGCTATTCATGGATACAGGTTTACTGTGGACATCGTGAAGGAAGTACATGCTATTCATGGATACAGGTTTACTGTGGACATCGTGAAGGAAGTACATGCTATTCATGGATACAGGTTTACTGTGGACATCGTGAAGGAAGTACATGCTATTCATGGATACAGGTTTACTGTGGACATCGTGAAGGAAGTACATGCTTTCATGGATACAGGTTTACTGTGGACATCGTGAAGGAAGTACATGCTTTCATGGATACAGGTTTACTGTGGACATCGTGAAGGAAGTACATGCTATTCATGGATACAGGTTTACTGTGGACATCGTGAAGGAAGTACATGCTTTCATGGATACAGGTTTACTGTGGACATCGTGAAGGAAGTACATGCTTTCATGGATACAGGTTTACTGTGGACATCGTGAAGGAAGTACATGCTTTCATGGATACAGGTTTACTGTGGACATCGTGAAGGAAGTACATGCTTTCATGGATACAGGTTTACTGTGGACATCGTGAAGGAAGTACATGCTATTGATGGATACAGGTTAACTGTGGACATCGTGAAGGAAGTACATGCTATTCATGGATACAGGTTTACTGTGGACATCGTGAAGGAAGTACATGCTATTCATGGATACAGGTTTACTGTGGACATCGTGAAGGAAGTACATGCTATTCATGGATACAGGTTTACTGTGGACATCGTGAAGGAAGTACATGCTATTCATGGATACAGGTTTCTTTGAGAAATGCAAAGAATGATTCTATGTCATCTATAGCGGTTTGAACCAAAAGAAATTTAGGATATTGATTAAAGACATACCTAATGTGAATATAATGGGAGTAAATTTCATGGGGCACCAGCTTCATAAATACATGTTACTTTAATCTACAGTCATAAGTTGTTTGACTTGTACAAGATTTATGACCGGTAGTAAGTCGTGTGAAGTTTTGTGGGGGCCAGGGCTGGAATTATAATTGTCCAATCAACTCCAATCAAATCTTCCAAATGCAATATTAAAACTTCTTTCTTAACTAAAAACCAAACAAGCAATTTGAATCAATTCATACATTAATTAGTAAAGGTAATAAAAAGTTATATTTTTATAATATAATTAAGTCCTTAAGTATGTGCACAAATGTCAAATAGATTTCCAGAAAACAGGTCAAAGTTATCCTTGATTATTTACAATTTGACGAATTCACCAAAAAAGGTCAAAAAAGAGACAGATTCTACTTTCTCTCTTTTTCTGCCTAAAACTGTTAGATAAATAAATGTCTATTTTGAGAACAAAATACCTGGTTCAGATCGCTGGTCATCCTGTGGCTGGAACATTGTCATAGCTTCAAGGTTGAGTGCACAAACTCCACGCATGAATGCCTTCTTCATGGTTTCCTCATAACGGTCTCGCTCCTGATGTAACTTCATGACTTCTGACCTGGCTGCTTCTAATGCTTCATTTAGCTGTAAAATTCAAAATTTAATGTTTATATTATGTATGTCTTTCATCATAGATTTGAATTGGTTCAAACTGTTAAAGATGGGCATTGGGCATGTTTTAAATCAGGAGTTCAGGATTTTTTAAAATGAAAATGAAAAAATAAGAATTTAATGCTTTGTTTTGGAGGTTTTTTGACGTATGAAGGCTTTGACCACGCTTACATTTTCATCATAGGGCTTCACTGAAAGCGAGCTTTGGTCAACGCTTTCATAAGTCAATGAAACTTCAAAAGAATGTATTCAATTCTTAATAAACATACCACTTAATAGATAACTGTTTTGTATTTAGGGGCGATGAGTGATTGATGTAGTTAGTAATCTACTATTGATCATGTGCCTGTCAAAATTGAGATTTAAAGTTCGAGTCTCACTGCAAACAGGGTCCTGTTTCCTTGATAAAGTCGGTGGTTTTCCACCTGGGTCATTGGCTTCCTCCCAATAAAAAATGAACGACACAATATAGTTAAAAAATTGCTTAAAGTGATGCTAAACCCCATTCATTTAACCAATCAATATTACATTTGGTGAATTTGATGGTCACAAATTCAGTTTTCTTGTGATACAATTTGGTAATGTCCCAAAATCTTCCAACTGTATCAAACATATATAATGTAAAATTTGCAGCCTCTGAGATGAAAAGAGTAGGAGGGGTAAATTACACAGAATATGTATGTTTGTAAATGAATTTTGTTTAAAATGACTGGTTCACAAACTTCACAGACTACAAAACTGTTCCAAATGTCGTAAAAGGAGGTGAACATGTTTAATATACATATAGAACTATAATACACAATTAAGAAGTTTCAGATGGAAATCTGAGAAGAACTGATTGCATGCTATAGGTAACTTATTCATTAACCTACCGGTAATTCGACTTACTGATTTGACCTTTGTCTCGTACTCATTTGTTAAATTCATGCACACTTCCTGGGCTTTTGCTTGACAGGCTTTCTCCACACGCTGGCGCCACTTGTCTTCAATAACAGAGTGCCATGAATCCCAGACTTTTTGTGACAGTTTTCTGTCATAGTGACGTGCTGCTAATTTACTGGCAAATACCTGTAAATGAGATAAATGTGAATGTATGCAACAGAACCCACATTTAAATCATGTGACTGAACAATAAGCAGCATTAGAGAGGTTTTCCAGCTGATTGAATACGGGTGCTAGAACCAGCAAGAAACCACATGTTAATCATGTGACTGAACAACAAACAGCAGGAGAGAAGTTTTCCAGCTGTATTAATATGGGTGCTAGAACCAGCAAGTACCCACATGTTAATCATGTGACTGAACAACAAACAGCAGGAGAGAAGTTTTCCAGCTGTATAAATATGGGTGCTAGAACCAGCAAGAAACCACATGTTAATCATGTGACTGAACAACAAACAGCTGAATGAATACAGGTGCTAGACCCAGCAGTTGTTTAAAACTTTCTATCTCATTTTCAATTTGCGGTGTCTCTGCTGCGGAATGGTTAAGGTAGTTTGTCTACTATTGATCAACACTGTCAACACTGAGATTTTAAAGTCTAGTCTCATTGTGGGCTGGGTGTGCTAGACTATGTCAGTTTTCCTACCGAAGGTGTTTCACCTGGTGCTCCAGATTCTTCCCCTTATACAAACTGGACAGCATAATATAGCTTAAAAATTGTTAAAAGTAGCATGAAACAGCATTCAAATAAACTTAGAAGTTGGACCACCCCCTTTAATTATCAGACATGATTTTGTTGACCTGAGTAAAGGTGGGAATAGCTTTCCTGAAGTGAAATTACTAACGGTAAAAGTACAGGTCAGAAAATGCAGATCTTGACCGTTAAGTGGAAAATATCAGGCCCTAGTACTGTATAACCTTTTTAAGTCAAAATGTTTTGTTCAGCATGAGTATTTTCTCAATTATAGTGGAAATTTAAAGTTTTGATTGGGTTATATTGAGAATAAAAAGCGTTCCGTACAAAAGAATTTGTAAAGGCACCCATGTATAAAATATGTATGTGTATTACTGCATCTACTTAATGCAATGTGAAGATGCAGCCAGCTTGACCCAATGATGCAACCATAAGGCAGTATAACCACTAACTTACTTCTCTCTTTCTGTCTATATGTCTAAGTTTCCATTCATTGAATTTTTTCAGCATTTCAATCTTATCCCTCTGTTTCTGCATGGCATTCGTCAGGTTAGATATAACTTGGTCTTTACGTTCTATTGACTGTTCATAGGTGTGTAGAAGTTCTTTTAAACTTTCCATCTCGTTTAAAATTTTATTCTTTTCTGCACCAAGCCTAAGTTGAAAAAAAACCAAGTATTTTATTTAAATGCCATCATCTGTCAGTGTAACAAATGTATTCAATATTTTAATATAATCCGCAAAGCGAATTGTTCAATGTGAAAAACGAAAATTTTTTCATCCTTCAATGAAGAAAATATTTTGTGTAGTTAATCCTAAAATTATCATTTTCATTCTTTGCTGTTTTCCCACCAAAATGTCACTTGTACTATTGCTCATTTGCCATCCTTAAAACTTAGGATTAACCATTAAAATTTTGACAAAAGGTATTTTTATTTATTTATAATTAATAGGTCAAAATAAACATAAATATATGATCTCTTGTGTCGTCAAATGCATACTATTAAACTGTTAGGCATAACATGTTCTGTGCAGTCATTCATTAAATCAAATGTGTTTTGCCACACTGACATTCTTTATATTGACTTGGCCCAACTAATTTTTTTTTATAAATTCTTGTCTAGACAAACAAAATAGTATACTTTGCTTTTATATCCCCATGTTTTGTTTATTTGAGTAAATACATGTATTACATGTCTTCCTAGGAAAAAAACTCTGTTAGAACAAAAAATCAAAATAGTCCTTGAGGTGTTTTTCTTAAATGTGAATCAAAATATAAAACAAATTAAATTTTACACAGATCAGTAAACATGTAAAGCCACTAGCCCCAACCACCAAGCCTGATTTTTGTGTATGCCTGCATTTAACTCCCTTTATTTTCGTACTAATTGTCTACCTTGCTGTAAAGCCACTAGCCCCCAACTACCAGACCTTTTTTTTTGTATGCCTGCATTTAACTCCCTTTATTTTAATTCTTATTGTCTCCCTTGCTGTAAAGCCACTAGCCCCAACTACTAGACTTATTTTTGTGTAAGCCTGCATTTAACTCCCTTTGTTTTAATTCTTATTGTCTCCCTTGCTGTAAAGCCACTAGCCCCAACTACTAGACTTATTTTTGTGTAAGCCTGCATTTAACTCCCTTTATTTTAATTCTTATTGTCTCCCTTGCTGTAAAGCCACTAGCCCCAACTACTAGACTTATTTTTGTGTAAGCCTGCATTTAACTCCCTTTATTTTAATTCTTATTGTCTCCCTTGCTGTAAGGCCACTAGCCCCAACTACCAGACCTTATTTTTATGTATTGCCTGCATTTAACTCCCTTTATTTTAATTCTTATTGTCTCCCTTGCTGTAAAGCCACTAGCCCCAACTACTAGACTTATTTTTGTATGCCTGCATTTAACTCCCTTTATTTTAATTCTTATTGTCTCCCTTGCTGTAAAGCCACTAGCCCCAACTACTAGACTTATTTTTGTATGCCTGCATTTAACTCCCTTTATTTTAATTCTTATTGTCTCCCTTGCTGTTAAGCCACTAGCCCCAACTACTAGACTTATTTTTGTGTAAGCCTGCATTTAACTCCCTTTATTTTCATACTAATTGTCTCCCTTGCTGTAAAGCCACTAGCCCCAACTACTAGATTTATTTTTGTATGCCTGCATTTAACTCCCTTTATTTTAATTCTTATTGTCTCCCTTGCTGTTAAGCCACTAGCCCCAACTACTAGACTTATTTTTGTGTAAGCCTGCATTTAACTCCCTTTATTTTCATACTAATTGTCTCCCTTGCTGTAAAGCCACTAGCCCCAACTACCAGACCTTATTTTTATGTATTGCCTGCATTGAACTCCCTTTATTTTAATTCTTATTGTCTCCCTTGCTGTAAAGCCACTAGCCCCAACTACTAGACTTATTTTTGTGTAAGCCTGCATTTAACTCCCTTTATTTTCATACTAATTGTCTCCCTTGCTGTAAAGCCACTAGCCCCAACTACCAGACCTTATTTTTATGTATTGCCTGCATTGAACTCCCTTTATTTTAATTCTTATTGTCTCCCTTGCTGTAAAGCCACTAGCCCCCAACTACCAGACCTTTTTTTGTATGCCTGCATTTAACTCCCTTTATTTTAATTCTTATTGTCTCCCTTGCTGTAAAGCCACTAGCCCCCAACTACCAGACCTTTTTTTGTATGCCTGCATTTAACTCCCTTTATTTTAATTCTTATTGTCTATCTTGCTGTAAAGCCACTAGCCCCAACTACTAGACTTATTTTTGTATGCCTGCATTTAACTCCCTTTATTTTAATTCTTATTGTCTCCCTTGCTGTAAAGCCACTAGCCCCAACTACTAGACTTATTTTTGTGTAAGCCTGCATTTAACTCCCTTTATTTTCATACTAATTGTCTCCCTTGCTGTAAAGCCACTAGCCCCAACTACCAGACCTTATTTTTATGTATTGCCTGCATTTAACTCCCTTTATTTTCATTCTTATTGTCTCCCTTGCTGTAAAGCCACTACCCCAACTACTAGACTTATTTTTGTGTAAGCCTGCATTTAACTCCCTTTATTTTAATTCTTATTGTCTCCCTTGCTGTAAAGCCACTAGCCCCAACTACCAGACCTTATTTTTATGTATTGCCTGCATTTAACTCCCTTTATTTTAATTCTTATTGTCTCCCTTGCTGTAAAGCCACTAGCCCCAACTACTAGACTTATTTTTGTATGCCTGCATTTAACTCCCTTTATTTTAATTCTTATTGTCTCCCTTGCTGTAAAGCCACTAGCCCCAACTACTAGACTTATTTTTGTGTAAGCCTGCATTTAACTCCCTTTATTTTCATACTAATTGTCTCCCTTGCTGTAAAGCCACTAGCCCCAACTACTAGACTTATTTTTGTGTAAGCCTGCATTTAACTCCCTTTATTTTCATACTAATTGTCTCCCTTGCTGTAAAGCCACTAGCCCCAACTACCAGACCTTATTTTTATGTATTGCCTGCATTTAACTCCCTTTATTTTAATTCTTATTGTCTCCCTTGCTGTAAAGCCACTAGCCCCAACTACTAGACTTATTTTTGTGTAAGCCTGCATTTAACTCCCTTTATTTTAATTCTTATTGTCTCCCTTGCTGTAAAGCCACTAGCCCCAACTACTAGACTTATTTTTGTGTAAGCCTGCATTTAACTCCCTTTATTTTAATTCTTATTGTCTCCCTTGCTGTAAAGCCACTAGCCCCAACTACCAGACCTTATTTTTATGTATTGCCTGCATTTAACTCCCTTTATTTTAATTCTTATTGTCTCCCTTGCTGTAAAGCCACTAGCCCCAACTACTAGACTTATTTTTGTATGCCTGCATTTAACTCCCTTTATTTTAATTCTTATTGTCTCCCTTGCTGTAAAGCCACTAGCCCCAACTACTAGACTTATTTTTGTGTAAGCCTGCATTTAACTCCCTTTATTTTCATACTAATTGTCTCCCTTGCTGTAAAGCCACTAGCCCCAACTACTAGACTTATTTTTGTGTAAGCCTGCATTTAACTCCCTTTATTTTCATACTAATTGTCTCCCTTGCTGTAAAGCCACTAGCCCCAACTACCATACCTTATTTTTATGTATTGCCTGCATTTAACTCCCTTTATTTTAATTCTTATTGTCTCCCTTGCTGTAAAGCCACTAGCCCCAACTACTAGACTTATTTTTGTGTAAGCCTGCATTTAACTCCCTTTATTTTAATTCTTATTGTCTCCCTTGCTGTAAAGCCACTAGCCCCCAACTACCAGACCTTATTTTTATGTATTGCCTGCATTTAACTCCCTTTATTTTAATTCTTATTGTCTCCCTTGCTGTAAAGCCACTAGCCCCCAACTACCAGACCTTTTTTTATATATTGCCTGCATTTAACTCCCTTTATTTTAATTCTTATTGTCTCCCTTGCTGTAAAGCCACTAGCCCCAACTACTAGACTTATTTTTGTGTAAGCCTGCATTTAACTCCCTTTATTTTAATTCTTATTGTCTCCCTTGCTGTAAAGCCACTAGCCCCCAACTACCAGACCTTATTTTTATGTATTGCCTGCATTTAACTCCCTTTATTTTAATTCTTATTGTCTCCCTTGCTGTAAAGCCACTAGCCCCAACTACTAGACTTATTTTTGTGTAAGCCTGCATTTAACTCCCTTTATTTTAATTCTTATTGTCTCCCTTGCTGTAAAGCCACAAGCCCCAACTACTAGACTTATTTTTGTGTAAGCCTGCATTTAACTCCCTTTATTTTAATTCTTATTGTCTCCCTTGCTGTAAAGCCACTAGCCCCAACTACTAGACTTATTTTTGTGTAAGCCTGCATTTAACTCCCTTTATTTTAATTCTTATTGTCTCCCTTGCTGTAAAGCCACTAGCCCCCAACTACCAGACCTTATTGTTATGTATTGCCTGCATTTAACTCCCTTTATTTTTAATTCTTATTGTCTCCCTTGCTGTAAAGCCACTAGCCCCCAACTACCAGACCTTTTTTATGTATTGCCTGCATTTAACTCCCTTTATTTTAATTCTTATTGTCTCCCTTGCTGTAAAGCCACTACCCCAACTACTAGACTTGTTTTTGTGTAAGCCTGCATTTAACTCCCTTTATTTTAATTCTTATTGTCTCCCTTGCTGTAAAGCCACAAGCCCCAACTACTAGACTTATTTTTGTGTAAGCCTGCATTTAACTCCCTTTATTTTAATTCTTATTGTCTCCCTTGCTGTAAAGCCACTAGCCCCAACTACTAGACTTGTAGTCTCCCTTGCTTACTTTTCTTGTTCCTTGGCTAACTGCTGTCTTCCATGTTCAACTATTCTTATCTTAGATTGACTAACCTCTGCCTGCAACAGAGAATAAAAGACATGTATCAGTTTATCAGAAATAAAAAAGGGCTGATATATTTAATGATAAATTAGAATACAATAGTCCAGATAAATATTAAAGTTCATAAAAAAAATAAAATAGTGCTAGATACATTTACAAATATATAAAAAACAAAAGTTTCAGATCAATATTATCATACACCCTCAGATGCATTGGCCACTACTATACCTAACATGATGTTTCACCTACCAATAGGCCTGTTAAAATGAACTGGTAGACAGCGTGTAAAAATGTGTCCTGTTTCCAATTTTTTTTTATATTTCATAAAATTTTCAAATCCAGATTGTTTTCATGTCTGTTTCCAATATTATAATACATATGAAAAACTGTGCAAAGTTTCCAGTGGACAAACAAGGTGATGGTGTTTATAATATCAAGGATAGTTAAGGGTCTAAACAAAAAGAAAAAAAAACCAAATGTATTCAATAACAATAGAAAATAAAATCCTTCTACTGGGCCCATATTTTTTGTGAGGTTGGATGAGAATCTACTTAATTACTTTAGCCAGATGTTAAAAAATATCTCATATAAAATGTGTTACCATGACATTCCTTTTGAGGTCCAGACACCACTGGTCCATTAAGTTTTCCATCCTTGCAACATCATGGTCCACGGAAGCTGTAAATGTGTATTCAGTCTCCTCAATATCAGCCTCTTTCTGAGATAGTCTACTGGTATCGGTTTTCTCAAGGCCATCTGTCACATGGGATAGGAATTTGGGTGCAGAGAATTTCTGTGTTTTTTGTTTCCCTAAAATTTAATGATCCATGAGTAATATATTAAAGAAATAATTCATTATTGGTAAGATGTTGTACTCATTTCAAATGGCCTGGGCTTTTATAGTTGAATAATTTTTACCGAGCAATAGCTAGGTAGAAAATATGAATATAAAGGCCCAGCAAATGTGTACAACATTTTACCCAGAATGAATTATTTCAATTCTAATATGACAAAATCCTGTGTTTTTCGAATCAAGCCGGCACTATATGCCATGATTTTTTAGTTTATCCAAGCTGAAGTTATTGACCGTAAACCCCTGTTTGATATCGCAAACCTCCATACCCCAATAGCCAGGAAATGGTAAATGGTCTTTTCAATTTTAATGTTTTGGCTTAATTAAGTGATTGTACTTTGCACTCATTAAATATATTGTACATTATACACAAAAATATTTGGTTTACTTGTCTACAGTGTTCTCCCCAGGTCCTTTACAAGCTTTAAGCACCACGGTAGCGCGGTGCTTTATTTTGTTTTCCAGCGGTGCTACACGATCTACCGCGGTGGTTTATTTTCATGCTGCTGTGCAATCCAAAACAATGACGTTTATCACTATTTCCCGTTGTACTGTTTATTCAACGGATTAAAGCTGTATACAATACCTTCCGTTAATTAATACCTCGGGTAAGGTTTACCTGGACAGGTGTAAACATCTGCACTCGTTAGATCAGATTACCAGTTACCGCTAGATTCATTCATAAATAAATAATCATACTGATTTCTTATCTCTACACTTTTAATACAAAAATTTGAATAAAATTAGACAAATTAAGCTTAATTTTGAATGATTTCATTCATTTTATGTGGATACTGTAATTGGAGTTAACACTTCCTTAAGTTCCCCCCACAAAAAATTTGCATATGGTGGTGACGTCGATTTCTGACTTTCATTTCAGTAGAAAATTTGCACATACCTTCTTGTAAATTTTAATTCTGTTATTTGAACTGAAATTAGCAGAATTATTAAACTATCTGTAATTAAATTGTGGTTGATATGCATAAATCTGCATTTAATTGTACGCTGATAAATTTTGACTAAAAACAGCAAGCACGTGTACCAGTCCAGAGTCGCTTCCCCTGCATTAGTGGTTATTATGCAGTATACATGTATTTTGTGTTCTTGGTGTAGTATTTCGACCAAAAACTGCTAACCGGACATTTTTAATATATTTTTTAACAAAATAAAAGAATTAATATATAAATCTTTACACCCGTAAATGTAAATTTGGCAGAAAATAATGGAAATTAATACTCTATTAATTGAGAAACCCAATTTATTCACACCCAGTTTTTTTTTGTGAAAGATTGATTGCAGAACTTTTCAATGTGTTGGACTAGAAGTGAATTATAATTGAAATTATATGTATTGCTTGTGTAACACACTTAACTAAATAAAATTTTTTAAATTATTTTAAAATAATGAGTTATACAAAAAAAAATCAGACAGGTGTCAAGAAAATGTTTGTACATGGCACACTGGTGTAGCTTTAGTGTTATTTGTTATAAGTTATAAGTGCCAATGTTAATAGTACGTAGCTTTGTATTTATATCTGTTATCATCTGTTATGTATGCCAATAATTTAACACAAACAAACTAAAATAAAAAATTACTACATGTACTATCTTATTTATTACATGCATTAAATTCACCGAAGTTACCCCCCAGTAAGAGATAACACACACACACACACGCAAAACTGCATGTGATGCACGAAAAGTACGACGTGACATTCATAATTGGACCCTTTTTAAAACACGACACCAGTGCTTTCCAAAATTCCTGGGGAGAACCCTGTGTCTAGTACATGGACATGTATAAAATATTCCAATAAACATGAGTTATCTATTATCATAGCAGTAACATGTATTACTTAATAGAGGTTGCTATAATGTTGACTGTTCCTATTGCTAGATTGTATATATGTCCAACATGTATTACTTAATAGAGATTGCTATAATGTTGACTGTTCCTATTGCTAGATTGTATATATGTCCAATTTTTCTTTTTCCACATTGCCAGATAAGAATGAAATAAACAAAAAATTATTGATTAGGATTGTTTGACTGTTTGAATGTGTTTTTCCACCAATTGTTAATAAAAACAACAAAAAAAAGTTGTATTTAAAGGAGATATGTATACTTTTTAACTACAGTACATTCCTTGTCATAAAAATATTTGATGGAGTTATGTTTGGAAAAACAGAACACTGGATTTAAAGAATCACCTACCTACTGTTGAACTTGTTGGTGTTAACCTACCCTTGTCTTTGGGCAAAAATTCCTCCACACTTCCAACATCGTCAAGGTCATCTTCATGTTTACTTCCTATTGGACTGTGACCACCAAAGTCAGGTAACTCTGTCTCTCTTGTAACCTTTACAACAATTGGATTGGAACGTGAATCAGCTGTTGATATATCTAGGTGAAGAGAAAGCAAGTAATTTATTTGACATTTTTAAAAACAAAGTTTTAGTTAAGACTAGTCCGTTCAAATGTTTAAGGAAGAATAGACAGACCCACAACAAAGAAATTTTTTGCCATATTTTTGTTTGTTTGTTTGATTTTTTTAACATTGTTCAATGCCACTTTCAGCAATTTTTAAGCTATATCATGCATCCAGTTTTTATTGTGTGAGGAAGCTGGAGTACCCAGAGAAAACCAGACCGTTGGTAGGAAATCGGGCACTCTTTGTCAATTAAGATTGGAGTCGAGTACATAAGGCCCAAAATTAGACTCGAACCTTCAATCTCAGTCAGACCTTGTGATTAATAGTAGATGAACTACCGTAACCAATCATCCACCGAGGCCCCTCCCATTTGGCATATTTTTGCAGTTTCAAATTAGCTTAAGACCAAATGATAGTCCAAGGCCCATCTCCTAAAATACAATTGATTACATAGCATGTAATAATCTAAGCTTCAGTTGGTTTATTAGCCTCTATTATTTTTAACAGTATTTACTACACCTGGGCTACCTGTGCCAACGCTTAGCAATGTGCTATACCTGACTTGATCCAGTATAGTCCTGTTGCTAAAGCTTATTCAACCTCAGTGAAGAAAGAATAAAATAAAAAATTCTTACATTTTACCTAAAAATTAGCATGACACAGATTGACGCAAAAATGTAAGAAAGCATATGTCACTAAAAGGTCTGAAATTACTATCATCAGGGGAGATAACTTTAAGATATTTGTACAGTCACATAAATGATAAATTCAGTATACCTGTGTGCTTCTCTCTGGTAATTGTTACAATAGTTTCCTGCATTGGTTCTGGTCTAGACTGTGGAAAGGAATCCCTAATATCTGTCAAAGTTTTGGGCAGTCGGCTCTGGTCATACTTAGGAACAACTACAGCATACTTCAACAATTCTTCATATTCATCCTGAAACAAAGATAAGTGTCTCGTTGTTGAGAACTTATATTACTAACTAAAATGAATAATTGTACCTTCGATGGTTTTTTTTTTGTGAGGTTATGAGTTTAGTCCCATTACTTGTAGTGTAGCAGATCTGGACCCGAGTCACTCCCAGCACTTTGATGTCCAAAAGTAGTTGCATACATCATTGGCCATTGTCAATTTTGATATCTTTCGACAGTGTCACCATTTTTTTTTTCGATTTCATATTTAAAATTGATCATTATTGATATGTGATGATAATTATTGCCGTTAGAATAACCCACTGTGCATGGTGTATTTATTGATATTCCTGTCTCTGTTTAATTACGTTTACTACTTCAAAAAGATAGAGAACCCTGAAGAATTGTGTGTTGCATCTTGGGAAGGTGTCGTAATGTAAATTTCTGGATTCTTACTGCAGAATGGTTGTTACAGTATGCAAATAAGCATGATTTTACTAAAATTAGGTCACATTATCCATATACAGAAAAATATATCAAAGACAGAAATAGCCGGATTTCATTAAAAATTAACTAAGTTGGTTAACAGGAATATGTAAGCGACAGACCTGAAATCCAATCCCACGTTATGGGAGGCCATGCTGATACTGCGTACCAAATTTCAAGTGAATGTGGTTAGTAGTTGCTGAGAAAACTGTTACGAAAATTTTCTACCATTGAACATTAATGTTAAAAATTAACTAAGTCGGTTAACAGGAAGAAGGTGAGCGACAGACCTGAAATCGAATACCACATTATGAGAGGCCATGCTGCATACCAAATTTCCAGAGAATGTGATTAGTAGTTGCTGAGAAAACTGTTACAAAAATTTCCTCCAATGAACATTAATGTAAAAAAAAATATTTTAAAGTTGGTTCACAGGAAGTAGGTGAGCGACAGACCTGAAATTGAATCCCACGTTAGGGAGGCCATGCTGATGCTGCATACCAAATTTCAAGAGAATGTGATTAGTAGTTGCTGAGAAAACTGTTACAAAATTTTTTTCCCTGCCTGCCCAACACCAAACTATAACCCGGATTTTCACTCTGTGAAATTCTGCCAAAAATGATCAACATAGCATTTCCAAGTGCAAGACGAAAAAAGAAATTTTTTCAAGAAAGATTGTTTCCCGTTAGTTTTGCAATGTCAGAAGCTTTAATAACGTAAAAGAGATGTATATTATGTCTGATTTTTGTATAAATAGATCCAAGTTGGAATTTCTTATTTGCTACATTACGAGTAATGGGACTAAATTCTGCCATTAATCCAACAATCACAAAACTAACATCAGATTATAACTGCAGTAAAAATTTGGCCTATTTACTAAGATTAGCCATGTATAATCCTTTTTAAGTATCATCTGGTCAATATGGGGTCAGTATTATAGACAACTGGGACCATACCGTGAGGGTTCCCAATGCTCGACCCACATAGCTGCCCAGCCCGTCCCCTGGTGGTGGATACGGGAGACCCTCTCATTGAGGGCCTGACAGCAGACAAAAAAGGGTAACATGATAATAAAGGTGAAGGGGAGTGCAATAGGAATAGTGAAATAACAAGACTAAACAATATTGCTGCCTATATGACCCAAATACATTTACCATAAGTCTAGTAGACACAGAACTACCAGGAGAATCTGGTGGCAACTCGGGTTCACTAAGATCTAAGGTAGACATCTTAGTTTCTCTTCACACTGAAATAGTCAATACATAACATGTACATTAACAAGTAACATAAGGTTTAGAATTCTGCAGAGATTTCCTTTGAAGACAGTCAAATGGCCTTGTACTATTCTTGTACTATTGTCTATTGTGTTTTTGCCAATTATCCAAGCTTATACGATTTCTTGTAAAAATAACACGATTTCTTGTTAAAAAACACAGTAATAGTAAAATCTGCGTGCAAGTAGTTGAGATAAGCAGGACCCAAAACACAAATGACATACACATGCATATTGATTTTTGAGGTAATAAGTATTTTACTCTATTGTTTCAGATCAATAAGATATTGTTTTTTTTTAGGTTTGATTGTTCAATATAATTAAATTAATGCAGGTAAGTATTTTACTCTATTGTTTCAGATCAATTACATTTAGATATTGTTTTTTTTTAGGTTTGATTGTTTAATATAATTAAATTAATGCAATATCGTCTTCAATGTTTTGTTCAGCAAGAGAAAATGTTGTGTATTGACCATTGTAAAGATCCGATTGGTTGATGTAAATAATTATTATAGGGGTCTTTCTTAGAATGTGTGTTTTAACACATGCCATCGGATTTCGAAAGAACAACATCAGCTGATTTCAAAATGTTTAATAATATTTTTTGAACAAATAAAATTTTAATTTCAACATTTGAAAGGAACAACAGCTTGGTTCATATCAGTTCAGAGTTGCAATCTGCGATCTTTTTATTCTCCGATAATACATTTTGAGAAGTTCCCCTACTTTCATCATTACCCATTTCTATTTATAAACAAAAACAAAATCCGTTGATGCTACCGTTTCGCAGACATTGGCTTTAAAATAAAGATGAAGGGCACTGTGCTGGCAACTTTTTGACCAACAAAAGCAGGTTACAATCAAATTAAAGTGATTCATTATCCTATTTCATTGACTACAACCTATTTCAGTTACAATTCGTCCTTTTTGCTGCCCTTGTGTGCATTTGCACGCCGAGTCAAATATTTTTGCATGGAATTTGTTTAAAATTTTGTAAAAAACGCAATATTTGGCATTAACCTCAGAAGAGACGTGATTAAAAGATAGTTAAACCACACATGGGAAGATTGTTAAATGAGCCAACTACAACTTGCATAGCAAAATCTGCTGTTTTGTCTATGGAAAGTTCTCTGATGTCCCATGCTCCCATCAAAGTTTAAAAAAGCGTGGACACCAGATGATTCTTGGACTACTGAGCATGCTATTTTAACCTCTTTACCTACATCTAAATATCTGAGTGATTATTCATTGTTTTCATTGAAGTAGTTATATTTCAATTTTGTGTTTTAACATTTAACAACTTGCAAATGAATGTACATATCAGACTCCGAAAGTTTTTCATTTCTGCCCGACAATTGGTCAGGCATACACAAGGTAACAAAATATAATTCCCTAAACAAATTGGCTGTCTATTAAGTTAATTATAAAGAGACTCGAAATTTAGTGCCAGAAATTTTGTCACAAAGCTTTAAAACTTTTCCTGACCAATGCAGGTTATTTGATCACGAGAAGACTTGTGCAACCACTACTAAAACAAGTGAAGCATTTCATTAGTAAACTGTTTATTTTGGTTTTGAAACAAAATGTCTATCCAATAGATTCAAAATTGAACTATCTGCCTTTCACAACAATATGTAATACTCTCTATCACTTGAAATTAAGTTGATATCAATGACAATGTCGTTAGTACTTAACTTATTGTTCAGACTAATCAGTATAACACAACAAACCTTGAGATCAAAATTCAAACTGATGCATGCAACACAAAATTGACAATTGATCAGGATTTTTAAAAAGTGAAATATGAACGGTATAAGGCTTATTTCTTCGAATTAAAGAATAAAAGCTTGGACGACAGGTCACAACATGAAATAAACGAACCGGTTATACTGATTTCTACTTTATAGAATATCTGCCAGGTTTTCTCTATGGCGTTTCAACTACTACTTATTACAGTATATCGATCTCCCTTGTGTCAATTTTTAATTTTCTTGCTGTTTCAGTAAAAATTCCTTCAAAACTATTCAGTTTGCGAGATATTTCTTCTCTAAGAGGCCATGTTGTAAACAACCGACTTTCAAATTATTACTACAAGATTGTTTTTGATTGGTCAATACGTTTTGTTATGTTATAAATCGTTGGATGTTATAATTAGAATAGTCCCGAGGAAGACCCTAATCTGCGGAAGGGTGGAAACTCCGGAAGGGGTTTTTGGTATATTTCTGGCTATAATGTTTGAACGGATAAACATATCGATGTAATTTTAACGGATTCTAAAAGATAATAACAATTTCTACGCTACGAATATAAAATAATTTTAATTATCTTGATTTAAATTATTTAAAACTTGACCGGAAGGGATTTTTCTCTACCAAAATTGAACACGATTGTGTTCAACTTATTAAACCAGGTCAAGAGTCGTTACTATATTCCTCTATTAAATTTTATAGCAAATTCAGTGATATATAACTCAATTTTATTTCTAAAGGAGAAAGTTGTCAAAAGTTGACCGGAAGGGTGGTCCGTTGGAGTATTACTTACGTTGAAATTTCAACTTTGGACTCAAATTTGTAAAAACATGCTAACCTCCGGTCAAAATTGTTTAATATTTTCCTCTAGTACATTTTATAGGAAATCCATTGATATATAATTTAATTTTATTCATAAAAGGAAAAGTTGTCCAAGTTGACCGGAAGGGTGGTCCGTTGTCAGGAGTATTTACGTACAGTGAAATTTCAAGTTTGGAGTCAATTTGTAAAAACATGCACAACTCCGGTCAATATTGGTTAATATATTCCTCTATGAAATTGTACAGCAAATACATTGATATATATATAACTTAATTTTACTCATAAAAGTATAAGTTGTAAAAAGTTGACCGGAAGGGTGGCTTGTTCTGCGAAAATCGGCCGCATGGCAATTTCGTTAGAATTACTTAAACACGTTCTTTTGAATTCACATTTGAGATATTAATTTAAAACGCTAAAATTGTCAAATTTGATATATAATTCATTATATACTCTTGGCCAAGGTAGGGACAACCAGGTTTTGCTTCAAATAAATAAAAAAAATTAATTGTTTCTGGTTCTTTGTACATATGTTATCAACAAAAGCTAGGTTTGTAGTATCTATTGTTAAAATTTATAAATCGCTCGATTCACGATACAATAACAATAGAGATTTACAAAACACTACCCTCAGCTTTTGAAAACCCAAGTTTGGCGCCTTTTTTCATTTCATCATGTGCACTTGCGTAACAGGTAAAATTGATCCTGTTTTGAAATGATTTCAACATGGTACGTCGAAAACTAGCAGATGCAGAGAGATGGCAAGCAGTTGGAATGACACAGCGGCAGGTTTCAGATAGGTTCAATGTTAGCCATTCTGTCATCAGTAGGCTAATGAGACGATATAATGAAACTGATATTGTTGGGGAAAGGCCAAGATCAGGGCGACCGCAGATGACAACAGATAGAGAAGATAGACTACTTCGAAGACTATACAACAGCCTTTTACCACTGCAAACAGGTTACGTTGTCGATGGAATGTCAATGTTAGAATCAGTCTTACTTACGTTGAAATTTCAACTTTGGACTCAAATTTGTAAAAACATGCTAACCTCCGGTCAAAATTGGTTAATATTTTCTCTAGTAAATTTTATAGGAAATCCATTGATATATAATTTAATTTTATTCATAAAAGGAAAAGTTGTCAAAGTTGACCGGAAGGGTGGTCCGTTGGAGTATTTACGTACAGTGAAATTTCAAGTTTGGAGTCAATTTGTAAAAACATGCACAACTCCGGTCAATATTGGTTAATATATTCCTCTATGAAATTGTACAGCAAATACATTGATATATATATAACTTAATTTTACTCAGCTTTTGAAATCCCAAGTTTGGCGCCTTTTTTCATTTCATCATGTGCACTTGCGTAACAGGTAAAATTGATCCTGTTTTGAAATCATTTCAATATGGTACGTAGAAAACTAGCAGATGCAGAGAGATGGCAAGCAGTTGGAATGACACAGCGGCAGGTTTCAGATAGGTTCAATGTTAGCCATTCTGTCATCAGTAGGCTAATGAGACGATATAATGAAACTGGTATTGTTGGGGAAAGGCCAAGATCAGGGCGACCGCAGATGACAACAGATAGAGAAGATATCTACTAGATACTACTTCGAAGACTATACAACAGCCTTTTACCACTGCAAACAGGTTACGTTGTCGATGGAATGTCCATGTTAGAATCAGTCTACGGACAGTAAACAGAAAGCAAAACTGCGGAAGACTTCGAGCACGGAGACCAATAAAGCAACCGGCACTTACACAAAGACATAAGGATGCCTGGCTGCAGTGGGCGCGTGACCATATCGGGTGGAACATTCGCTCTTGGAAAAGAATTCATTGGTCCGACGAAAGTCGTTTTCTTCTGAGACCAGTTGATGGTAGGATTCGGGTATGGCGTCAACGCAACACAGCTTTTGATACTGCACATGTTCTGGGAACTACAGCTTTTGGTGGTGGCGGAGTGATAGTTTGGGGCTGCTTCTCATATGACTGTAACTTAGACTTGTATCCATTAGATGGCACACTAACTGCTTTCAAATACAGAGATCAGATTCTGGACCCCCGTATTGTGTCCCATTTTGATGCGCATCCACTTGGAAACAGTCCCCGTGTTCATGGAAGACAACGCAAGACCTCATAGAGCACGCATCGTCAAAGATTATCTTGCAAATGAGGCAATTGAGACATTACCATGGCCTGCTATGTCTCCGGATATGAATCCGATAGAGCATGTTTGGGACTATGTCGGCCAGAAAGTGAATGAACGTGACCCTCCATGTCAGAACATTCAAGAATTGCGTGATACTTTAGTTCAGGAGTGGCGGCAATTCCCTCAACGTAGACTTCAGAGACTTGTCCAGAAAATGAGGAGAAGAGTTCAAGAATTGCACCGGAAGCGTGGTGGATACACACGATACTGACTCTTTTCTTGTTAATACATGTTTAAAAATGATTTCTTCTTGCATCTTAATAACCCTCAACCTGCCAACTCTTTGTATGTGTAACATTACCAGCGGTTCAAACTGAAACTTTTTTGGGAGTTATGATTTTGCATTTTTATGGCATATTTTTACAACCGACATCTTGTTGGTCTTTTCTATACATTATGAATAGTAAAATCATAAACTTCTTTAAAATAGTCGACTATTTTAAACGAAGCGTGAAATGAACAATGGATGGTTATATATTGATAAAAATATTGGTTTAATCACCTCCGCTGAAATCCTGGTGGTCCCCAACTTATTGTCAAGTTTATAGAAACGGAATTTTGTTGACACCTTAATGTAGAAATTCTGCTCAATACAGAACCCTGGAAAAGAAACTACGTCTACATTAGGTAATTTTAAATATTGATTATAATGATCAAAGTATTTAACTTGAGAATGGCTTGCAATCAGAGTATTAGGCACATTAAAATAAACAATTGCAACAGTTCAATCAACATATATACAGTTACAATGTAATAAACATGAAGACAAAATGTGAACATGTTGAAATTAGGTGTTAAAGGATAAATGCAACTGTTAGGTAAAATAAAACATCAAGTATTATTTAAACGAATCATTAAAAAATTTAAAAAGTTAAAAATTGAAAAAAAAATGTAAATTCACTGGCAGCACAAATCAAGATCTGTCTGATGAATGATAAATGAATTTTTAGCAAGAAATTAACAGTTCTAAAATGTGACATTTTTATTAAATTACATGGGCCCTAACAATTCATTTTGTGTATTTAAGGTTTGTTCATTCCAGTTAACAGCCTAAATTTATTGTTTCTTATCTTTGGTAAAATTCAGAGCTTTAATCCTTTGAATTATTACCCTTGTAATAAATTACGTTAAATAAACAAAAAAGACAATATGTTTACTAACCAAGAATTTCTAAAGGTTGTGTCCAGTTTTAAATTTTTTGTCTTATTTTTCGCATTTTGTGTTATCATTTGTGATGTTTGTTTTGAAGATAAATAAAGTTTACACAAATTCATTGTGATCTCCTTTAATAGTATTGAACGCATTTCATAATAAAAAAATACCGTAATTTCTTAATTTTATTAAAGCTTTCAATATTTTAGGTTTAAATTTTTATACCAAAACAAAATCTTATTCCAAAGCAGAGCTTAAGAGGCTAAATTTTTAAGAATAAGAATGTGATAAACTTAAACTTAAAAACTGAATAAATTAGAACTGGTGTAAAGTACAATTGGAACAATTAAGTATGGGCAATAATTATTTGTAATTTATAGGCAATAAAAATTGTAAATTTTATACTTGTAATTGTAAATTGTAAATATATACTTGTTTGTTGGAGAATGGTACAAAAGCGAAACTAAAATGACAATTTCCCGTGTTAAGGTCGATATTATGAAGCCCCTTATTGATCGTGAAAAATGTATTACCCAAACTGTACCCAAACACTCATTCAAATTACATATTTTGGTAGTAAATACACAAATAGAAAAAACCGCTTCAATTATGTTAAATAACAATAATGAATATTTAGAAGACATTTCAATTTTAAAATAATTTTGCACGCGTTGCAGTCCTTTGATGGAATCATACAAGATTACAGATTCCCAAATTGCCGACAATAAAATGTTAAACTAAATGTTATTAATGAATTAGGTTCTTAAAGATATTTGTATTGTTTCGTTTGTACGAAATTATTTAAATAATACAATAAACAATAGATAGACTTATAATTTATTTCAATAATTTGAAAACAAGCACTAGAGTTATAACAAAGCAACTGTTAAATTTTACACAAAAGCACTAAAACATACAATTAAACAAAGTCAATAATGTTCATTAGCACTTAAAACCCACATGTCGGCGAATGGCCTTTAAGTATTCTGTAATAGAACGCTGACCGAAGTCAGTTGTTCCTCTATTATCTTTATTTTCTCGTACTTTAGCTTTTCTTCTCATTGGTAGTGGATAGGTCGATAATTGTGCACTTTTAACGATGCGGTCGGTAGTTGTAATTCCCCAAATAAATCAAAGTGCAGACTGCACCGAAGGAAAGGTTGCTTTGCAAGTATGAAATGAGATTCCTGCTTCATGTTTGACAGGCAATAAAACAAACCAATGTAAAATAAATCAGGTAAATTTAGAAACATATTAGATATAAATTAAAAAGACTAGAAAAAACTTTGCAATCCTCATAATTGGTAACCCCAACTCCCCTATTTCTTGAATGGCAATGTCCAGGGCTTTGCTGTTGGAAACTCCAAAAATCGTTTTGCTCAAACTGTAAAATAGCAGGTGCACAATTCCACCATATGACAAAGGTTCTGCAAAAGTTTCATCAAATCCCACTCAGTGGTGGAAGTAGTTGTGGATAAGAGATAGGTATCCCCTACGTTAAAAGTGCACAATTATCGACCTATCCACTACCAATGAGAAGAAAAGCTAAAGTACGAGAAAATAAAGATAATAGAGGAACAACTGACTTCGGTCAGCGTTCTATTACAGAATGTCAAGTCAATGTTTGCTATGGAAATCCTTAATATCATTCCAGTCAAAATATAAAATATCAGGTGTACAATAGCACTATGTGACAGAGTCCATCAAAATCCATTCAGTGCAACAATACATTTGAAGATGTTTCTGTCATAACTTTTATAAATATATTAATAAATAAGACAAAATTGCTGCTGCCCATTTCAGACATAAAATCGCACCTGTTATATGGTTGGCATATAACTTGCATCAAATACATGTATATATATGTAAATGTCTCCCTATAAATGTAAGTGATGGCATAAGCTTCTAAAATATTCAAATCTAAAATAATTTATTTCTGTAATACTCAAGGGCTTCAGTTGCGGAGTGATTAAGGTAGTATTCATCTACTAGTATTGATCGAATGCCTGTCAGCACTTGTTTGAATCTTACTGCTGCCAGGGTGTGCTCAACTTCAATCTTGATTGACAATTATTAAAAGCCTCCTACAATCTGGCTTCCTCCTCCAATAAAAACAGGACGCCCAAATATAGTTGAAAAATTGCTGAAAGTGGCATTAAACACCATTACAACACAAGCATCTGTACAAATCGATTTACATGTGCTTTCGAATGATACTGGGTCGATTTTGTTATAGCGAGTCCCACACACTATAACAAAATCAACCCAGCATCATTCAAAAGCGCATGTAAATCGATTTTTATAAATCCCTCTGATTCAAACAAACAAAAAATTTTAGGACTGTATGAGGCAACATATATCTTTATAATCAGAGTGCATGTCAACTAGTTTGTTTAAATTTCAACAATGTGTTAATAGCTTACCAGTATACTTAAAGACACAATCACATGGAGTGCTTTTCTGCTTGCATTTTTTTAAAATTAAATATTCCATATTGCGATATTGTAACTTTTTATTACGAAAATCCAATAAAAAAATTTCCACTGTACATATTCCATACTATGCTTGTTGTTTACATGTACTTGACTTTTGCTATGCAAGCTGACACGTTTTGTTCGATGTTTACAAAAGATCGCCAGATTTCGGGACGTTCTATGGTATTCGCGTCTAAACCGCAAAGGAATTTACCCGAAGTGTTTCAAATGGACAATAATCGCGTGCTATAAGTTACACCCTTTCTAATTTAGGTCAAAATTTACCTTGGAAAATCGTCCTATCAAATTAAAAAACAGCATTTCAAAACGCTGAACAAATGTTAAAAAATAATTGCTGATTTTAATGGTAACTAGTCATTTCGTACCATAACCAAATCGTACCATCCGAATCGTACCATAATTAAAACCATTTCGTACCAGAACCATTTCGTACCATAGCCATTTCGTACCATATGGGGAAGCGTATATTAAGGCAATTTCGTACCATATGGGAAGGTGTTATATGATAATTTCGTACCGTATGGGGAAGTGTATTAGTGAAAACCTGTGTGCAATTTCAGCATAATAAAGACCTGTTTGATCACACAACCGTGTCCGGGCTGTAACTTTTTTTATCTTTTGAGGTAGGCTTTTGATATTTGGAATGTGGGTAGCGACGTGTCGCATACCATCGTTGTTGACTTTTGACCTTGAACTTTAACCTTAGGTCACATTGTTGCTTTCTGAATGACAAATTCATGTCCGGGCTGTAACTTTTTTATCTTTCGAGGTAGGCTTTTGATATTAGGAATGTGGGTAGATAATGTCAAGGCGATGTGTCGCATACCATGGTTGATGACCTTTGACCTTGACCTTAAGGTCCGCGGGGCCCACAGAGATGGGTACCATCTCAATTATATCTAGTTTCATTTCTATTCTGAATGCTTAAAATTTGTCATAATGGTTACTATAAACGAATTTTCTTACATGTCAAAAAATAATTTCTCGTCAACAAATTTTTAAAAATATTTATATTATACACAAATAACCTTTTTTTAATATTGAATATATGGAAAGATTTCCATTTGACCCCCCCCCACTAAAAATGCATTATTGCCAATTGGGCATGTGAACTCCATGTGATAGTCTAATGCTTTGCGTATTATTTATTGGGGGGTTCAATTGGAAGTCTTACCGAATATATCTTCTTTAGATTAATTTAAAGATTTTTAACGAATTTTTACTCAGTGTTGTTGTATAACGTATTCATTTAGTTTTATACATTAAGTTTCTCAATTTTACGCATGGTACGAAATTGTTTACATATGGTACGAATTAATTTAAATATGGTACGAATTAATTTACATATGGTACGAAATGGCAATAAGTTATGGTACGATATGGCATTTTGATGGTACGAAATGGTAATTTTGGGTACGAAATGGCAATGGTACGATTTGGTTATGGTACGAAATGACTGTAATTCATTTTAATTTGCACCGTTTTGGATCATAAGAAACATAAGATCGACCACACACGCTAGGCAGTTTTATTTGTGACTAAAAAACTTCTGCCAAAACACACTGACTTGATCACATATTCCCTTGTTTTAAGGAACACATAAAATAAAGAAAAATAAATCGTTTTGACTTGCGTTTAATTAGATACTTAAAGCATAAAAATGCAACATCGTCTGAAACGACAATTTCGTCAGGTAAACATACACGAAAAATTGGTACGTTTTATTTTGCGATGTTAACAAACAACCTCGTGGCTTGTTACGATGGGTGGTGACCAATTTCGACTCGAGTAACGAGAAAAATTAATAGTTCAGCATGAATTACCAATTATAAAAATAAATCAAAAGGACCGGAAACAAATTGTGTCAGCTTTTACTATGAAATAGTGTAGCGACATGGTGTGTGCAATCGATCACCGATGTCGAATAATCCATTTACTATTCTTGTGTCACAAACACCAAAATATCTTTTTCAATATATTTTTATTATTTAGAAATTTTTATATTTAATTTAACTACTTGTATTTTATTTACGAAACTTCTACATCCCATTCTCCCAACCTTAAAATTTTTATAGATGGCGCCGCTATGCAAATCTGTACATCGACAAAGCACCCACTTTTGTGTTGATTTTCATTTAATTAAACACGTAAAAAATTAGAATGCAAAACCGTCTGAAACGACGACCACACGATCGCACAAAACAAATCATTAAGTCACTTCTTAATAACGTCGTCATATATTATAGGCTGGTGCCATTGTCAGTACTACATTTGTCGGTTCAGTGAACAGCTATCGGGAGAATTGCCAAACATCGCGTTGAGTTCCAAAATCAAAAAGTGTAACGAGTCTGTCTCTCGTGGATGAACATGAAATATGATTTTAAATCGTAATAGGCATAACAGTAGTAAATGTGTACCAGTAACAAGTTACCAGATTGTGTACCCTACATTAAGTACAGTACTGAATACTTCGTTGTGTTCTGATTTGGTAAATAGTTGTTAGATGTGTACAATTTTTTAGCTGTAAGCTCCTGCGTAAATTAAGTTTTAAAAAGTGGTACAATTTTTCTCAGATCTTGCAAGATAAAATTTTGGTAATTTTTTAAACAATGTAGTATTTTTACATTCACTGCATTAGAAATTGCATGTAAAAGTGGGAGCGTCTCAAAATGTTCTAACTAGCGAAAAAAGGAATTGGTCACGGATATATATGGCATATATTTTTTAAATGGTAAATGAAAGTTTATTAATTTCCAAGTCCAGGTGAATGCTGATCAATGTTAGAAAGGTATGCAAATCACAGAAATGTTAGTGTTTTCGATTATAGCCAAAACATTTACTACTGTGCTACCTATATTAGTTCAGTTATACAGTAAATGAGACATAATACGAAAGGACATGTATAGTAAAGTTGTTCAAGATAAATGCGGTGAACCGATTCATGTAATTGATAGCTTCCTCCAATGTGACCTATATTTTACGAGCGTAAGGTATTATTACACGCCGGTCGCAGTAGATTCTATGTATTTGAGCGTTAGCAAGGGGAAAGTTTGCTACGCAACCTTCCCAGAAATATTTTAGCATAAATTTGTTTTATTCGTCAATTTGGGAATCGGCAAAATGGACTCGGCAATTCGGGATTCGGCAATCCCTTTGATGTCTTGATTGGAGATAAGGATGTGAACAATTGCAACATTGTGACAGGTGATTTTGTTGATAAACGATTATTATTAAAAAAAACCATCTCAGAAGTAACTGGTTGACTGTGAAGTATTGTTTAATACACGTTTTATTTTAAGAAACTCTAAAGGTGGGATAACGTGCATACAAAGGTAATGTTTCAACCATTGATACATTACTAAAAGTTGAGTTATATTTGATTTCATAGAAATAAATGTTTATATTATGTGCATTATTTCAAAATTTATTTGCATTTGCACACTTGAGACGTATATATATCCTGGAATTTCATAGTGATATTTCTTTCCCTTCAAAACATGTGGAGACCGTTGACATCCTTTACATTTGAAAAGTATAGACTTTAAAGGGTAAAATAAAAAAAATCTTAGAAGTGTACAATTAAACTACTGACAAAAATTAAAACTGTCTTTCGTTTATTTTATCTAATATAACTTTATGCAAAAATACAGATAAAATATAGGAAATAAATTATAAATGCTAAAACAAACAGTCAATTAAAACTGGATAACAAATTTATAACAATTAATTCTTTTCATTACAATTAACATTACACATAAATACATACTGCATATTAAGGCTCGACTACTAATGAGAACTTGCAGGTTCAGAACAGGTTTTGGATTCATTGATGTATTGCTAGTTTTTAATGTAACGTGTGAATCCAATTTCATTAGAACTTTTTTACGTTTATGTTATTAAATTCACACTCGTCATCTTAACAAAGTATGCATATTTCATTCAATATTTTTTGCCAATTTCAACAACAACAGATTTTAAACTATATTTTATCTCCATATTAATTAAGGGGCAATAAGCTGATATTACATAGCTTAGATACGATCTGAGCTTTCAGAAAACTTGTCCCAGGTTTAAATTAAATTGTTGGATATCAATGAATTGGTAATAAAAATTCTCTAAGAATTTAAAAAATAGTTCTGTGTTTTCAAGTTGTTTTTTATTTGAGATCACCTGTTGTGAAAATCTTACGAATCAATATTTTAATCAAGTTTAAATATATTTATCTTTCCTAATACATAAGACTTTAGATCAATGAATTTGTTATATCAAGAATTGCCCATAGGAATATATTAACTAATTTTGACCGGAGTTTTGCATGTTTTAACAAATTATGTCAAAAGTTGAAATTTCACTGTACGTAATACTCCAACGGACCACCTCTCCGGCCAACTTTTCCTTTTATGAATAAACTGAAGTTATATATCAATGGATTTCCTATAAAATTTACTAGAGAAATCTTTTAACAAATTTTGATCGGAATTTTTCATGTTTTTACAAATTGAGTCCAAAGTTGAAATTTCAATGTAATAATCCAACGGACCACCATTCCGGTCAATTTTTGACAACTTACTCCTTTAGAAATAAAATTGAGTTATATATCACTGAATTTGCTATAAAGTTTACTAGAGGAATATAGTAACGACTTTTGACCGGGTTTAATAAGTTGAACACAATTTAGTACCAAAGTTGAAAAATCATGCTCAATTTCAGTCGAGGAATATATATTATAAGCAATTTTGATCGGTGTTTTGCATGTTTTTACAGTTGAAATTTCAACGTGCGTAAAACTCCAATGCCCTTTCGGTCAACTTTTGACAACTTTTCCTTTTATAAATAAAATTAAGTAATATATCACTGAATTCGCTATAAAATTTACTAGAGGAATATAGTAAAACTACTTTTGACTGGATTTAATAAGTTAAACACAATTTAGTACCAAGTTTTAAGTACATCATGTAAATCAAGATAATTTAAATTTTTTTTATATTCGTTACGTAAAAATCGATATTATATATCTTTCAGAATCCGTTTAAATTACATCGATGTTTATCCGTTCAAAAGTTATGGGTAAAAATATACCAAAAAGCCCTTCAGGTTTTTCCGCAGATTAGGGTCTCCCTAGTCCATACACAAACACAATTGTAGAAATAAATATTTGTAGCAACGACATACAACGTACCAATTTAAAGTTATCACGTGAGCGTCATACGTGGATTTATATGAAAAACATGACAATACAGAACACAGAGAAAACGATCAACGAAGAAAATACAGAACACAGAGAAAACTGTCAACAAAGACAATACAGAACACGGAGAAAACTGTCAACAAAGACAATACAGAACACAGAGAAAACTGTCAACAAAGACAATACAGAACACAGAGAAAACTGTCAACAAAGACAATACAGAACACAAAGAAAACTATCAACTAAGACAATACAGAACACAGAGAAAACTGTCAACAAAGACAATACAGAACACAAAGAAAACTGTCAACAAAGACAATACAGAACACAGAGAAAACTGTCAACTAAGACAATACAGAACACAGAGAAAACTGTCAACTAAGACAATACAGAACACAGAGAAAACTGTCAACAAAGACAATACAGAACACAGAGAAAACGATCAACAAAGACAATACAGAACACAGAGAAAACTGTCAACAAAGACAATACAGAACACAAAGAAAACTGTCAACAAAGACAATACAGAACACAGAGAAAACTGTCAACAAAGACAATACAGAACACAGAGAAAACTGTCAACAAAGACAATACAGAACACAGAGAAAACGATCAACAAAGACAATACAGAACACATAAAAAGCTGTCAACAAAGACAATACAGAACACTGAGAAAACTGTCAACAAAGACAATACAGAACACAGAGAAAACTGTCAACAAAGACAATACAGAACACAGAGAAAACTGTCAACTAAGACAATACAGAACACAGAGAAAACTGACAACAAGACAATACAGAACACAAAGAAAACTGTCAACAAAGACAATACAGAACACAGAGAAAACTGTCAACAAAGACAATACAGAACACAGAGAAAACTGTCAACTAAGACAATACAGAACAACGAGAAAACTGTCAACAAAGACAATACAGAACACAAAGAAAACTGTCAACAAAGACAATACAGAACACAGAGAAAACTGTCAACAAAGACAATACAGAACACATAAAAACTATCAACAGAGATAATACAGAACACAGAGAAAACTATCAACAAAAACAATACAGAACACAGAGAAAACTATCAACAAAGACAATTCACAAATAAAAGTCCGAGAAACCAGCAAACTCCAGAATCAATAAACAAAAATATAGTAATTACAGTCATGGTTCTGACTTGGCACAGGCTTATCAAAAGAAATGGTGGGTTAAACCAGGTTTGTTTGCCATGCCAAACCTCCCGCTTCCATAATCGTAGTATGTAAATAGGTTTGTTGATTAAAATAAATGAGAATCATATTACACTAGTCAGTAAAATATTTATCCAAAAATTACCGTAGCACAATCACTGTACAATCCGAATGATCAGTAAATAACCAATTACATACGGACTACTTACTGCGTGATGGCCGATGGGAGATTTTTATCACCAATGAAATGTACATAAATTAAGAAGTTCACGAAAAAAATTAACGTATTCGACAATACGTCGTGAACCAAAATAAATATTACATATAAAATGTTAGATCATGGATATATTAGATATAAAATGTAAAAATAGAATGATGTAATTTCCGGAGTATAATAGTCCGATGTGTACTTGACATGGAAAAAGGAAACGCTTTAAACAAGGAAAGTCCCCTGGAGCAATTGGTGTGTTCCCCGAAGGTGTGTTCCTATTCTGCCCACTTTTTGAAAATACAGGTAAAAAAGTAAGTGGGCAGAACAGGAATTGATTAGAGAACAAAGGATTAAAAATTATAGTCTTTTTCAAAATATAAATAAATATCAAACATATATATGTATTAATTTTTTATATATCTTACATATATATATATATATATATATATATATATATATATATATATATATATATATATATATATATATATATATATATATATATATATATATATATATATATATATATATATATATATATGTAAGATATATATATGTGTCCAATAAAAGTAAAACATAACCCGAGTCTTTGTTCTGTATTTACACTAGCGCTTTCACTAGCTCTGTATTTACACTATTTACACTATTTACACTAGCTCTGGTTATGTTTTACTTTTATTGGACACATATATCTCTGGTTATGTTTTACTTTAATTGGACACATATATACAAACTGTATAATTTTTCCGACAATTATATATATAGGTTCTTTAATATAAAACATATTTAAAAAAAAACATTTATTACAGAGAACATCATTAGATAATATAAAACATATTTATTTTTGGGGTTTTAATAGCTATCTAAATAATATAAATAATAAATACATACTTACGGTTCTTTAATATAAAACATATTTTAAAAAAAGCATTTATTACAGAGAACATCATTAGATAATATAAAACATATATATTTTAAAAACAAATTTACAAATAATTAATTATAAAAGTTATTCTAGGTGAAGCTGCATCGAGTATTGAATAACATCCATGCTGCCATCTGCTAGTCGTTGTTTAAGCTGGGTTAGTCTGCTGTCAATGGTTCTGTATTTCTTTGCCTTTGGTCTTGTAGTTTGTCCGCCGTCGATCTGTGTACGGGTAATCTCGTTTGCTGCCTGTATCTCCTTGAAAACTCTGATGATGGTAAAGATATTTGGGTGGGCATGCTGTACTTTCTTCTTGAGTTTACTGTGCCATCCCTCTAAGTGGTTTGTAGTTTTTGGTCCCTCAGTGTTGAAGTGGTTCCAAAGCTGCTGGTCTCCTTCTATCCACTGCGTTGTTACGTAGTCGGTAAACTGTATGGTACCGGGTGGTGTGTCGATGTCTTCCAAGTCAGTGAGGGCGTTGAACCATACATCTTCAACTCTGTCTGTTGGTACAAGTGGGAGGTCAGCTGCACGTCGAACCAGTTGTCTTATGTTGTTCTGTTAAGGGAGTTGGAGTCCAGAGTGTTGGGTTTTCCTCCATATGGCCTGCGTGTAGTGGAAGAAGCAGCCCTTGATGGTGACCCCAGGGAATACTGGGCGTGCCGCGTTGTGTGCTGCTGTCTTGAAGTCCATGAAGATAATGTTTGGTCGGAAGTTGAGTTGAAGCTGTTGCATGGTGTCTTTGAGTTTGGTCAGTAGTCTTGTGTACACGTCTTGGATTTTACCTGGAAGTAGAGCATATACAAAAGGAAACATGTTACCTGATATCATGGCGTGTATAGTGTAGATCTGCTTGAAGATGGTTGGACAAGTGTAGAAAGTTCCGTCACAGTAGATAGTATCCGCGTTGGCTAGGTCGATTAAGTTCTGTGAAGTTGCAAAGGTGATGATCCGTGAGTTTGGGTTCTCATTGTCGTCAAACAGTGGGAACTCGTCACCAGTAGTAGTTTGGGTATATTCTCCTTCGAGGTTGATGTCAGCAGTAGTTGTAGGTAGTCTAGGTCTCACAGTACGTCTGGCATTGTAGAGTTGGGTTTTGCATTTGTAGAAGTTGGGTGGTGCCTGGATGGTATGTCTGGTTTGGTCGGTCCAGTTGGAGTCTCTAAGTTTGGAAGTCTCTTCCTCGTATATACTGGTTATTGGTAGTATTTCGTCGATGCATCTCTTGCGTATCGTGTCTAAAACCAGATTTGCGTCAATGTCTGCTTGGTTTGTTTGGTGGTTGTGCTGGTGTCGTCCGAATCCTACGGGTATGTTGTTCCTTGTTGAGAGAGTAGCTGGACAGCCTTTAATTGTACATCTCCAGTAGGTTCTCTCTCCACGGTTGTTTTGACGCTGTAGATGTAGCCGTAGTATGCTACGTTCTGCGATCCATACTTGTTACGTACAAATTGTACTTGGACTTGTGCATGTGCCATGGTGTCTCAATTACAACTGATTTGACCTTAGAGTTTTACTGCTTTTAAGGCTGCTTTACAGCTTTGACATTGTTCAGAAGTTAATAAGTTTTCCTTTGATATTGAGCAGTTATCATATTTACCTGATTTATTTAGGCTGCTTTACAGCTTTGACACTGTTCATAAGTTAATTACTGATTTATTTACTAATTATGCTAATTATGAAACAGACTATAAACACTAAAACAACAACCACACCAATTAAGTTTACACAAGACTAGTGGGCAGAACAAGAATATAAAATTTAAAAAGTGGGCAGAAGTGGAATAAACCTCCCCGAACGCCTACTGGATAAAAACAACACCTTATTGGTATGGGGATTATGGGGCCTGTTAAGGGGAATGCAATAATTAGTTTACCTGTATTTACCTGTATTTACCTTGAAAATTATAATAAAGTATAGTAGACATTGGAAACTGAAACTTTATGTCGGTTTTAAAAGCTCTGTAGAGCTTATGTTATTTTGTTACATGTTGCACCGACTTTAAATAAATATTACTTGACTTGACAAGAAAAATATCAAAATAAAATCCCAACATATTTACTTCAATCCAGATGTTCAAAGATATACAGAACCACAACGACATTATCCGGATACAGAGACAGGCTGGTGGAACCACTCGACCCCGTGCAAATAAATACTGCAACATCGACCGCAGACTGACGACACTTAAGGAACGTTACCAGACAGGCATCATCGACTTAATGACATACGCCGACTCAGCATCAGAACTCCTACATCTAGAATAAGTGACAAAATGACTCTAGTGCTCTGTTTTTGTTTAAATTTTTTTGTTACTTAGTTATTATTATATTAGATGTATAGTGCTATATCATGAAAAAGAAATGCTCTAATTTTTTTTTTTGTTGGCTATTTTGCTTTTTTTCTGTTACTTAGTTATTATTATTATATTAGATGTATAGTGCTATATCATGAAATAGATGTAATGAATTTGATTTAATTTATTAAAATGCTCTATTTTGGGGGGTTTTTTGCTTTTTTTACTTAGTTATTATTATTATTATATAGATGTAATGAATATCATTTAATGTATTAAAATGTATGATCAAAGTATTTTCTTTAGATTGACTTTGTTTTCAACCTTATATTTTCTGCTACAATATTAAATATAAAAATTTACACTAATTTAAACACCCCTTAGAAGGCCCCATAATCCCATACATTAATTAGATGTTTATTTAATCCAGTAGGCGTTCGGGGAACAAACCGAGCAATTATTATCAAGCTTCACTACCATAATTGTAAATAAAGGTCGATTGAGAAATTTAACTTGAGTGATAGGACGCAACGCGTGGAGCAGGAGTTACTTACCCTTACGATACACTTGGACTGATTTTATTTGTTTTTGAACTGTCTGTTTGTATTTTTATATTTCGCTCACACAATAATAAATTCGTGAAATATTAGCCAAAAAGACAAAATTTTGAATGCCACTGGAAAAGTATGGGGTATGGGTAGGGCGGAAAATTTAGCTTTTGTAGCGGCTTCAACCAGTCTACTATTATAGTCATCTCCAAAAGGGGCCAAAGAGTGTGGTACTATCCAAACACGCTGTGCACTGTGGTCCTCAGGCTTTCTTTATAATAACCTGACACCCCCTTTCCGTCACTTTGGGACACGCTGGGCAACTATAAAGTTCGAGGTCTGTGAACATACTCAGTATGGCTTCAGGAATACTGGAAAACTACGGAAGCCTATTAGTACCATAGGTGGTTTTTTTAAACTTGTTATAACAACTTAGCTAACTTGTAATAACACATATGCTGTCACTGCAATTAAAAGAAAAAATATCAGGGAAATTTATCATTTTAAAATAGGATGTTGAAAAACCTGAGTGCTGATTTCCGTTCATTTCGTAGTAACACCGATTAAAGATGGAAGATATAAATGAAATAATCAAGCTAAATTTTTTTAATTATAACGTTTTGTTTACAAAGCTTAAACCAATTAATTAACTAAAATATTGTTACGATAATTAACCTTTAACCTTTAAGTCAGATAAAGAACAATTAACTTTAATTATGCTGCAATTACTATTCTGGACATATTTAACATGTAAAACATACTTTTATTATTTTTAATGTGTTTTACTCAACTTTCAACTATGTTATGTTGAATATCGTTAATGGAAGAGTAACCCGAGTACCCTGTGAAAGCTTCCCACTTGCCGGAAGTACACTAACGATCTTTGTCAGTTAAATCCGGAGTCAAGCTCACGATGTCCATAGTGACAGATTATTATTTAAAACAGAACCTGAAAATATATGGTATTGTACCAAATATAATGGCTCGTATAAAGTTGAAGACAAGTAGAGTGTGATTTTGAACCAATCAAATTCCATAACAGATTAAGAATAATATTATCACATAGGTCAGTGGAAGGAAAACGAGAAAAAATTAAAAGCACTCAGCATTTATTAGACTTAATCTTACATGTAGCGAAAGAACATAGAACACTCATGTATATCGTTTATCAAAAGACGTGGGAAAAATTTTCTCAACTCCAAGCTTATTTGTCAATGACTGTCATTGAAAAAAACCCGGTACTCCAGCTACGTCAACAATTACAAATTGTATGTTTTCGATGAAAAATAGATCAAAACAATTAAAACACGGTGAACCAGACGAAATAGAAGCACAACAAAACAAAACACCAAAAATGGTAGCAGGAAACCACAAAGCTAAACAGAAAACAGCATGGAATAAACACATTCCAAAATTATATACAGCAAATAGATACATATAAGAAAAATATTTTCTTAAAAACAAAGGGATGATATCAGGCTTTTTGTTGAGCGAGAAATTAATCTATTTCAACAAAGGGATGATATCAGCTAGGGTGACAGAAAATGAGAAATTAATCTATTTAAACAAAGGAATGTTATCAGGCCTTAATGAGAGTGTAAAATTATTATACAAATATAGCCTTTCTCTTAATACAAGTTTATATCGACTGAGAAATGTATTTCGACCGAGGACGTAGTCGATATACAAGTCGACGTCGATAGATATAACTTGTATTGACTAAGAGAAAGACTGTATTTTATATATAAATATTATTTTTTTTCGGAACTTTAATTTGTCATATAAAAAATAAAAATATAAATAAAAAAAATATATAAAATCTATCTCATCCCTATTTAAGGATGCAAACTTTTGTGCTGAAAACTGTCCATCGTTTGTTGTTGTGTTCCAGAAGACGGTTGATAGCTGGATGCAAAATATGATTGGCTTATTGCGAAACGTCACACAATTTATGGAATTTTTTGTTCTATATTCAGGCTTTTCGGAAGGTAAACCATGAATCTATTTAAACAAAGGGATGATACCTGGCTTTTCGGAATTTGTATGAACCTATGAAAAACAGAGATGATATCAGGCTTTTAAGAAGATGGAGCACGAATATATTTAAAGACAGGGATAGTATCGGGCTTTACGGAAGGTTGAGCAGGAATCTACTTACTAGTAAACAAACGGATGACATCAGGCTTTGTGGAAGGTAAAGCCTGAATCAGATGATATCAGACTTGGCGGAAGCATATCCTGCATTATCATTAATTTGATCGACATCAATATTCCCCGTATGAAATTACGAGTTGTTATGTTTTGTTTCGGTATGTTTGTTTATTTATCGTCAAATTTCCACACCTCAGTGTATGTTACTGAAATTGTTTTACGAGTTTAGTTTCGATACGCATATTGATAATAATCCTATACCGGTTTTAAGGGTCTTTGTTTTTTAGTATGAAACAGCATAATTTTCCTCTTTGTTTGCTTAAACATTCAAACTCAACAACTTTAATTTTCTTTTATTTTATTTTTTGGGGAGGAGAGGGTATTTTTAAAGTGAACCAAGACAAAATAATTACAATACGACCCCAACGTGACAGAAATGGCAAAATTTATCGTATAGAATAACAACTGTGAAAACCTGTCCAAAGTAAACTATTACTGATAAAAAAGGAGGTTGAATAGAAAAGCCTAAACTGTCCGACACAAATAGCTCGATAACATAAGTTGAAAAATTTGAAAAAAAATAGTCTAACCTTAATAAAAGTTTGTTTTGCATGCAAAAAACGATATCTCTCCCCGTTCTCCAGATTTTGGCATAATGTTATTTTTAGGTGAACTTAAAGGTTACTAGAAGAACAGTCGGACAGGACAAACACAATTTTCCTCATTTGGTTGAACTATATATGCTAAGGACATTACGAGATTAACAGACAGAAGATTTATAAACACATTTGATGCATTTGTGACGAAAACAGTTACTGATTAGTAATAGTTATATGGCCTTGTGACGAGAACAGTTACTGATCTATACATAGTTGCATGGTCTTGTGCTGAACGATACACAGTTACATGGCCTTGTGACGAGAACAGTTACTGATCTATACATAGTTGCATGGTCTTGTGCTGAACGATACACAGTTACATGGCCTTGTGACGAGAACAGTTGCGGATCGATACATAGTTGCATGGTCTTGTGCTGAACGATACACAGTTACATGGCCTTGTGACGAGAACAGTTGCGGATCGATACATAGTTGCATGGTCTTGTGATAAGAATAGTCATTGAACGATACATAGTTGTATGGCCTTGTGACCAGAACAGTAACTGAACGATACATAATTAAATGGCCATGTGAGAAGAACAGTTACTGAACGATACATAGTTACATGGCCTTGTGACGAGAACAGTTACTGATCTATACATAGTTGCATGGTCTTGTGCTGAACGATACACAGTTACATGGCCTTGTGACGAGAACAGTTGCGGATCGATACATAGTTGCATGGTCTTGTGCTGAACGATACACAGTTACATGGCCTTGTGACGAGAACAGTTGCGGATCGATACATAGTTGCATGGTCTTGTGATAAGAATAGTCATTGAACGATACATAGTTGTATGGCCTTGTGACCAGAACAGTAACTGAACGATACATAATTAAATGGCCATGTGAGAAGAACAGTTACTGAACGATACATAGTTACATGGCCTTGTGACGAGAACAGTTACTGAACGATACATAGTTACATGGCCTTGTGACGAGAACAGTTACTGAACGATACATAGTTACATGGCCTTGTGACGAGAACAGTTACGGATCGATACATAGTTACATGGCCTTGTGACAGGAACAGTTACTGAACGATACATAGTTACATGGCCTTGTGACGAGAACAGTTACGGATCGATACATAGTTACATGGCCTTGTGACGAGAACAGTTACGGATCGATACATAGTTGCATGGTCTTGTGACAGGAACAGTTACTGAACGATACATATAGTTTCATGACCTTGTGACGAGAACAGTTACTGATGCCGATACATAGATGTATGGCTTTGTGACGAAACCATTTACTGATCGATACATAGTTATATAGTTGTGTGACGAGAACAGTTACTAATCGATACATAGTTACACGACCTTGTGACAAGAACAGTTACTGAACGATACATATAGTTACATGACCTTATGAAGAGAACAAATACTGATTGATACGTAGTTATATGGCCTTGTGACGAGAACAGTTACTGCTCGGTACATACTTATATGGTCTTGTGAAGAGAACAGTTACTGATCAATGTCCATTATTAGGTTTTACTGAGTTAAGGTAAACAGTAATGTACAGATAAAGGATTCTCTTCAGTGGTATTTTTTCATAACCCTCATATGAGCATATTACCTCCTAGGCAGGTTATATGAATCAAAGGACAAAATTATCATACACTTTATTAAATAATCTATCAATAAAATACTAATTACAATATACATTAAACAATTTGGAAACAATGTAGAACGTATTATAACAGAATATTTCCTATAATACGGTAGATTGAATTATTTCCTTAGTGCTGTTTAAGAATCCAACGTTTAAAGTCATTTGAACATGTTTCAAGTAAAGGTTTCTAAATGGCAGGTGGAATACCATTTGGACAAAAAGTATTCAAAATTGATTGAACCACTTGTGACAAATTTATAAAGACATTGTCTGGAATACTCACATTTGATATAATACATGCTTTAAACACACAAGCACATCTTTGAACTACTTCTAAATCCTTTGGATCCATATTTGGCAATATTTCTTCAAACAAGTCTAACAAAGCATATCTTTTCTGGCGAACATTCTTTAAATGATGGAAACACATAAAACGTAAATATTTCAAACATGATCGAGACAAACATAAGTATAAAGGGTTCGACAAATGAAAAAAGATCCCCACTTGGACCAACAATGATTCGTTCGTAAATTCGACATTTGTCCCGATGATAGACTTGCAAGACCTTAATTTTATCTTCTGCATGATTGTTAGTTTCCCTTGCATTGTAATTTCATAATCGCCTGAAGCTCTTCTCAGAAATGAATTCTCTGACTGAATGAAATCAGTTATTCTCAATGTGTTTTTGTAGTTTTTGTGACTATAGAAAATGATGGCGACCAGTAACCATGACGACACGCGTAGATTTGAGCCTATTAAACTGTATGCAAGTAATAATTTATAATTACAATATAGACTCTTGTTACTTCTGTTTAAATCATACTTTTCTAGCACTGGAACATTGGTCATTCTATGAAGAAATTGACAATAAAACAGATAACGTATTAATTTAGTCTTAAATGTGGTAGGAAACAAAGTAATTTTTAATGGGATTATGAAGAGGCATAAAATGTTCTTTCCCTTTAATAAACTGCATAAAACATTTGTTTCATCAGCTTCAGCTTTTATAATCAATTTTCGATGTATTGTTGTTAAAAAGTCTTGTAAAATATCTGTTCTGCTTGTAAATCTCACTCCTTCGTTGTTTACTATGTCCAATTGCGTGCACAAATTTGACAGCGAATCCTCTGAAATTCTGCCTTCAATCATGTTATTTTCCGGAATGAAATAATTCGGTAAATGTTTTTGCTTTAGCCAATACGATAGCTTTGTAATACAAGCACGAAAGCACCTACCAAGGTTATTGGGTGTCCACACTGAACAACCTGTTTCTTCTATTGTCCAAAATAATGTCGTTTTCATAAAATAAGAACATAATAGATTTTTGGTGACTATATTTTTGTTTAATATGTCTTTTAAAAGTATTTTAAGAAGTACATAGCACATGAGCTGTGTGTGATTGCAACTATGTACGAATCGTTTTTCCGGCAGCGAAAATGATATCCTCCATTCGTTAGGGTTGTCTTTTAAAGATCCAGATTTACTTCCTATGGGTGCCAATAACACACTTTCGTGTACAATATTTGAAATGAGCTTTGGAGAGGGCCAGTCGGAGAGACGTGGTCTCAAAATCCAACCAGATGCTACATTCGGCCAAGAATGTAGTTCAAACGCTAACATAATATCTACTGTGCCATCAATGTTGGACTGACAAGGTCCGTGGGTTTTGAAAATGCGATCAACTAAGTCTTTATTCTTATTGGAATTACAGAAATCATAAATGTTTTTAAACGAAGAGTTCTGTACTAGAATCCCATATTCTGTATAAACTGCATCAATCGATCTTTGATTAAATGTGATTAAAGGAGTATTATCATATGAACCACCACATGGGTTGATACGAACATTAACATGAACAAATCCAGGCGGTGTATCATCTGTGCTTATGTACAAACATGGAATATTGCCCTTGGCACAAGATCTAAAGTCTGGGTAGACTACATTTCGTAAGTCAATGTGCATCAGATCGAGGTCGCTTCCGGGAAAATCCAAACCTTCTGCCCTACTGCCACTGTTGACGGTTCTTTCACCAATGAAAATCATAAAGCAATCTTCTACTCCATAGTACAGTCTTCTGGCTAGTACTTCTTTCGCTGATCCAAATATTCCGGATAGGTAATGAAACAATAGCTGTGACAACACACATGTTTCCATCGTTTTACTTGGCAAAACTGGAAAAAGGTAAGAAAAAAAAACTAACATTTTTTTTTTAAATAAAATATTTCAAATCAATTACAATTGACCCATTCCATTATTTCATAGCTATACGAAACCTACATTCAATATATTTAAAATTTAAAGTAAGGATTATTTTGTTTAAATAAAAGTCTGAAAATATACATGTAATCAATTGCAATTGGAAAAAAATTCCGGATATTCACAATAAAAATACGATTTTTCTTTGTTTGTTTTAATGGTGTTTAAGGCCACTTTCAGCAATTTTTCAGCTATATCATGACGTCTAGTTTTTATTGTGGTAGGAATACGGAATATCCGGAGAAATCCCTCCACCTTCTGTAGAAAAAATGGCAATGCTTGTCAATGAGTGAGACTCGAACCCGCATCCTCAGTGTTGAGAGACCACGTGATCAATAGAAGACTACCTTAACTACTCGGCTACAGAGCCCCCCATAAAACATACGAGTTATATAAAGTTGAATATAACACTATTATGTCTATGTTAAACGGAATGAATTTAATAAGAAGCCCATAGACCACAACCTGACGTGAGTCTCGCTGTTACACCGAGCCCGATTGCATCATAATTGCATCTTTGAAATAATTATGATCTATCGCCATATATCTCTGGGGCTACGTAAGATTATCAGAGGTGTTTAATATACTAAATCAGAGTACTTATAGTTTACTTCATAAAATCAGTATCCTACAGTTTTCCTACGTTCTCCTCTTTGAAAAAGAGCAAGGGGCTTTATAGTTAACACATTTCTTTAACTACAAAGCAGAAAAATTTAAATAAGCACATAAAGGATCGGGCCACAGTTTCCTCAAATTTGAAATCTCCAGCAATCTGATTGGACACTATTTGAGTTGAGGAGAACTTTAGAATATCCTCAAATTTGAACTTTTGAAACCGGGCCGGGCCAGAGTTTAAAAAAAAAAATTTTTTGACATCATAATACACCGAGCCCGATCGTAAAAAATATATGTATTATTATGATCTATTGCTAAATATCTCTGGGCCTTTGTACGTATAGTATAGTTTGTATGGCACGCCGTTCTCGTCAAAAGTATGATTCAAAATATCACAAATTACACACTCAAAATTTTTAAATTACACACTCAAAATTAAAAAAAATGCACTCAAAATTTTAAATTTCGCATTCAAAATTAAAATATGCACTCAAAATTTTACGAAAACACACTCAAAAGATAAATCGAAATTACACACTCAAAATTTTTATTCATGCACTAAAAACTGAAAATTACGCACTCAAACAGAAAACATATACACTCGATCAAAATTGTGCGCACCTTTTTTACGCAGGACTTATAAATATTCATTAAATTGATTTGAATATTTCAATCCTGGTTTTTTTTAAGCTTGAAACGGATCACTGTAAAGCAACGAACGAAACAGACGAAACAATTTTTATTTTTTTTTTTACCTCATACCCTCGGCCTTGTATCTCAGACTCATATTAACTATAGAGTATGATTTATTCCATTATTGAATTATGTTTTATGGTAAAACAAATAGTTTTTTCAACGGGTTTATCAAAATAGGTGATTTACAGCTATATCATGCAGATTGAATGAAAGAGTATAAATTCGTTCTAGTTTCTGACATAAATGAATTTCAACAGGAACTCTTGTAGCCATTACATACAACACTTCCATACAGCTTGAAAGCTTTCGAACAGTATGTTCTAAGGCGTTGTTGTCTCGTGTTAAGGGGTATAAAAGTTGCATTGTATTTTCATACACGTGCAACAAGGATTGAAAAAACTCGAGCAAATCTTCTGTGTCGTGGATTGACATTTGGATTTCAGCATTTCCGGTTCGCTTTAAACACAAAAACCACCCAGATGAAATTTTATTTATTTATATCTTTATGAGTTTTGCGCGAAAACAATGCGCACAAATTTGAGTGCGTAATTTTCAGTTTTGAGTGCATTAATTAAAATTTGAGTGTGTAATTTCAATTTATCTTTTGAGTGTGTTTTCGTAAAATTTTGAGTGCATATTTTAATTTTGAGTGCGAAATTTAAAATTTTGAGTGTGTAATTTAAAATTTTGAGTGCATATTTTTAATTTTGAGTGTAATTTAAAATTTTCAGTGTGTAATTTGTGATGATATTTTGAACCATACTTTTGACGAGAACGGCGTGCAATAAGTTTGCTTCATCATATCAGTATCTTATCTTTTTCTATATTCTATTCTTTGAAGAAGAGGAACGGGCATTAAATTAAACAATATCCTTTTACCACAATACACAAATATTTAAATACGCACAAAGGACTCAGGCAGATTGTTTACATCATATTTTTGACATAATATTTTAACTATTTTCCTGTTATCTTCTACTTCGAAGTGGGCATAGCCCTTTATTTGCACTTTAATTTTCTTTGCCCATTAAACACATATATAAATATATATTAAATATATATACTAAATATTACTCACTGGAATTGAATACCAACACTGTTGTTTCTCACTTCTGTGTAGTATCACTGCTGGTATAATTGACTGCAGAAGTAGTTTTATATACAGTCAAATATATATTCCTGTTTTGGGAATTCACAGAAAACTGTTAAAGTTTTCCATGTATGAAGTGTTTTTGACGGATGAATTTTCCTGATAGTATCTACATGTATACAACTTTTTATTTTAAAAATTATGCGTCATATAATTTCCAATAAAATTATTACAAATGGTTGATTTCTGGTACAGCTGAGCTCACATTTGAGTCATCAAATCAAAAACGCACGAAACAAGAATGTTGTTATAATAACAACAACTTTCTTGCTTAACGTTCTTGTTTCGGGCGTTCTGATTGGATGTCGGAGAGTCTTAAACAAACGGAGAGTCTATAGGATATCGCGAGGGAAGAAATAGGTACTTTCATGCTCTTTAAGCTTGTTCAACTATGCTCAACTCGCGAAAAGACATAAATTTTCTATCAGTCGTGAAAGATTACCCGGTCTTCCCCAAATGTAAGGACCAGGTTTTACCAGTGGTCCGTATTGTTGCAAGACATACCAACTTCTACCAAATAGCAATACATAGTACTTAGGGACCGGTCAATATTATTTGGGGGTTGGGACCGGTGCATTTCAAATTATTATTTAAAAAAAGGCTATGTCCTATCTCCTTAAAATACAAAAAATTTGTCCTTCATCAGATGTGTTCTAAAAAAAGTGGATGTCCTATCTAGTGACTAATTTTAAGGTTACAATTCAGTATTTATGTTTGTTAAACAAATTGTGCGATTAAAAATGTTGGTTTGGATTAAAGCGACAGAAAAATGTTTATTTCATAGATGATATTCTTTTAAAAAACTTGTCCTATAAGTACTGAAAATAACAAAACTTGGGAGTCCTATATGCCAGGATAAAAAGTATTGCATTTTGCACCGGTCCCATCACCCCAATTAATATTGACCGGTCCCTTACATATAACTATAGGTAACTAATTTTTTTATTATTTTTATTTATTATTATGTTCAAATTTATTAAAGGAAAACCCTTAGGTTGCCTCAAATCTAAACTTGACTTTTTTAACATTTAAGTAAATGCATGGAGTGTATAAATAAAATAACATTTAAGTACATGTTTTAAATTTATAAATAGACACAGATAATAACCGTGTTGGCGCATAAGGGACCAACTCTTTTAAATTCATTTTAGAAGAAACCTTAGGTTGCCTCAAATCTACACTTGACCCTCGAGTCAATATCTAGTACTTATTTATTTAGATTTAATTTAATGTATGAAATGTATAAATAGAAATAGATAAACTCCGTTTTGGTGCATAAGGGTCCAACCATTGTATCATATGGTGGGACACAAGCCAAGATTTTAGATTTTTTTAAATGTGTCCCATATGACGCCACAAAAATTCGAATATCATTCTCTTTTTTTTCTGCCACCAATTTTATGAATTTTGCCAAAAATACACATGTAAAATGCGGGACAAAATGAAAAATTGATATCTACACCTATTCCATGCGGGGCCATGCATGTAAGAAACTGATTGGTGTCTTATCAGGTTTGACCTAAAAATTCTAAACTGGGACCCGTATATCTAATTTTATGTATTTTTCTGTGCATTACAAGGTGAGGCTGGAGATCGATTTAGTTAAATTGGGAACCAGTTTTGTACCAAGTACGTACACTATTATATACCTTATATAAAACCACGTTAACATATATTGATTTCGTGTCTTGTCAGAAACTGAAGTGGACGTGTGGACAGACACACGTTGTAGAGATTGACTGAGGGCGAAAGGGGAGAGGTGGGGGGTTTTTATTATGTGAAGGTGTATATTTTCATTTGTGCGATATAGTTCATGCAGGGTTTTTATTCTTATCAGAAAAACATTTATTCGGACAACAATATGTTTTCTACCGCTTATAAACCCCCCTCTTTTCCCCTATATGCTCTTAATTAATTGTATGAATAGATTAATAAATTCTGTTCGGTTTATTAGAAAAATAAATATTTGTGAAATTCCAACCCATCCGATAGGACAACGATTGGTTTCTAAGCATTGTTTCATGCTGCAATAAACGTTAGTCCGGAAAAAATATCGCCACTGCAATTGGGTTGAAATACCTAGAAGATTTTCCATTTTTAGAAAGAAATACAATAATTTAACGACTCACTTCTTTAAAAAAGAAAAGGGATTTTCTAGTTGGGACAAATATAAATAAATATACAGTTAAATCTGGGACATCTATATTCACATACCATGCACTTACTTTCTGTATCAACATATCACAAGAGATCTCCGCTGATTTGTGTATATCTTCATTTTAGGATGAAACAGGGCGGTTCATGATTTCATGGTATGGGGCGCGATTCGGCGATGGGTCTAGTCCTCGCTGGTCTCTCACGGGTATTGCGTGCTATGGTGCGGGACAGCGGTCGATTTCTACCGGGAAGCTCCTGGAATCTATAAAATTAAAATTTTATTTTTTGCCGAACAGTAACAATTTTGCTTTAAATTAGCATTTTTTACAGTTACCCCTATGATTGGAGGTGGGGATGCGCACGCATGTGACCGAATCCGCCCTGTGAAACATCCAATTTATTTTATCTAAGAGATAGAAAATTAATCGTGACCGCTTTAGTAAAGATTTCTTTGAGTTCATTTAGAAAAGTATTGTTTTGCCTTATGATTCAGGTAGCTAGTAATACTCTATCTTCTCTGAGGTTGCGGATTTCATTGTTGATTCTTATATTGTATGCAATAAGTGAACAAGCAAGATTTAATAATAAAACACACTTGTTGCTTATCCTACACTGTGAAGATAGGTGACATCGATGGCCGAGTTGTTAAGATAGTCATCAATTATTGATCATTTATCTGTCAACACTGAGGCTGCGGTTTGAGCATTACTGCGGATAGGGTGCCCTCAACTCCAACTCTTAATTGCCAGTTTTCCTGTCGAAGGTCGGGGTTTTACTGACTACCACGGCTTTCTACCCCAATAAACACTGGACTTCATTATACAGCTGAAAAACTGCTAAAAGTGGCGTTAAGCAACAACAAACGCCGTAAAGAAACATTAACCACACAATAGGCGACATTGTAGTCACGTGGTCCCATTGATTGTTCCTTGTCAGTAGATATACACCTTAGTTATCCTTTCTGTTTTTATTTTTCGTTGTAAGTGCTGGTAATTTGTTGTTCTGTCTTAAAGATCAATTGAATTGTGGGATTTGTATACGGTTGATTTCCTGTTGACATGAGTAACATAAAAAAGAGGCCTTTACGGATAAATGTCAAGAAATCTTTTGTATGTTTATTTTTATTTAGTTAATTGAAACAATACTTGTATTCTTTAAATTCTTGATAAAACTTATTACTTTCATGCCTATAGATATATGTGGCCTACAGAGAAAAATTGTACCAAAGACGATTGTTTGTTGAAGAATAGTATTTGTCATGTTCTGGTTCGTTAAAGTGTTGACCTTCTATTGATTTCTCTAAGCTTTTTCACGATGAAGATTTATTTACGGTAGCTGGTACAAATTTTGACACAACACAGTATAAGTAGTTCCTTCGTAGTGTCGTTTTTGAAACGCGGTTGTTCTGGTCACGTGTAACATTAAGCCAAGTTAAGAAGAAATAAAATAAAATAAAATGTTATTTTGACTGTTTACTGCATTATAGAATGGATCCAGCGGAATATAACAAGAGGTTTTCGAGAACAGTAATGAACGGCTATGTATCACTGCAGATAGCCGTTGGTCATAGGTTGGGACTGTTTGAAGCATTGAAAAGGTCAACAAAACCGGTTACTTTTCAAGAACTGGCTGAACTATGCAAGCTTAAAGAAAGGTAAAGTTGTCTTGTTTTGCTTTTTCAACAAAAAAGGTGTAAAAAAAAGAAAAAAAAAAAGAAACAGAACAAAACAAATATGCATTTTCCATAAATTGTGATATACCACGATGTCTGTCCATAGATCCTTTGATTTGAGTTTCGTGGTAACAGTATGAAAATGTCTAAGGTTGCATAGTGGTCAACTCTTTCCGTCTATTTGGGGCCTCAATGGCCGATTGGTCAAAACAGATAATCATCTACTATTGATTACTTTCTTATCAACACTGAGGTTGCGGGCCATAATGCGGGCTATACACCAATCTTGATTGACCAGGATTTTGCAATGTTGTAACGTCAAATGCAGTGGTTGCTCGATTGGACGCCATGCAGTCCAGATTTATCCCCAATCGTACATGTTTTGCAGGAGCTAGACAGGAAAATCAGGACGGCACGCATGCCCGTTCAACAGTAGTTAGTTCACTTTAGGTTTTTAAAGAGTACAATAAAATACTCCGAAAGAACAGTAAACCGACCTATGTGACAGTAAACCGACCCATGTGCTAACTGGTAAGTAGTGTGCACGCACTTACAACTTTCGGCATTGTTAAAATATAAGAGACCTACGAATAACAAATAATGCTTTTATTTCGAAGTTTTATTTGTTTGTCTGTTTGTATATTGTTTATCGCCCCTTTCAGCAGTTTTTAGCTATATCTTTGACGCTCAGATTTTAATGGGGAGGAAACCGGAGTACCCTAAGATAACCCCCACCATCGGTAAGAAAACTGGCAATCCTTTGTATTTAACATTGGAGTCGAGTACACCCTGCCTACAGTGAGAATATGTCGAAGTAGCATACATTTATAAACTGTAAACCACATATAACAGTGTACATAGCTATAATCAACTCTGAAAGAATTGTTCATACACACATCTTACAGATATGTCAGAGAGTGGCTGGGATGTCTGTCGGCGGCACAATTTGTTTTTACAGATATGTCAGAGAGTGGCTGGGTTGTCTGTCAGCGGCAGAATTCGTCTTTTTTACAGATATGTCAGAGAGTGGCTGGTATGTCTGTCAGCGGCAGAATTTGGGTTTTTTACAGATATGTCAGAAAGTGGCTGGAATGTCTGTCAGCGGCAGAATTTGTTTTTTTACAGATATGTCAAAGATTGGATGGGATGTCTGCCAGCGGCAGAATTTGTCTTTTTACAGGTATGTCAGAGAGTGGCTGGGATATCTGTCAGCGGCAGAATTTGTCTTTTTGACAGATATGTCGGAGAGTGGCTGGGATGCATGTAAGCGGCAGAATTTGTTTTTTACAGATATGTCAGAGAGTTGCTGGAATGTCTGTCAGCAGCAGAATTTTTTCAGATATATCAGAGAGTGGCAGAATTTATAAACATCACTAATGACAACAAATACTTCATTCCCGTGGCTTGTAAACCACACATAGCAGAATCAAGTTTTCTTGCCTGTGAACTACCTAATCTTGCAAAAAATATGCCGGCGGTACTGGAATGCTTTAAAGTAAATGGACCTAAAGGTAAGAATCTATGGAGACAAGGTTTTTAATATGCTAGCACACTAGAGTTATTATCCACAGTCCATGTGATATCGCCAATGTTTTATGGTTTGTGGAGGAGTAGGTAAGCAACAAGTACCAGCTATAATGTCTTTCCTTTGTCCAACAGGCGTCCAATTCACGGCACTTATTAACTTGGGTGATTGATTGGCTGATTGCTTTACGTCCATTGAGCAATATTTCTCCTATATTCAGGACGAGAACAAGTTTACAAACAACTAATCAATTTAGACCCATATTAGTAAAACAGGACAGTAGGTGTATTTGACGTTGGTTTTTGGCAGCAATCCTCTGATAGGTTTCACCGGACTTAGAAAGTTCCCAATAGGAAATCGAAGTCATTTAGTTCGTCGCGCATCGGATCTCCATCGTTAATTATGGACAATTTCCAGGTAAAGGTCAGCGTATGAAGCAATGGTGGTATCCTTATATCCAGCTTATTCGAATAGAAACGATCAAGAATATTTAGCCAGCAGTATTAAACGGGAGAACGTCATCTATATTGAACTAGCTTCTTTTCTTTTTTATGGATAAACGTTTCTATTAATTCCGCGTCATTTTGAGATTGGTTGACGAGAAGGAGAGTCATCTTTTCTGACGGGCGGCTGACAAAGTATGATATCTGTTTTTGTGTAATCAGATTCTCCAAACCAAAGCAATCAAGCTGTGTAAAATAATTTGGTCATGATACTTAAGGACAAACTCATAATCAGCATTTATATTTCAGTTCTTTTTCCTATACTAGCCACCCTTTTACACACAAATTGATTACTTTTAAAGATTTGTTTGTTTTGAACTTCACAAAACTAAAATATTGATCGTCAAACATGCATCAGTCAATTAAGTTATTGTTTACGGAATCTTTGTAGTTGCATTCTGAAGTCAATAAACTTTATTTGAAAAAAGTTGTGGCGAGATTTATTTGAACTTCGTTTTTACAAAGTCTTTTTTTAACTAGAAAAAAATCCATTTATGTTCAACTTTATATTGGTTATGGCATTGTTCTCACAGAACCTACGTGGCCAATATCAGAAAACGCATGCGTCATCCTACATGTTTGGGAGCCATGTAGAGAGAATAAAAATAAAAACTTAAAAAAAAAACAAAAATATAATATAAATTTATGTGGATATAGTACAGTTCGTGGTTACCAAGTTTCATCGCTAAAGATATAGTTGCTGTTTTGAGGATATATTAAAATTTCATAGGTTACCTAACCTATAAAAAAACGTAAGTACAACTTGATTTGAATTCGGCATATATTCCAATACAAGCTGCACTGGGCTTTTGGTAGAATACTACATGTACTTAGGAAATTGTATTTTATTGCACACTTGAAGTCCTGGTTGGCTTGTACCAGCAAAACCCACGAAAAATGTTGTTAACGAAAAAATACATAATCCTCAGTCGGAAAATAAGTTTAATTATATACCATTAGCCAAACGTGTAGATACGAGCGGTACTTAAAAAAACTGAGTGGCATAATCAACAACATTTTGAGTAAAATTCAACAATAATTTATGAACTAAGTTAACCCTCTCACGACCACAGACACATATGTCGTTTAGTGGTTGCGCGTGCCAAGCAGCATGTTTGTCGTGAGTCGGTTGCATGCCAGGGCGAAAAAATGTCGCCTAATTGATTGAATGTTTGCTTAAAGTAAATCGAGCATATTTACGTTTTATTCATGATGCGAAAAATGTAGCATTTACTTCCAGTAAATTAAAAAAAGACCCCGGATTGAACCAAAGGACATACGATTGCAATAACTCCAACAACTGCCAATAAATTATGGGGAGTTGAGTATGGGCAGGGAATAACTTTACTTTGGTAGGGTATAAAATGCGTCTACTCTGTTTCGACATCTACAAAGTATTTTACTTTGGCAGGAACGAAACACCATACACGTACGTCAGCTTATACAATCCGCTGCCATCCTTCCCATTATATAACATGAAAACATCCACACCACCCAAATCAGGAATATATCATAACATGGACCACCTGGGCCAAGTGGGCCATGAATGGGGCTCACTTAATCATATTCGTATTCGTTTAATCAATTCAAATAATAGCTTATTTTTTGTCTAATTTCCTTTAAATGTCGTGACGTCCTATAATATTAATGTCCCCATCATAATAAGGTAAAATTTGACGTTATTGTTGATCATTCTGACGTCATAAGTACACACTGATTGTCTGTTTCTTTTTGAGTTAGTATGGGTAGTCGGATCTGACGTCATAAGTACACACTTATTGTCTGTTTCTTTTTGAGTAAGTATGGGTAGTCGGATATTTATGTTAATCTTTTTAATGTTGGGGATTACAACTATGATGATACTATATATAAATGAGGTATTTCTGGAAATAAAGCAGAAGATTCTACAGAATAACAAGTCATATTATATTAGCATGAATGACAAAATTCGTCTTATTAAACTTGGCATTTAATCTTTATGCACAGAAATAACTTATTGCTTTTCTTAAAAATCAGGGTAAGGATATTGTTTGGATGAAGTTTAATGTTTTGTTGATTATAGGAGGAATCTTTCTTATATTTTTCAAAATTATTCGCATTAAAATCATATTGACTTGCTATATTTCATTAAGGGGCATTGGAAACCGAGATTTCTGTCTGATCTTTCTTATCTTTCGCCGTTCAGCCGTGGTTACGTTTCTGACTGATTAAAAAGGTGCACTCAATTCGCCTCCATGTGATAAACTGTACCCATTACTTTCCGTCTTTATCCTACTATGAAACTGGTCGCTACGATATAACTTTAAATGTTGAAAGCGGCTTTGAATAATCTTGAAGCAACCTGTATATAAAGTCTTTGAATAAAAACTCTTAAAAATGTCGTTATGTATATATGGGTAGCAGTAATAAAAAATATCGGAATACCAAACAAAAGGATAGGGAACAATATAACTTACTTTATGAACTTATACTGTTAAGGAAATACATCAAAACCAGTGGTATAAGATTTTGTAACAAACCAAATGAGATAAAGATATTTGTAGGTTAGAATCAGTAACAGTACGATAGAGTATATAGGATATTGCGAAGTAAAAAAATGTTAGTTTACGGAAGAAATAGGAACTCTCATGCGCTTTTGGGAAAGCCCAATAATCTTTCACTAGTGGTGGTACTTTTATGTTTTTCAATCGTTAAGGATTACCAGTAAGAACAAATTAATCTGGGATAGAATGATAAATAAATTTATATTTATATTTCTCTCCCAACTGTATGGGTTGTCAAAGAACTATATATCAAACAGCCAATCAAAACGAAATCAGAACGTTAAACAAACAGTTTATTTTGTTACCATAGATTCAACGTCTTCATTCAGGTGTTTTAATTGGACAAAGCAACGAGTACGCTGAGTCTGTACTGGGTCATCTTTACTTACCAGAAATCAGCCTTTTACCAAAGGAGACCAACTGAACCGTTAATTCATTGAACATCTTAAACTAACATTGTATTAACTGATTGATTGATTGGATGTTTGTTTTACGTCTATCTAGCAGTATTTCATTAATATTCAGGACGGAAACAAGTTAACAAAAAATAAATCAACGTAATAAGGGGTGGGATGGGACACAGGGAACACAGTTAAAGACTGCCACCGGAAAAATATGGAGTTTTGGGTAGGGGGAGAATATAACCTTTTGTAGCGGCTAAAATGAGAAAACTCTTTTTCGAAATCTTACTTAGCAAAGTTTAAAGATCATGTATTGACTTTTTTTGCACTGTGTATTGAACTTGTTTTTGAATTGTATCCGAAAAAATGGGAACCTATAAATAAATATTAAAAAACGCAAACAAAAACAAACCAAAACGAAAAAATATATAAAACCGTAAATTCTTACAATGTTGTGTTTAAATTAATGTCTACAGACTCCCCTGAAGTCTTTCTTGCAATTTTCTATTATTTTTAGCAGTTCGATATATGCTTAAAGCTGTCTATATAGCTACTGGTAATACGTCGCATTTCACAATAAATTAACGTCTCAAAAAGTTTGGCGTAGAAACGTCATATGTGATACTTTATACGGTTAAACGTATACAACTTTAAATATTGGCACTGAGTCGCATCATCAACAATTCTGAGTAAAAGTCAACAATAATTTACTAACCGGCTTAAATATCACAAAATAAATTATCACAGAATTGAAAATCGCTGTCAATTGGTCATTCACTACTAGACCGCTGCAGCCGAGTTTTTATTTGTTTGTTTGAATGACACACACCCCCCACACACACATCCACACACACACCCTCACAAACATATATATATATACGTCTACAAATTAAGCCCAACACTGTTTAACACTGTCAAATTTTGCTTTCCCTCAGCGGGATTCGAACTCACACCGTTGTGACACTGTGGCACCAATTCGCCTGCACTATGTCCAGCGGTCTAGACCCCTAGGCCAGATCCGCTATATAAAAATATAGATTCATTAACCGCGGTGAATCGTAGACATAGACATAGTACATGTGTACTAGCGTGTGACGATGGAATTTTCGTAACCATGCAATACATATTAATTTGACAGTAATCTAATTCAGCATTTTTGTATATATTATATAGGATGACAAAGTTACTTGTCATTCAGTAAGTAAATTATATACAAACGTATGAACTCTATTAACCACTAGTAAAGAAAGTGTTGTTCTCGGAAAAATAAAGTGTTTCATGGTGGCAGCAGTTGAATGTTTACTGAGTAAATTTAACAATAAAGATAGGGGTAATTTTTATTTTTGCGTTAGACTACTTCGCGACAATTTTCTTTTCGTTTACTTTCCATATTTCATATGATATGGGGTCAATTCCTGTGACCTCGTATCTGGACAGGACGTTGACATTTTGAACAGCTTTACGTTATCCTGTCCTATATACAGCTTGTTATTCTCATTTAAATTCATCCTACAAAGATTGGACACAAAATCATAACATTTCACGAAAAATAAGGAAAAACTAAATAACACAACATATAGGTTAATTTGTTTACAGGTAAGACAACACTTTTTATTTATTTACAATGTTAAACAAATTACATTTCATCACAGTTATATACATATTGATTGATATATCTGTGTCACAATTATGTTAAGTTATTGTATACTGTTACTCTAAATCTGGCAGCTCTTGCTTTCTTATATTCCCGTTTTGTATTCTTTGAATTTTCCACTTAATTGGAATAAATGTATCAATTATTTGCTTTTCACATAACTTTGGTTCAAAGTCAGTTAAAGTGCGCCATTTGCACTGGAAAAACGGCTGAAGATTTTCGGCTTTGAAAACAAGACAAATGTATTTATTTTGTAAGAACTATATTTGAACAATTAGAAAACAAAAAAGGTAGCTCTTGAATAACAAGTTCACATCAAGAAAAACATGAATATACATGTGGTGGTATTTTGGATGGTGAATTACGTTACTTCTGTCTACTGTAACTATATCAAACATATTTTATCGTAAAAAGAACCACAATTGCATATAAAACACATTTATATGATAGATATATGATTGATTTACCAAATAAAACATTTAAGAAACCCTACATTAACCAACTCTAAAAGATATCAGTCAACTCCTTGATACTTGAACAATAAAAAGGAAAATAGACGCTTTATAGAAAAAGTGTCTATTTTTCAATGTTGATACTCTTTTATTTTCAAAGTCTAAAGACCATTTAAATAAATATGTTCGTTTGTTGACCATTAAAGATAATACTTAACAAATTTAAAAGACTTGAAATTTTATCAAACAGATATTTATTACACTTTACAGTAGTAGTACCATGTGTAACGTAATTCACAGAAGTCCATAAAATATATACAATCTTGTTATCTTATGCTTAAATTGGAACCATTATAGAAAAAGAGCTTTTGGGTTATGATTATTTTTTTTTTGGTACAATGATTTGCAATATCTTTGCAACGATATCAACACATAAAAACATAAAATCTTTTAAAATGTCACATTAAATTCCCAATGCGAAGAAATATTAAAAAAATCCCCAGTTACACAAATGAAATTGTGCTGTTCACAACGGTTTGATTAAAGATAAACAATGGGCTATGATCATTTCACACCATTAAATGTTTTGGAACAAATGGTTGTGTATTCAGTACTGTTGTATTGACAATTGTCTTTTTACACAATAGTGAATTACGTTACACAAGAAAGTAAGAGTGATAGATCTTTACTACATGATTTTCTAAACTATTTATTGTCATGGTGTTGTATTATAATTTATACTTATTTTTTGCAAATGCTTTCAATTATAGCAAGATAAAATTTAAAATGAAAGTGCCATTTTAAAACAAAATAATATATCCAACTGGTGTTTGGTAGTATCGATAAGGAAATGTCAACGTTTCCAAATGCCTAACTCCTTCTAAATTGTATGCCTATCTTCGGTTAGTGTTTAAACATTTTTTTCGCATCATTTTATCAACTTTTACCATTTTTTGGAAACAAACTATAACATAAATGTGCATGTGATTTAGATTACAATACGTAAATTACGTTACACTAAACTGTGTGCCCTCACGTGACGTAAATACAAATGGAATCAATATTCCATATTCACAGTTCTGCAGTATATTATATATTGTGTCGTTTAATAATAATTTTCGCTGACAATTAATGCTATATAATATGTGTTCTTGTTAAATAAATATGTACTTACGAGTGATGGTAATGTTTACACAAGAAAATGTTTCAAATGTCTCCCGCTTGGCAACTTAGTTTTCAATAAACGCCCTTATTTTAGGCGGTGTCAAAAAATAATGTTTCCAGGTAATTTGTTCCTATGAAATAAGTTTTAAAGCATGTTTACTGAATATACCGTAACGTAATTCACTGCAACGTAATTTACGGACATAAGCATTTGCAAATATATGAGAAATGTTTTAACAGCTAAAAACAATGTTTATATGGCAATTATTGTTAACATCAGTGTGTTTATTACTCACAGTGTTTGATGCTTATAGCATATACCTATTATGAGGAAGGTACCGTAACGTAATTCACAATTAAATGCAAAAAATTAAAAATTGAAATTAAAGTCTAGTTTTTAGGCCAAAATTATTCATAAACCTTTTAATCATGATTTATAAATATTTTGAAGCATTTTTGTACATATTCGTTCACGAATCATTACTGTATTAATCAAATTTGTTTGCAATACGACTATCATGAAATTGTAACGTAATTCACAGCATTTTATGGGACACAAATACTGTGTTGTTTTTTTTTTATTTCCAAATATACTGACACAGTGTTTTTATCCAAATTCTGACAATTCTCTATCATAGAAAACATATTTCGCTTATTTATTTCGCTATAAATTTCCTTTCTTTGTAAATAAATTTAGTACTCCAAATTTGTGACATAATGGTTTTTACTATGTAGGCTTCAAAATTAGTCAGTGTTGACCAATTAATGAGTCAAACAGAACATTATTGTTAATTATTTCAACACGTAATTACCTACGAGTTAAATTTAAGTCAAATTCCCATAACAATTATACTATTGGTCATCAAAAAACGTCTGTGACCACAATATTTGTAATTGGCGCACTTTAACTGACTTTGAATGTTTAAGTTTGGCAAGTCGGATGAGATCCTCTGTGCATGTACCAGTACTTTCAGTTTTACGCCTTCCACATAACTTTAACACAATATTCGGATGAGATCCTCCGTGCATGTACTAGTACTTTCAGTTTGACCTAAGTCGGATGAGATCCTCCGTGCATGTACTAGTACTTTCAGTTTGACCTAAGTCGGATGAGATCCTCCGTGCATGTACTAGTACTTTCAGTTTGACCTAAGTCAGATGAGATCCTCCTTGCATGTACTAGTACTTTCAGTTTGACCTAAGTCGGATGAGATCCTCCGTGCATGTACTAGTACTTTCAGTTTGACGTAAGTCAGATGAGATCCTCCGTGCATGTACTAGTACTTCTAGTTTTACCAAAGTCGGATGAGATCCTCCGTGCATGTACTAGTACTTTCAGTTTGACGTAAGTCAGATGAGATCCTCCGTGCATGTACTAGTACTTCTAGTTTTACCAAAGTCGGATGAGATCCTCCGTGCATGTACCAGTACTTCCAGTTTTACGTAAGTCAGATGAGATCCTCGATCTTGTACTAGTACTTCTAGTTTTACCAAAGTCGGATGAGATCCTCCGTGCATGTACCAGTACTTCCAGTTTTATGTAAGTCTGATGAGATCCTCCGTGCATGTCTTAGTACTTCTAGTTTTACGTAAGTCGGATGAGATCCTCCTTGCATGTCTTGGTACTTCTAGTTTTACGTAAGTCGGATGAGATCCTCCGTGCATGTCTTAATACTTCTAGTTTTAAGTAAGTCGGATGAGATCCTCCGTGCATGTCTTAGTACTTCTAGTTTTACGTAAGTCGGATGAGATCCTCCGTGCATGTCTTAGTACTTCTAGTTTTACGTAAGTCGGATGAGATCCTCTGTGCATGTCTTGGTACTTCCAGTTTTACCAAAGTCGGATGAGATCCTCCGTGCATGTCTTAGTACTTCTAGTTTTACCAAAGTCGGATGAGATCCTCCGTGCATGTCTTGGTACTTCCAGTTTTACCAAAGTCGGATGAGATCCTCCGTGCATGTCTTAGTACTTCTAGTTTTACCAAAGTCGGATGAGATCCTCCGTGCATGTCTTAGTACTTCTAGTTTTACGTAAGTCGGGTGAGATCCTCCGTGCATGTCTTAGTACTTCTAGTTTTACCAAAGTCGGATGAGATCCTCCGTGCATGTCTTGGTACTTCTAGTTTTACGTAAGTCGGATGAGATCCTCCGTGCATGTCTTAGTACTTCTAGTTTTATGTAAGTCGGATGAGATCCTCCGTGCATGTACCAGTACTTCCAGTTTTACGTAAGTCAGATGAGATCCTCCGTGCATGTCTTAGTACTTCTAGTTTTACGTAAGTCGGATGAGATCCTCCGTGCATGTCTTAGTACTTCTAGTTTTATGTAAGTCGGATGAAATCCTCCGTGCATGTCTTAATACTTCTAGTTTTATGTAAGTCGGATGAGATCCTCCGTGCATGTCTTGGTACTTCTAGTTTTACCAAAGTCGGATGAGATCCTCCGTGCATGCCTTAGTGCTTCTAGTTTTATGTAAATCGGATGAGATTCTCCGTGCATGTCTTAGTACTTCTAGTTTTACGTAAGTCGGATGATACCCTCCGTGCATGTCTTAGTACTTCCAGTTTTACGTAAGTCGGATGAGATCCTCCGTGCATGTACCAGTACTTCCAGTTTTATGTAAGTCGGATGAGACGCTCCGTGCAAGTCTTAATACTTCTAGTTTTAAGTAAGTCGGATGAGATCCTCCGTTCATGTCTTGGTACTTCTAGTTTTACGTAAGTCGGATGAGATCCTCCGTGCATGTCTTGATACTTCCAGTTTTACGTAAGTCGGATGAGATCCTCCGTGCATGTCTTAGTACTTCCAGTTTTATGTAAGTCGGATGAGATCCTCCGTGCATGTACCAGTACTTCCAGTTTTACGTAAGTCGGATGAGATCCTCCGTGCATGTCTTAGTACTTCTAGTTTTACGTTAGTCGGATGAGATCCTCCGTGCATGTCTTAGTACTTCTAGTTTTACGTAAGTCGGATGAGATCCTCCGTGCATGTACCAGTACTTCCAGTTTGACGTAAGTCGGATGAGATCCTCCGTGCATGTCTTGGTACTTCTAGTTTTACGTAAGTCGGATGAGATCCTCCGTGCATGTCTTGATACTTCCAGTTTTACGTAAGTCGGATGAGATCCTCCGTGCATGTACCAGTACTTTCAGTTTTATGTAAGTCGGATGAGACCCTCCGTGCATGTCTTAATACTTCTAGTTTTAAGTAATTCGGATGAGATCCTCCGTGCATGTCTTGGTACTTCTAGTTTTACCAAAGTCGGATGAGATCCTCCGTGCATGCCTTAGTGCTTCTAGTTTTATGTAAGTCGGATGAGATCCTCCGTGCATGTCTTAGTACTTCTAGTTTTACGTAAGTCGGATGATACCCTCCGTGCATGTCTTAGTACTTCCAGTTTTACGTAAGTCGGATGAGATCCTCCGTGCATGTACCAGTACTTCCAGTTTTATGTAAGTCGGATGAGACCCTCCGTGCAAGTCTTAATACTTCTAGTTTTAAGTAAGTCGGATGATACTCCGTGCATGTCTTGGTACTTCTAGTTTTACGTAAGTCGGATGAGATCCTCCGTGCATGTCTTGATACTTCCAGTTTTACGTAAGTCGGATGAGATCCTCCGTGCATGTCTTAGTACTTCCAGTTTTATGTAAGTCGGATGAGATCCTCCGTGCATGTACCAGTACTTCCAGTTTTACGTAAGTCGGATGAGATCCTCCGTGCATGTCTTAGTACTTCTAGTTTTACGTAAGTCGGATGAGATCCTCCGTGCATGTCTTAGTACTTCTAGTTTTACGTAAGTCGGATGAGATCCTCCGTGCATGTACCAGTACTTCCAGTTTGACGTAAGTCGGATGAGATCCTCCGTGCATGTCTTGGTACTTCTAGTTTTACGTAAGTCGGATGAGATCCTCCGTGCATGTCTTGATACTTCCAGTTTTACGTAAGTCGGATGAGATCCTCCGTGCATGTACCAGTACGTCCAGTTTTATGTAAGTCGGACGAGACCCTCCGTGCATGTCTTAATACTTCTAGTTTTAAGTAATTCGGATGAGATCCTCCGTGCATGTCTTGGTACTTCTAGTTTTACGTAAGTCGGATGAGATCCTCCGTGCATGTACCAGTACTTCTAGTTTTAAGTAATTCGGATGAGATCCTCCGTGCATGTCTTGATACTTCCAGTTTTACGTAGGTCGGATGAGATCCTCCGTGCATGTACCAGTACTTCCAGTTTTATGTAAGTCGGATGAGACCCTCCGTGCATGTCTTAATACTTTTAGTTTTAAGTAATTCGGATGAGATCCTCCGTGCATGTCTTGGTACTTCTAGTTTTACGTAAGTCGGATGAGATCCTCCGTGCATGTACCAGTACTTCTAGTTTTAAGTAATTCGGATGAGATCCTCCGTGCATGTCTTGATACTTCCAGTTTTACGTAAGTCGGATGAGATCCTCCCTGCATGTATTAGTAGTTCCGTTTTACGGGAGTTCTTTATTTCACAGTTGTATAAATTTACTTAATTAATTTGAATTTTTTATGATATTATTGCTTTTGTAGGACAAAAAAAACATTATAATTGACAGAAAAAACCTAGAAGTTATTACGTTTTGGTAAAAACATAAAAAGCCTACAGAGTGTTTGTGTTATTAATTTAAACATTCATTACTTGTATAAGATTCAGATTCCTGGTTACTTTCAATTTAGCGCTGGATAGCAGAATTTAACATTATAACTATGTGTAGCTATAACTGAATTGTCTTTGTGAACTGACACAATTTTCTAACAAACCTGGAGTAATACCTAGAATTGTTTCATTCAATGAAAAATAAAACAACATATCATTAATTGTTTTAGATAATGCATGTTGTTCGCGATACAAACACGTCCTGTAAGGTTGTTGACGACTAGTGAACTTGTTCCAAGCAAAAGTTTAGCCATTAACATGTCATTAATATTTATTATAAGTATTATTCTGGCTGATTGTTGTTTGGGTGTTATTCCGGCTGTTTGTTATTTGTGTGTTATTCCGGCTGTTTGTTGTTTGGGTGTTATTCCGACTGCTTGGTGTTCGGGTGTTATTCCGACTGTTTGTTGTTTCGGTGTTATTCCGGCTGATTGTTGTTTGGGTGTTATTCCGGCTGATTGGTGTTAGGGTGTTATTCCGGCTGATTGTTGTTTGGGTGTTATTCCGGGTGTTTGTTGTTCGGGTGTTATTCCGGCTGTTTGTTGTTTGGGTGTTATTCCGGCTGTTTCTTGTTCGGGTGTTATTCCGGCTGTTTGTTGTTTGGGTGTTTTTCCGGCTGATTGTTGTTCGGGTGTTATTCCGGCTGTTTGTTGTTTGGGTGTTTTTCCGGCTGTTTGTTGTTCGGGTGTTATTCCGGCTGTTTGTTGTTTGGGTGTTATTCCGGCTGTTTATCGTTCGGGTGTTATTCCGGCTGTTTGTTGTTTGGGTCTTATTCCGGCTGTTTGTTGTTTGGGTTTTATTCCGGCTGTTTATCGTTCGGGTGTTATTCCGGCTGTTTGTTGTTTGGGTCTTATTCCGGCTGTTTGTTTTTTTGGTTGTTATTCCGGCTGTTTATTGTTTGCGTGTTATTCCGGCTGTTTTTTTGTTTGGGTGTTATTCCGGTTCTTTATTGGTTGGGTGTTATTCCAGCTGTTTGTTGTTTGGGTGTTATTCCGGCTCTTTATTGTTTGGGCGTTATTCCGGCTGTTTGTTGTTTGGGTGTTATTCCGGCTGTTTATTGTTTGGTTGTTATCCCGGCTGTTTGTTGTTTGGGTTTTATTCCGGCTGTTTGTTGTTTGGGTGTGTTGGTTGTATCCTGCTGTACCAGTAAAGCTATTTATATACTATACGACCAATACACAAATAATTTTATGATGGAAGAATAACTCATTGTATTTTGCTCTTCTTTACCAAATAATTGTGTGTTATACAGTTGCAGAATGGATCCAGAGGACTATGCCAAGAAGATCTCCACAACAGTAATGACCGGCTATGTATCATTACAGATTGCCGTTGGTCACAAACTTGGACTTTTTGAAGCCCTGAAGACCTTCACAAAGCCCGTTAGCCCCCAGGAACTTGCTGACTCATGCCAGTTAAAAGAAAGGTAACATTGTCAAGTTTTCAAGTTACAAGAACATATGCATAAAAGCTTGAGTTGCATGGTCTTTGACAAATATTTATCTGTTCCGTACTTCTGCTGCAATATGTTACAAAAATCAGGAAAGAAAAACCTGGTTCCAGTCCCGGTTTAATACGATTTCGCGTTTAATTTATATTTTCGCCATACATTGTTGTTGTCTGCTCTTATGAGCCCTGTATGAGCTTAGTGGGGGTCCTGTTGTCTACATAGTATGTTACATCGGTTTAAAAACAAAACAATTACAATTGTAACAAGAATTTCAGTGACTGGTGTTATATACACTCGACGAGAATTTTTAAATTCTTCATTTTATCAAATCGAATCTTTCCTCTGCTGTCATGGTTATTGAATAAATTGCCGTGGTGAGAAAACAATTTTTATTCAAAATTATTTAATGGCGCTGGCGCCTGGTTACTATAATACACAATGTTTATAACTTTTTCGCAACAAAAATCCAAGTATGGCTCTAAATATTATATATATATTTTTAAATCGCGTTCACGTCACTTTCAGCAATTGTTCAGCTATACCATGGCGTCCAATTTTTTTATTGAGGGGAAGCTGGAGTATGCGGAGAAAACCCCCCGACCAGCGGTAGTAAAACTGGTAATCTCTGTCTCGAATGCACCCTGCCGACAAACCAACAACTACAATGTTGCCATACCGTTATAAGACAATCATCACACAATTTTAACGTTACATTGACATGCATTAAGTTAGTCATATTCACACACTTTATCTGAAATTAAGTATGTATTGTGTCAAAATCTGAAAAATTAGCTATTTATACAACCTGTGTGATGAAAAACCTGGTATCACTTGTATAGGTGATACAAGATAACTACTTTTTGACGTCATACTGAATGATTCTATGTGACAGCTATAATTGTAAATGACTCACTCAAAACTAGACAGAAAGAGTACTAATAAAGATGAATTTGGTGATGAATTCCATTATCTGTTTAAATGTTCATGTGATTATTTGAACAACAAAGAAGAAAACTTAAAAAAACAAATCCAAACAGTTTTAAAATGGAACGGTTACGTTCAATTTGTAGTTTACAGATGTGTGGAGTTTTCTGTTTTTATTAAGAAAATAATTCATCATTTTTTAAGTTACAATGGGCAGAATGACGTTTGCCCGGATGTGACACAGACAAGCCATTGAAGTGGCAGATATTGCATGCCCAGTCTGTGTGGACCTTATCGGATAGCTTGTCTACAAACCATAGGTGGTTAATTGTTCAGAGATTGTCACGCAAGTGGAATGTTTTAGATTTAAAAAAGGCGGATTTGCACAAAGGCAATATTGTTTGTCCTGTCACAATTCTTACTGCTTTGCTAGAAGTAATTTTCCGATTTAAAATGTCTTGCTTCTTAGACCATATTACTTCTACAGTTGATGAGTAGTTGATATGTTTTGCTATGCGAATGGCTAAAATACCCTAATCAATCAATTAATCAATAAATAAATAAATCGAGCATCAATCATTACGAATTGGTTTTTACAGAATTTTCAGAGAGTGGGTTAGATGTCTGTCAGCAGCAGAATTTGTCTTTTTTACAGATATGTCAGAGAGTGGCTAGAATGTCTGTCAGCGGCAGAATTGATCTTTATTACATATATGTCAGAGAGTGGCTGGAATGTCTGTCAGCGGCATAATTTGTCCTATTACAAATATGTCATAGAGTGGCTGGGAAGTCTGTTAGCGGCAGAATTTGTCTTTTTTACAGATATGTCATAGAGTGGATGGGAAGTCTGTTAGCGGCAGAATTTGTCTTTTTTACAGATATGTCATAGAGTGGCTGGGAAGTCTGTTAGCGGCAGAATTTGTCTTTTTTACAGATATGTCATAGAATGGCTGGGAAGTCTGTTAGCGGCAGAATTTGTCTTTTTTACAGATATGTCACAGAGTGGCTGGGAAGTCTGTCAGTGGCAGAATTTGTCTTTTTTACAGGTACGTCAGAGAGTGGCTAATATGTCTGTCAGCGGCAGAATTTGTTATTATTACAGATATGTCAGAGAGTGGCTGGGATGTCTTTCAGCGGCAGAATTTATAAACATTACTAATGAGAACAAATACTTTATTCCTGAGTCTTGTAAACCACACATCGCTGAATTGAGTTTGCTTGCCAGTGAGCTCCCAAATGTTGCACAAAACATGTCGTCGGTTCTGCAATGTTTTAAAGTTGACGGACCTAAAGGTAAATCATCCCAAATATTACATACTCATATATCGTGAATATTATTGGAATAAATAACAACACGTGGTATTGTCCATCTATCGGTAAGATAACATAGCAACGTCCACTGCTCGCGGTAAATCAAACACTCCGTTGTTAGCCCTACTGTGTTTCAATTACAGTTACGGTAGCCATCATGACGTAGTTGACCGTTACGGAATATATCAATTTCATTCTTATCGGATTATGACTACCCCCTAATATGACTAATTATCGGATTTTTAATTGACTGATACGACGGGTGCCACGCGTGGAGCAGGAGTTGCTTACGATTCTAGAGTAGAGGAACTCACCTTCCGGTGTTTAGTGTCAGCTCAGTTGTTGGTTTTTGTGTTGTGTGTCTGTTTGTTATGTTGTTATGTCCTCTATTTTGTTTGACCATGATTTAGTCTGTCTTCGATTCTTTTTTCTTACCTCCCTTGCTTCAACGACGAAAGACGAGAGTATGATCTTCTGTACGAAAACTAGATATTTTATGTAGTATAAGAATTTTTACCGTAGATGTCGGAGTGGTTAAGGTTATGGCAGTCACTCATTTACGTTTGATCACGTGACAATTTTATTTTACTGTATATGATTGAACTTTGAAACAGTGGAAGTGGTGACTTGTATACACGTTTTGTCAATCGCCGGTAACCCACGCTGATTCTTTTCCTTTGCGCTATTAATAATAAAATAGCTTTCACTGAACCTTTTCATTGTTTGATAAACGGAATGCTGCAATTATTTTGATCCATTTGAACGTTTAGTTATAAGGCTCCGTAGCCGCTACAAAAGGCTAAATTTTCCGTCCCTAATCAACTCTCTATACTCTGAATATATCTGAACTACTACAGGGAATAAAAGCTGGTTTGGAGAAATTCATCAGTGTAATGACGAGAAAAACTCTCTCACAAACTATATGAGGCCTGAAGGGCATCATGTAAAGTTAGCGAATTGGCGAGGTCAACACCGATAAATTCCGTTAAAACAGCTTTTATTCCTTAAAATTCCACTGATTGAAGAATAAGTTTAATTTTCAAGTCTTTCACATGTATTTATTTAAATGAACGCACTAATTTGTGCAACGCATATTAATACACTGGATATGTTCATCGAAAAATAAAAAACAAGAACGGTCAACCGATCAAAAATGAATAAAAATTATTACCAATAAATCAATCGATCAATAATAAACATCATGAATAAAAAGACTGCAGAACAAATTACATTTTTCGTATGTCTGACGACTCATCTGAGTTTTATATCGTGCACCAAATAGAATTGAGAATTGCTGCCTAAGCAATTTTATTTTACCAACTATATGCTTTAAATTTTATACGTAAATTAATATTGTCTACTATTTTTATAGGATTTAATTATGAAACGCAGTTAGATACATTAATGTGGTTAGATGAACAGAGGAAATCATTTGATGATCAGTGGATCGATGAAAATCTCTTCCCAACTGGATTGAAAAACAAAGGTAATCCTGAAAGTTTGTGTACTAAACCTGACATTTTAAAGAATTTATGGCAGCCAACACACGTTGTTAGTTGAATGTTATATTGATTGAAGAAATTTTTGTTTTTTATGACGGTGTCATACATCTATCATGAGAGTCTAACCTAACCGCCCACATAGTATCAATTTTTATAGCCAAGTTGAGTAAAAACATGTAAAATTGTTCATATGATATGGAACTAGTGAACAAGTTCAATTACATACCCATTGTTGCTGAAGGGGTCATTGTCGACCTGGGTACTATATCAGCGTACCCAGGGTACTTAAAATTTGAGAAATGGTACCCTGGGTACTGTCGCTTAACATAAACGTACCCAGACCAATATTGTTGAATTAAATCCATTATTTTTCAACAGTGTTCATAAACATGAACATAATCAAAACAAACTTAACTGTAAATTGTAACAAAGCGCCATTCTTCTATTTATAATTGTGGACCAAATACGCGAAAGAAATGAACGTAATCTCGCGATACTTACCACACCGGGTACGTTTATGTTAAGCGACAGTACACAGGGTACCATTTCTCAAATTTTAAGTTCCCTGGGTACGCTGATATAGTACCCAGGTCGACAATGACCCCTTCAGCCCCATTGTTGGCATTACGTAAATTACAACATAATTTGTAAGGCAAATCGACATTGTTCATTATTACTTTTACTATGTAAAAGACGCATTAGATCGAGTATAGCTATATTGATAAATGACAAAATGGTACTAAAATTAACTAAACTGGTTAAAAAATGTCATTAATAATGTATAATGTCCTCGGGAACCGGTATATTGTAATTAGTCGAATAATGTCTAATATGAAAACACCCATTTTATAACACTAAAGTATTATCAAGAAGCTGGCGTTTCCATTTTATTTGTACTTATGTTGTTATAATGTGTGCTCGTGAATACGTTTTCTGATATGGGTCTCCTACGTTTCTCATGACTATTTGCTGGGATATGTACACGTTTGTATAGTTCTTTATTTGAAAATAAAATAAGTTCATTGATCGGTAACAAACGACTCTCAAAGATTGTTCATTGATCGGTACCAGACGACACTCAAAGATTGTTCACTGATCGGAACCAGACGACTCTCAAAGATTGTTAACTGATCGGTAGCAGACGACTCTCAACGATTGTTCACTGATCGGTAGCAGACGACTCTCAAAGATTGTTCACTAATCGGTACCAGACGACTCTCAACGATTGTTCACTGATCGGTACCAGACGACTCTCAAAGATTGTTCACTGACCGGTATCAGACGACTTTCAATGATTGTTCACTGATCGGTACAAGACGACTTTCAAAGACTGTTCATTGATCGGTGCCATACGACTTTCAATGATTGTTCATTCATCGGTACAAGACGACTTTCAAAGATTGTTCACTGATCGGTAGCAGACGACTCTCAAAGATTGTTCACTGATCGGTACCAGACGACTCTCAAAGATTGTTCACTGATCGGTATCAGACGACTTTCAATGATTGTTCATTGATCAGTATCAGACGACTTTCAATGATTGTTCACTGATCAGTACAAGACGCCTTTCAATGATTGTTCACTGATCAGTACCAGACGACTTTCAATGATTGCTTACTGATCGATACCAGACGACTTTCAACGATTGTTCATTGATCATTAAAAGACGACTTTCTTATGATTGTTCATTGATCAGTACCAGACGACTTTCTTATGATTGTTCATTGATCAGTACCAGACGACTTTCAATGATTGTTCACTGATCAGAACCAGACGACTTTCAATGATTATTGACTGATCAGTACAAGACGCCTTTCAATGATTGTTCACTGATCAGTACCAGACGCCTTTCAATGATTGTTCACTGATCAGTACCAGACGCCTTTCAATGATTGTTCATTGATAGGTATCAGACGACTTTCAATGATTGTTCACTGATCAGTACCAGACGACTTTCAAAGATTGTTCATTGATCGGTACCATACGACTTTCTATGATTGCTTACTGATCAGTACAAGACGCCTTTCAATGTTTGTTCACTGATCAGTACCAGACGCCTTTCAATGATTGTTCACTTATCGGTACCAGACGCCTTTTAATGATTGTTCACTGATCAGTACCAGGCGACTTTCAATGATTGTTCACTGATCAGTATCAAACGACTTTCAAAGATTGTTCATTGATCGGTACCATACGACTTTCTATGATTGCTTACTGATCAGTACAAGACGCCTTTCAATGATTGTTCACTGATCAGTACCAGACGCCTTTCAATGATTGTTCACTGATCAGTATCAGACGACTTTCAATGATTGTTCACTGATCAGTACCAGACGACTTTCAAAGATTGTTCATTGATCGGTACCATACGACTTTCTATGATTCCTTACTGATCAGTACAAGACGCCTTTCAATGATTGTTCACTGATCGGTACCAGACGACTTTCATTGATTGTTCACTGATCGGTACCAGACGCCTTTCAATGATTGTTCACTGATCAGTACTAGACGACTTTCAATGATTGTTCACTGATAAGTACAAGACGCCTTTCAATGATTGTTCACTGATCAGTACAAGACGCCTTTCAATGATTGTTCATTGATCGGTACCAGACGCCTTTCAATGATTGCTGATTGATAGGTACCAGACGACTTTCAATGATTGCTGATTGATCAGTACCAGACGCCTTTTAATGATTGTTGATTTATCGGTACCAGACGACTTTCAATGATTGTTGATTGATCGGTACCAGACGACTTTCAATGAGTGTTCACTGATCAGTACCAGACGACTTTCAATGATTGTTCACTGATCGGTGGACGACTCTCAAAGATTGTTCACTGATCGGTACCAGACGACTCTCAAAGATTGTTCACTGATCGGTACCAGACGACTCTCAAAGATTGTTCACTGACCCTTATCAGACGACTTTCAATGATTGTTCACTGATCGGTACAAGACGACTTTCAAAGATTGTTCATTGATCGGTACCATACGACTTTCAATGATTGTTCATTCATCGGTACAACACGACTTTCAAAGACTGTTCATTGATCGGTATCAGACGACTTTCAATGATTGTTCACTGATCGGTACAAGACGACTTTCAAAGATTGTTCACTGATCGGAAGCAGACGACTCTCAAAGATTGTTCACTGACCGGTATCAGACGACTTTCAATGATTGTTCACTGATCGGTACAAGACGACTTTCAAAGATTGTTCATTGATCGGTACCATACGACTTTCAATGATTGTTCATTCATCGGTACAACACGACTTTCAAAGACTGTTCATTGATCGGTACCATACGACTTTCAATGATTGTTCATTCATCGGTACAAGACGACTTTCAAAGATTGTTCACTGATCGGTAGCAGACGACTCTCAAAGATTGTTCACTGATCGGTACCAGACGACTCTCAAAGATTGTTCAATGATCGGTACCAGACGACTCTCAAAGATTGTTCACTGATCGGTATCAGACGACTTTCAATGATTGTTCATTGATCAGTATCAGACGACTTTCAATGATTGTTCACTGATCAGTACAAGACGCCTTTCAATGATTGTTCACTGATCAGTACCAGACGACTTTCAATGATTGCTTACTGATCAATACCAGACGACTTTCAATGATTGTTCATTGATCAGTAAAAGACGACTTTCAATGATTGTTCATTGATCAGTACCAGACGACTTTCAATGATTGTTCACTGATCAGAACCAGACGACTTTCAATGATTGTTCACTGATCAGTACAAGACGCCTTTCAATGATTGTTCACTGATCAGTACCAGACGCCTTTCAATGATTGTTCACTGATCAGTACCAGACGCCTTTCAATGATTGTTTATTGATAGGTATCAGACGACTTTCAATTATTGTTCACTGATCAGTACCAGACGACTTTCAAAGATTGTTCATTGATCGGTACCATACGACTTTCTATAATTGCTTACTGATCAGTACAAGACGCCTTTCAATGTTTGTTCACTGATCAGTACCAGACGCCTTTCGATGATTGTTCACTGATCGGTACCAGACGCCTTTCAATGATTGTTCACTGATCAGTAACAGGCGACTTTCAATGATTGTTCATTGATCAGTATCAGACGACTTTCAAAGATTGTTCATTGATCGGTACCATACGACTTTCTATGATTGCTTACTGATCAGTACAAGACGCCTTTCAATGAATGTTCACTGATCAGTACCAGACGCCTTTCAATGATTGTTCACTGATCGGTGCCAGACGCCTTTTAATGATTGTTCACTGATCGGTACCAGACGACTTTCAATGATTGTTCACTGATCAGTACCAGACGACTTTCAATGATTGTTCACTGATCAGTACAAGACGCCTTTCAATGATTGTTCACTGATCAGTACAAGACGCCTTTCAATGATTGTTCATTGATCGGTACCAGACGCCTTTCAATGATTGCTGATTGATCGGTACCAGACGCCTTTTAATGATTGTTGATTTATTGGTACCAGACGACTTTCAATGATTGTTGATTGATCGGTACCAGACACCTTTCAATGAGTGTTCACTGATCAGTACCAGACGACTTTCAATGATTGTTGATTGATCGGTACCAGACGACTTTCAATGATTGTTCATTGATCGGTACTTGACGGTGTCGTTGATTATGTTATGAATTTTGTTTGTTTTGTAATTTATGTAACATGACGAAAAGTGAAAAATAATAATTGATTACCAATTTTCTCCGACTTCGTTGGGACTGCCAAACCATTAATTCCACTACTCAACAAAATAACATTTCCCAGTTACTTTAACAGTGTTAAATATTTAAATTACGTACTATGTGTTTCATCGATATCCTACATTTCTATTGGTTCAAATCGTAAAAAATGACGTAGAATCATTCTTTTTATTTCTCAATGAAACAGGTAGTCATGAAGAGCACGCGCTTCCTTAAAGACGTCCACAGTACACAAACAACGCAGACTAATTTAAATCAACGAAAATACATTGTGCTCGATTTAAATCAGGACCCTTACATTTTTTTTTAATGAAATAAAATGCAAATATAAGAATTGAATGCATTATTTTGAAGTTTTTATTTACGTATGAAAGCGTTGACCGAGCACATTTTCATCATGAAGTGCTAAACATAACGAGAAAAATGAACTGACTTGTGCAACACAAATATTTTACATGTGTAGAACGCGTCAATAACAAGAAAATCAGGCACCATAAAAACTCTCTTAATTATGACTGAAACCTATATTCTTCCGAAAGTGATAAATATTTCTAGTTATTATGTACATAACGTTAGAAGACGAGCCAATTTAATTCCTACCTTGAATTTTACTAAGAACAACTGAACTTTTTCTTACTTTATTTTCTTTCAGATGAAATTCTTAATATTTTAGATTTCGGTTGTGCGACCGGAAGTCTGACTATCAACATTGCTAAGTACTTCCCAAGAGCCAGAGTGTATGGAATAGATTTAGACCACGCGGCAATAATAAAAGCAAAAGAGAAAGTCGCTGTTGAAAATGTACCTAATGTCGAGTTTTACCAATGTAGTGGCAATAAGTTAGATGAATTATGGGAAAACAAATTTGATTGGATAGTACTTATTGATGTTATGCATGACCTACCGAATCCGGAACAATGTTTAAAAGAAATTCGGAGAGTTTTGAAACAAGACGGCGTGGTATCGTCTACTGACCCACTTTTTCACTCTGACCATAAATTGAACGTCGGGGATCCCAACGCCCCATTGTATTTTACATTCAGTACATTTATATGTCTGCCATGCAGTATGTCAGCAGAGCCAGCTGTGGGTCATGGGATCGGCTGGGGAGTGGAAAACAAAAGTTCTTTTATATTATCGAATGGATTTCGAATTTTGGGAGGAGAAAATGCGTCATTGGTTCATTTTCAAAAGTAGAATAAATGAAATTAATACAAATTGCTTTTCATTGATATACTTCAGTTTATAGAGTCATGTTTTGTAAATTACAGAAAACTAGTTTATACTATAATAAATAAAACACGTTTATTACTTTGTTGGAAGGCGATTGTCACATATTAAGTATATTCCTATTAGAGCTTCATTACAGATTGCCTTGCTTTATTGTTTTCTAGTTCATTAATCTTCTACTTTCGACAGGACTCCTTTTAGCATTAACCCGTCCGACAATCTAGTTGAATGGCTATATCTTATTCTGGTTCATAAAGCTTCTACTACCCGAGGACTTCTTTAACCAGGAACCGTTTGCCGATCACGTTACATGGCTTTATTTTATTCTGATTTGATTCATTAGACTTCTACCACCCCATGACTTCTTTAGCCAGGGATGGCCGAGTGGTCAATGTAGTTCGTTAACCATTGATCCCGTGGTCTGTCAGCACTGAGATTATGGGTTCGCGTTTCACTGAGGGCAGGAAGTACTCGAATCAAATTTTAATTGACAAGGATTGGCAGTTTTCCTACCGAAGGTCGGGAGTTTTATCCGGGTACTCAGGCTTCCTCCCCCAATAAAATATTGTCGAAGTGAAATAGCGGAAAAATTGCTGAAAGTGGCGTAAAATATCATTCAAACAAACAAACCTTTAACCAGGAACCGTCCGCCAATTAGATTACATTGCTGTTTTTTATTCTGATTCATTAAACTTCTACTACCACCAGGACTTCTTTAACCAAGAATCGTACGCCAATCAGGTTAAATGGATTAATTTTAATCTAGTTCCTAAATCTTCTACTAGCCACATCACTCTTTTAGCCTGGAACCGTACGCCAATCAGAATACTTGGCTACTGTAATCAATTAAAGGATACTGGGAGTGTTCCAGTTCTCGACCTATGCTAAGCGCATCCCGAATTAGCGGATAGGAGAAACTTATTTTGTTGAAGTTGGTTTTGTGAGGTTATTAGACGTTCTGTCTGCGGGCGGTGTAATGTATTTATAGATCGAAAACTTTCGCCCAGTTTTGGACGTAATGATAACGAGCTTAATATAGAGATGAATCCAGACGTAGTCTCGATCATCCAGCCGCTTAGAAACCAGACGCACAAGTGCAATTAAACCGTCTGGACGATCGAGACTATGTCTGGATTCATCTCTATAATGACTGCGTTGTGATTACGCCTGAATATGGGCTAAAGTTTTTGATTGGCTGATATTTCCATTATTTAAAAATACTTCCGTTGATAACAAGAGTTGTATAAAAAATTGTAACAAAGTTTACGTTGAATATTTGCATTAAAATATTACTTTATCAATTAAATTAAACAAAAATATTATTGTAATGCACTTAATCAAGCGAGAATCTTAACATGTTTTGCATGGTTTTCCTAGTCAAAATTAGGGCAATAAAAATAGAATCAGTGTTTTGTCTCCATCTATTTGTAGTTAAATTACAACAGGGTGATCCTAGACGAAATTCTAAATGCGTCTGGGTGATCGAGACTAGTTATTCAAAAACTAGCTTCACAGCAGTAAGCTAAATAACAGAAAATACCACGAAACAAAACTGAAAAATAAAAATTGTTGTTGTGTTTGCTTGAACGATGTTTGTAAACGCAAATTCCAAAACTTGATAAGCCATATCATGCCATCCAGAACTACGACATAATAATTACGATTCTAACAAATATAGCTAATCGTATAGTGATCGTATTGACTTATCATATATCAACTCTAACCTTAATTGATCAGGATTGTCTGTTTTCTCTCGAAGGTCGGGAAAGGGGGGGAGGGGTTAACACGTTATCCCCTATCTAATTAAAACCTATTAAAATCGAAACAAAACAAACTAGCTGTATCATTCAATCATAATTATATTTGCTGGATAACAACATGATTAAGTTGCGATCTCATATTTTCTTTAAACACAACTTTGGCTCCAGAAATTCATATTATTATTATTTGTCCCCTTGTATTGCCTCATACTAGGGCATGTCCATGACATTTTAACCAAAGGTCGACATATGTAATCGTAGTTGTCAATAGTTTTTCACATTCATTAAACAGGTAAGACCATATATATTTATCTTTGCACGATTTTTGTTATAAATTGTATCGGTAAAATGCTGCAATATTTGGTTAATAATCACAATTATTTGACCTCGGAATATTTTTCGAACTCTATATGTTTCAGTTAGTTTGGGATCTAATACTCCTAAAAGATATAACTGACCTTATGGGTCATGTAACGTCAAAGTTAAAAAGAAATCGTAGCTTTTACAAAATATAACCAAAGGATTTCTTGTTAGGAATCGTAAAATATTTATTTTGCGTGAAAACTGTGAACCTAACTTAATAAAATCATAAGGTTAAATAATGGATACAGTGCAGTGTCCTATTCTAGTACAGTACAATGCCCTATTTATTGTACCGTTAGACCACAAATTTCAGATCTTCCAAAACAATATTAAAAGAAATATCGCTAAATACGGACAGGCTATGAAGAAAATTGCGGATGTTACAAAACTCGTCACAATGTAGTATTTTATAACACTGCGTTTTACATGTTTGACCTAATAATATGAATATAGGCGCAGCCTTAAGGACATATCCTACTATTCGAATCTTCATATGACATTTTATTAATATTTTGTAATAACTTTCCTTATGACAAAATCTGTAAGTAAAGCTAAAAACAATAAGTGGTCACCGACCGTATTTAAAAGTTATGACGTCATCTTTATTACCTGTTATTGGATATTAGGATAATGTGTAATGTTACTTACATTTTCCCATAATTTCATGTTTGAATCTACTTAGGTTGTTACAATAACGTTTAAAATCAAAATGCGCAGAAACAATAGTAGGATTTTTCTTTAATGCGAGCGCCGCACATATTACATTCATGCCGTTACTTCCGAATCCAGTAGTCACATGACGTCTTTCTGTAAAGTTGGTGATGTTGAATTCATACAGGATTTTATTTTATAAATCAATCAAGAACGCAAACAATTTGTAAGTAAATTTTTGTTATTAAAATATTATTTTTCTTGCAGAAACGATGACAAATTAGGTATTAAGAACGTTTTTTTTAATTAAAATTCACTTCGTGACAGTCAGTTCTAGTTACCAACTTCCGGGGGAAAAAATCAACATCAGCATTAGAAGTAGGCCGAATTTTACTTCAGTTATGAATCCGATGTTAGTTTTGTAATTTGTCGGATAAATGGCAGAATCTAGTCCCATTACTCGTAATGTAACAAATAAAAAATTCCAACTTCGATTTATTTATACAAAATTCTAACAAAGTATACATCTCTCTGTCGTTATTAAAGCTTCAGACATTGCGAAACGAACGTAAAACGATCTTTATTGAAGAAATTTCTTTTTGTCTTTGAAAATTCACACGGAAAATGCTGTGTTGATCCTTTTTCTGTATAGGGATATTGTGACCTAATTTTACTTAAATCGTGCTAATTTGTATACTGTAACAACCATTTCTCCCAAGATGCAACACACTTTTGGGGTTCTCAGTGTTCTTCATTTAGTAAACGTAATTAAATAAAGACACGAATGTCAATTAATACATAACGCACAGCGGTTATTAAAAAATGAAATAATTATCCTCACGTTTCAATAATGATAAACCGATAAAAAATGGTGACACTGTCGAAAGATATAAGACTGACCATGGCTGATTAGGTATGCAACTACGTTTTACTCCCACTCTTCTACATTACGAGCAACGGGACTAAATTCGTACAAAAAGAAAAAGAAAAAAGCGATGGTACGATTATTCGTTCTACATTAGAAATATTTTTTGATCATGTGATACAAAATTTGTTTGATCTCACCTCTCTTCGTTCGCTACTTAGTTATACATTGTATATAACTTGGAAATACAATTTGATGTTTACAGCTTTATTGTAATATGGAGCCAGAGGAATATGCCAAAAAGTTCTCAACTACTGTAATGAATGGCTACGTAACATTACAGATAGCCGTTGGTCATTCCCTTGGTCTATTTGAAGCACTGAAGAAATTGACACAACCCGTGACCTCTCAACAGCTCGCCGAGTCATGCCAACTAAAGGAAAGGTTACTGTTGTACTGTTGTTCTAAATTATTTTTTAAAATTTTTATTCAAATGATTTTGCAGCTTTATAACGAGCGACTTATTATTTCCGCAATTTTTGCAACGCCAAAGTACACTTTTCCATGACAAAATGATCACTACAAATAAAGATGTTGCAGTGCGAAATTCCTACATCAGCTTCGGACAGATGTTCCAGGGAAAATAAGCAAGCAAACAATAAATGCATCCAAGGATAATTTCACGGACAATGTTATTTCTCTCATCCCAGTATCTTTACCTTTGTTGATATGATATACAATTTTTAGACAACTACTTACCTAAAGATTAGATGATTTAATGTTCGTACTACACTACGAAATCCAGAGAAAGAGGAAACAAACTTTTTTTCAACAATTCGAGAAGAATTCATTTAGTTAGCTGAACCGATATCGGTACATTAAATATATAAATTTGGTGCTCTTACCTATAGATACTTAAAATTTTTTTAAAGTATTTTAACTATTTAAATGTGTAACGGGTTATTTCCTTGTAAATAATACTATTGAAGACGTATCTTGCTTAAATTCCCACTTCAACCTCCTCATGGTAGGCAAGAGGCAACAGGTAGGATGACTGAAAACCCTTGTGAGCAAGACATATATTTTTAGCGAAAATGTAAAACATGTTACGATGAAAAGTTTGTATTGGTGAAGAAGACAAAGCAACAGCGTTCACACTTCCCGGAAACGATCATAAATGATTTACATGGGTCTGTTAACGGTATTGATGTCCATACAAGAGATATTCAAGAAATAAACGGTGATGTACTCATATATATATAAGGGGCTGTAATTTATATTCGATTATGTTATACTAAGTGATAGCAAGATATAATTAAAATACATTATTTATTAACTAAAACTATTTAACGTCTGTTTTTACAGATATGTCAGAGAGTGGCTGGGATGTCTGTCAGCGGCACAACTTATAAGTATTACCGATGACAACAAATACTTCATTCCAGAAGCATGTAAACTACATATCACGCAATCGAGTTTGCTTGCCAGTGAACTCCCTAATGTTGCCCAAAACATGTCGTCTGTTTTGCAATGTTTCAAAATTAGTGGACCTAAAGGTGAGCACCACTGGAATTATATTAAGAATCTCAACCAGTTTTATTGCGATGCTTATCCAAAAGATCTTGTCTCTAAACACTAATATCATTAGATTCTAATGATTCTTATAACTGACCCTTATTTTACTTGACTTGGAATTAAACGCAGCAATATTTGTCAAAGAAATACAAAAAACACGGAAAATAAAAAACGTTGTGTACTTACAATGTATTATTGATGATTTTGTATAGGATTCAATTATGAAACACAGATGGGCACTTTAATGTGGCTTGACGAGGAGAGGAAATCATTTGGAAGTCGGTGGATAGATGAAAATCTCTTCCCGACTGGAATGACAAATAAAGGTATTTTTTAAATTAATTACTTCTATTCACTGCTTTTTGGGCAGAAAGTGTAATTTAAATATTAGCTCAATGTATTATTAGAAAAGTAATAAGTTGTTGTTCTATGATTTCATTCTGAACTCAGTGGACACGTAAACTTCAATTTCATCATAGAATCACAAAATAGTTCAAGAAAATTGATATTTATATTGGATAAAAGGTGTTATTTCAGTCAAGCGCGAATAAGAATGATAGATGTTTTTAGTCTTTCATTTGGTTAACATAACATAGAGATACTTTTTCATTTTTAGATGATATACACGATATCTTAGACGTTGGTTGTGCAACGGGAAGTCTGACTATCAATATAGCAAAGCATTTTCCCAAAGCCAAAGTGTATGGAATAGATTTGGACATGGCGGCAATAATAAAAGCTAAAGAGAGAGCGGCTGTTGAAAATGTACCTAATATCGAGTTCTGTCAATGTAGTGGCAGTGAGTTGGATGAACTATGGGAAAACAAATTTGATTGGATAGTACTTGTAGATGTATTGCATGACCTACCGAACCCGGAACACTGTTTAAAAGAAATTCGTAGAGTATTGAAACAAGATGGTGTAATATCAGCTACAGACCCACTTTTCCACTCTGACCATAAAATGAATATTGGGGATGCCAGAGCTGCTATGGAGTATACCTTCAGCACATTTATGTGTCTTCCTTGTAGTATGTCAACCGAACCAGCTGTTGGACATGGTGTTGGTTGGGGTATAGAAAACAGAATTGCTTTTCTAAAATCCAACGGGTTTCGAATTTTGGGAGACGAAAATAAACCATTGGTCCATTTCCAAAAGTAAACTAAGGAAAGACTATAAAATCTAAACAAATTGAAAAATTACGACTTAATTATAACATTGTTATTGTCCAAGTTAAGTAGTTTATTTTTATATTAATAATAAATCGCTTTCATTTTGCATTGAATAAACACAATTCATTTAATAACAGGTTCTTTCATATTTTTGGTAGTTTTATATTTCGAGATAAAAATTAACTATTGCTTTATTTTCAAAAGGCTCTGTATCTGTATTCAATAAGGCTAAGTCTGTGTTGTTGGGTTGTAGTTTTGAAGCAAGTAACACGGCTGGAGCGGCGCTGTATGGTATACCATTGTCGATGTAACCTCGAATTTTGATGGTGTTGTTAGGTCCTATGGTAACTGGTTTATTAACAGCATTCCTGATGCCTGTCAGTGTGTTTACTGCGTAGTTCTTTCTCTTGTAGGGCAATACTTGGAATATCAAGGACCATGGTGTCGTTATTTTGGACTGCTGCAAATATCTGTCTCCATGATGGTATTGAAGTATAGCCATGATGTGTTGTAGGATGTTGGTTTCTTGAAACAAACCTATTTGGATGTTGTAATTGTTTTCAGGGACTTCTAGTAGAATACAAGGCTCTCTGACTCGGGGTAGCTGTAATTCTGATTCAATGTAGCTCTCATTTGGTAGTTGTTGTCTATCTGCACATTAGATGTCAATCAAGGCATTAAGCTTCTGCAGAGGAATATCTGTCATGCTGTTGCTGTAGTAAGTATGACTGATTGTAGATATGGTTGAACCAGTGTCGAGAAAGCTCTTGACTCTTTTTTCATTCAGTCTTGGTCGGCTTGCCAAACATACCAGGTGGTGGATGGTGTGTAGAACCTCTAACTTTTGTTGACTCACATAAGCCTACCGACGGTCCTGTTCCATAGGCTTCTCCTTTAAACTGGGTTCTTTATCTAAGAGAGCAGAACTTTCCTTTCTTATGTGACCATACTTCTTACATCTTTAACAAATTGTCTCTTCCCTTCTGGGTTTGCTTCCTTGTTGTTGTTCAGGTGGTGGTTGCCGTGGTTGCTGAGGTTGTTCCTGGTAACCCTATCTAGGCTATTGATACTGTTATTGTTCTCGTCCTCGTTTGTTGTAGTAAGGGCTGTAATCTCTACCTCTACTACAAAATTCTGTCTCCCATCTGTCCATTCTGATGGTAAGTTGATGGATCAGGCCTCAACTCATCCATCTTAGATTGTTAAAAGGGTTTTGGTGGTGCTGGTTTTGCTTTCCTTGTGGCCTTTCTCAATATGGCGTAAGGCTATCCTCAACTCATCAAAGTCGAACTTGTGGCCAGATATGTCCTTCAGTTCAGTTCTTAAACTTGTCCACAGGATGATATGTAGCATGGAATTCCTGTCTGTTGGTTTCACAATGCCCTTCTCGACTTTTCGACCCATGGTGGATTCAAGTCTGCAGCTTCATTTAGTGACGGACTCATCTTCTCCTCTTCTGGCACGGTAGCACTGTGCAAGTAAGTTTTCCTTCCATTCGACGTCACCATAAATACTGTCTAGCTTGTGGGTGATAGCGAGCCGCGGACCTTGTAACCTGTATCCCTTCAGACAAAGAACTTCAGATACTGGACAAGTAACTATCATATATATCACATAAGTCTTATTAATTTGTGACTTTTAGAAATAAAAATGTCACAGCTAATTGAAAGAAATTACAGGCGTTTATTTCGGAAAAATCGTATTTTTTCCAACATAAGTTTGGAAGTATGAAATTATAAAATTATTTATTTATTTGGTCACATCATTAAAAAGTGATAGATATAGCACATAAACCACATTAGAGTCATCCCCTAAAAATTAAAATGATCTTTTTCAATTACAAAACTCAATGATCCTCTTTGTCTGGTCACCTTTCGTGGATTATCACGTAATTGAAAATACAGTTTGTGGGATGGGGACTAGGAAAAACAAGTAACCAGCGGAAGATCACGTTATAATTGTTTTGCACAATAAACGGAGGGAAAATAGATTCCGAATATATACAAAGAATTGTAACTTGTAGAAAATCACTGACCATGCGAATCTACTTTGTAACAATTTTACGATATAACAATCAAGGTCAATAAGACCTTAAAAGCACGAGTCACGAAATATATAAATAGGCTCAATCACGCTATATAAAACAGGCTCAATCACGAATCGCGTAAAATAAATGTCCATCACCAACTTTTATTTCGAGTGCTGTGTTCAATATGCACACATTTTGATAGGCGTATTGTAAATTGTGAATTTTCTTACCTTTACTCTCCTTTTGAAGTTAATTGCGAACACATAACTGACTTGTAGATTTAAAAAAAAGTGTATTAAACTCATTGTATCAGCTAAAAAGGGAAGGTCCAATGCTCCATGATTTCCCAATACTCAATACGTTTTTCAATCTCAGTCAAAGTTTTATTCCCGTTATTCCATCTCTTTTTGGCTGTCGATTTGTTGTTCGTAAGAATGTTCTTGTCCTTAGTATAGCTGAAATATTGCTCACTTGGCGTTAAACAAACCTTTAATCAATACAATGCATTTTCCCACTAAAACATTACCAATGAATCAATACCCATTCAGTGATTTAAAATTTAGTTCATCCTTAGACTCCTCTCTCGCGCACTCAAGAAGGAAATAAGGAAAAAAAAAACTTGTAAACAGCAATCTTTAATTTTCAAAACCTTCCATATATTGTTACAATTTAAACCTAAAGGAAATGTTGTTAGCATGAAAAGTCCCGACCATCGTCAACAAAACTGGCAATCTTTTCAATTATGGTTTGGGCGATCACACCCTGCCTTCAGAAAATCTCTAACCCTTACTCCTAGTGCTGTAAGGTCCGCATGATCAACAGTACTACTCAGCCAACGAGGACATCTCTATCTTGATGCTTAAAAATATGATTTGAAATTGTTTGTTTTTGAAAAATGCTTTATATAATTAAGGTCTTTACCTATACAGTGGAAAGACCTTCTTGTATTTCTTATGATTATTATTTTTTTCTGCCGCAGATGTCAAAAAAGTGTCTTGACGTATCGCTTCGAAACTTAACACACTTAACCGACACTACCTGGACTCGACCTGAGTCACCCTACGAAACCGATCTATTTGTAGAAACACTGTTTACCCTTGTTTTCAATTAAACTCATAAACCGTAACCGATATCAAAATTCTAAGGTATGGAAATTGTCACCTGACTCCTGACAATGATTAATCACGCGAAAACATTTTCGATCAACTTCTTGGTTACGCGTTTTTGACGCGAAGTTTGTCGAAAACGTCAAAATTGTTTGATTTCCACAAAACTTGGTTTCCAAGTAGACATGAGGATCCTAATTACATATCCGGGATCAAAATTTGTTTCGGTCCACCATTTTCAAAATGGACGGCATTGAAATTTTGTTTTCAATATAACTCAAAAACCATAAAAAATTGAAGCAGACAATATATCAGACAAATGTTCCTCTCATTGAGATCTACATTTGATATAATTTATATTTGAGATAATATAGTAAACATATGGGTTTTAGTGACCGTCATAACAAGCCCTTCGATTTTAGACCAAAGTCGAATGGTTACGGGCAGCCATTTTAACATAAACCGTACAAAATTGAAGCAGACAATACAAGGCAAAAATGTTCGTCACATCGAAATGTACAAAAAATCTTCAGGTATGAAAGCGTAAAACTTATCCTACTATTGTTTCTGCGCATTTTAATTCTAAACGTTATTGTTTCGTAATTCGTTTATGACGTCGTCGTCGTCAAAATTCCGCGAAATTTCCATTTCAATTACCGTACTCTTTATGGATCAACTTAGAGGACTTTTTATGAGTAAAAAAGCAATACAGCCTTTTAGAATTTGGGAAAAAAACAAAATTAATCACTTTGCAATAGCAAACATACACAAAAAAGAACTATTTTACTTTCGTGATTGTATACTGCGCTACAAATCTAGAAAAGATATTGCAGTTTATACGAAGAAAAACGCGCCCTTTCCTTCCCGCCAATTCTGGCCTATACTTATTTTTCTCAAATATTTTTTCCCCTGATTCGGTGACCATATTTTTTTATTTGTTCAATTTGGAGAGTAAGTTATTATCTATCGTCTGTGAAAATATAGTTTTATTATCATAGGTCAGTTTTTTTGCGATCTGCGATTTTGTGTATTCCGGGTGCATAACAAAAATGGCGGGAAAGTATTAATTCCACATTTATACTCGAAACTTACGTATTTTTAAATAGATTATGGCATAGTTGTTTTCTACATGCAATGAAGCATTCAAAACAATTTAAGTTGATTCTAACAGTAGACTATGGGAAAAATATAACTAAAATAACACATAATCCTAGTACCCTAAAACCGATGATACAGATGACGTCATAACTTTTTAATACGGTCGGTGACCACTAATTTTTGTTAGCTTTATTTAAAGATTTTGTCATAAGGAAAGTTAAGACAAAATATTAAGAAAATATCAAATGAAGATCGAATAGTAGGTTATGTCCTTAAGTTATTGCCCTTGATACGTATTTTGATAATGGTTTTTGGTTTATAACTTTTTAAACGTTACAAATGATGCATTAAACATAGGTTCGTTTAAAAGAGAACTTAAAGACCTATAATTTGATCCCAAGAAGTACATGATTCGGTTGAGTGGTTTCAAAATGTGGTTTTTAAATCGTAACAGTTTATAAAGTAAACGTATAAGTTTTTTGTGACCGATATGTCAAGCCCTACGATTTAAGACCAAAGTTGAATGGTTGTGGGCAGCCATTTTAAAATGGCTGACACCGTAAACAGTTTTTATAGAATAACACTTTAACCGTACAAATTGAATCGGATCACTAACTACATTTATATATCATATTTTATGACCGGAAGTGACATTTTTTCCATAGCAACCGACTAAAAGTCCTTAGCAACCATACATTTTCTTACATGGGTCCACTTGCTTTGTACACCAAAACCATAGCAACTGACCGTAAAGTCATTAGCAACCATATACCTAGACATAACACTAACAAAATGCATGGAAAGACCTCACATTTGTTCTCTGAACAAATGACTTTTTATATTGGTTTCTATGTTTTGTTGGTAGAGTTAGCGGGATTACCAGCTTTAAACCCCCAACCTTTAGCAGGATAACTGTCAGTCTTTTAACACTGAAGTAGAAAACTCATTGCTAGCAGTAAGGCTCGAACCTAATCGAAACCGCATTGTTAACAGACAGTTAATCAATAGTAGATGACGAGCTACCAAAACTACTCTGCCACCAAGGACCCAAAATCAGAAAGCCTTTTAGTAAACACCACGAAGTGTACATACTTTTTTAATGTACACACACGTTTAATGAATAAGTACACTTTATATATCAGGTTCTGTTGCTTATTATGATGTATATTTAACCTTTTAAAACGTCACACCGGTAACATACTAAAGGATCAGGGCCAAGTACCCATCAAAATTGCCCTGTTGTTCAGCATTTTTTTAAGTAGAATGTAGATATATAATATATTGTGCAGTGAACAACTTAGGTGTCACTGATAGCAGATATAACGTATCAAAAACAAATACTAAAGTGGTATGTACACACAGGACAAATAAAAATGACATAATCCTTCAATTTAGTCATTTTTATGAAAATTTCACCATATTTCATTGTTAAACATAGTGGCGCCACGTTTGTGCAATCAGCAACAAGTTGTCGGGGTGTGTTCCCACATAGCAGCTGTGCTCTGGTATCTTGGCTATGCTAGACACACTTCAAAAAGTAATTTTGGTGTAAAGGATTGGAGTGAGTTTGTCGAAGATGCATATATACTAAACCAGAGCGATTCAGACTCCGATTCAAGTGCCATTGAAGAGTAGCAGTTTTCTATATATTGTTATATTGCTTAAACTAACGAAACTCACTGGCCTTACTCACCTTTTAACTCGATGATTATTTCTTATGTCTTAATGAAAGCGGTACAAATAAATGGTTTAGTCACGAATCCTTTATGACACACTACTAAAAATAAGTAATGGTCTACCAATCAATTTACAGTAATGCACTAACATTAACAGGTGTATAAGTCAATATTTTCTCAGCATTACAACATACGGTGTGCACGAGTCGACCATTTATAAGTATTGCAAGTTCCATGCACTGATAAAATAGTAAAGTAAAATAATATCATATTGACTTTGAACGAGAGTGTTAGAGTAGATTATCACATGAAGACAAAATTATCTACCCTACAACCCGAGTTCAAGGCCTGAACTACCATATAGATACTGTACTGAATTACATTTTTAATGGAAAATGATTTTTAGTCTGCTATTTGTTTTTCAAATAATAATTGCCCATTGTCCTGCTTTAGTTGGGTCTTCGACATGGAAAGGCATATCATTTTCCAGGTTGGCAATTTTCTTCGGCTGGAGCGGGTGGTAATTTTCCAGTACGGCAATCTCCGTTCTGAGTGGGTTTTAATTTTTGTATATCATCCGATGTGAGGAAAGCACGAGGAATTAACACCCGTTGCTATAATGGGCTGGGCTAAAATCGGAATCGGTAGAAATTAACATATGGTTTCTGTCCAATTAAAAGATAGCTTTTTTGCATGAAGTATAATAATTATTATCACATATTTAGCAGTGATATTTGCCAAGTAGTTGTAACCCGGTATTAACCCTGATTATGTTTCCAAAGACGGTGGGATGATGTTACCAATGACAACGGGCTGATACGCATATCAGCTCTAGCATAAATAAAATCCCTTGTGTGTAATATCCTGTATGTATTTTTAAGATAGTAATTAAATAATTGTGATTTTCCATTGTTTGCAATTATCTCTTATATTGATTATTTCCAAAAATATGTGATTCCTTTTTTCAACTTAAATGCATTTTTACCTAAAATTCCTCTATTTGTCTGAAAGATTTCAAACTTATTTGTTTCAAACTATAAGGGAAGTAAATTCTTTCCACCATTTATTACAGTCAAATTATTTTTTTTTCATACTTCATTGACAAATCTGTGATTTTTTTTGTTAATAGTATTAAAAACTTATTAGTATGAAAACTGTAGTAACTAAAAAAATATAACACGTCATTTTTACAATTAATTTAATTGTTCTTTTCAACTTTTTTATATTCCCCAAAATCAGACATATTTCTTTTTTTCTAATATGTAAATATGTAATATTAATGGTATGAAGAAATAGTATTCTTATGAAACTGCAACTGAATTTATTGCCATTTGTCACTAATTACAATTGTTCACTGTAGCTTTTAATTTGTATTTATTATTTCCAGAAATCTAACATATTCAATTAAATTGCAACTTTTTACCAAAAAAATCACTTATGTTTTGGTGCTACTATTTACAATAATATTTAAATGAAAACTACAAGCGAAATATGCATTATGTGCCTTTTTATGACAATCACATAATATTCCTTTCACTTTTTATTATTAATTTCCATAAATCTGTGAATTTCTGCTAAAAAATCATCTTTTCCCCCCAAAATACTAATATATGTTGTTGAGAGCGATTATAAATCTGTTTATATGAAAATTATGATTGAAATAAATGTTTTATGCAAGATATTACAATCATCTGTTTTATTTTTCAAGTTTTATTGTCTTTTTCCAGAAATTTGTGATTTTCCGTTCATTTTAGCAGTTTTGACCCCAAAATTAGCAAAAACATAAGAAAAAAACATAAAAACTTCATTTTAGACTAAATTAAAGCTTATTCTACCATAATAACACAACAAAGGAGTTTGTCAGTATAGGGCCAACATTGGTATTTAGTGAACCTAGTCCTTTGTCTGTTTCGTACCTCTACCATATAACCAACTACGACATTTTATTATTTTGCAGCAGCTGAACAGGCAATTGGTAAATCCCTCTTTTTGTTAGAAAACAGGAGTTGAAATTATGGTTCGATCTAATCTAGATTTTAATGCAAGTCTGATGAAATTTTACTTTGTACAAAAAACTCTAGTTCATGTTGTTATGCAAAAAATTTTTTCAAACGATTTTATTACGATTGTCTACAAATATAATGAAGCGGTTACTAAGCAATATGACGGAACAGTTCCTTGAATTAAAACTTCATCAAATTCTTTGGCATGTTGATAGAATTTGCTGATAATGACTCTGCTTTCACCACCTTCATGTTGTTTTCTCAGGCTTTCTTCCGTCAAATCAAGTATCCTGACATTATTTGGTAATTTATTAACATCAATTTCTACAATTTGTTTCGTTCCAATTCTATACCGATTTCTTAATTTCAAATTAAGAAACGTTTTAACACTATCTAAATATACTGTGATCTTCCACCATTACTGCCGCATGCGACGTGTTCCGCAACACTCATATGAGCATTCGGATTCTTTGCTTTCAATCCTTTTGTGATATCTTCTTTTTCTACAACTTGGGAAATTTGACCTGAAATATATTGTAACACTTAATATAAACAACACCTTTTTGAAATGCGTTAAGGTTTCTCTGAAATAAAATCAACACTTTACCAATAGGATTTCTTTCTTGTAAGTTACGATTAATGCAAACTTAATGGATCGTCATTTGAAGAAGAGTTCAGCTTGAAACTAGTTCTTTTTTTTTACCTTTTTCTAGATGTCTGAACGATTTGAGAAATTCTATCTTAAATGTATATTTATATTAAGTTGAAATTTTGAAATGCTGCACGAATGTTTCTCAGAGTGAATACATAAAAGGTATCTCTTTTAAAAGTATCGTTGAAAATAAATTTGAAGTGTAGCAGTCAAACGGTCATCTTCATTTGATAAATAACCGTGTTCAGTTTTTGTCAAAAATAGCATTTACATACTTTCTACATTTGGTGTTTTCTCGGTAGTAGTCTATCTTCTTATGATTAACGTCGTGGTCGTGTCAACATTCGGTTTGTGAGCTCGAGTCTAACGTAAAAGGTCATCTCATCCACAACTTAAATGGACAAGGATTGCTTGTTATACACTCGCTCCCTTAGGGGATAGGGGTATTCTTTTGTGCGTCGCATTATTTTCAGCAATGATAAATGATACAATACTGAAATATTGTCAGTGTCTATGTACAATTAAGGCCTTTTTCAGACCTCTCCGACTCCTACTTCCTTTTTAATTTCAATCACATTTTTCTCAGCAATGCTAAATGAAATACTGAAATTTGGTCAGTTTCTTTACATGATCATGTCATATTGTGGGATTCATTTTCAGACCTTTTCGGAATTTTCAGGCGTCCGTAACCATTTTACATTACATTTTTCTCAGCAATGGTAAATTACTGAAATTTTGTCAGATCTCTCCGATTACTATCAACTGCTAAGCGACTTATTCAAATTTCAGTCGTACATTTTTAGGTATGAAAATTGATACAATACCACAAAATTTTGTCAGTAGTTTTGTTTGAATGATTATGCCATTTTTCTGGAACTCATTTTCAAACCTATCCGACTCCTACTTGCCGTTTACCGATTTAGTCTATTTTCAGCCGTCCGTAACCATTTTTCCGTCACATTTGTCTCAACAATTATAAATGAAACAAAACTGAAATTTTTTCAGTAGTTCAGTTTCAGACCTCCTTAATTTAACCTTATGTTTATTGATGTAGTCAATTTTCTGCCGTCCGTAACAATTTTCCTTTACATTGTCTCAACAACGATAAATAATACAAAAAAAAATTTTGTCAGCGGCTTTGTTTGTATAATCATGTCATATTGTGGGATTCATTTCACACAACTTCGCTGGATCCTACCGGGAGGGTTCCGAGTGTTCTACTCACAGAGCATGCCAGCGTGATCCGGTGGCGTATAAGGAAGACACTCTCGTTGGGAGGTTTTCTGGTCATAATACGGAAAGCCTTGCCGCAGACCATAGAGTGTAACGTGTTTGGAGATTGCCAACAGGATAATGACCGTTTTGTAGATTTCTAAAGAGTAGGCTCTATGTATCCGCTACAGAAGGCTAAATTCTCCCCTACCCAACACTACATACTTTTCAAGTGACAGACAAAATTGCGTTTCCTGTGTTCAATATCATCCTTTTTTTCCTTGATTTATTGCTTGTTCCCTTCTTGAATATAGCTGATATACTACTCGCTGGATATAAATCAATCAATCAATCAACCAACCAATCAATTAATCAATCAGACTTCTCGGACTTCTTCCTCGTATAAACTTATAGATAGTTGGTATCATCGGGGAGCATTAGTTCACAGTAATACCTGTCTTTACTGCTACAGGCATAGGTTCTCCTGGAACTCTAACAAAAATCTGGGTGCTATTCTAAATATATTAAAAAGTGCTGAAATTGGGCATGAAACAATAAAACAATAAAAACATTTGTTAGCATTTAAAAACTAAAAAAGCCATTGGTAGTGGCAGGATGGACTACTAGGATTGGAAATAGTTATTGCCAACCTAACGTTATGTAGAGTTGCGTAAGGAGTAAGAATTTAACTTTTGTAGCTGTCAAATTATATTAAAAGTCGGTAGTGGAAGGTGCATGGCGAACTCAAATCAACCAAGCATTCCATTTTATAACCTGACAACGATGCTAGGCAGCTCTGTGTATCGGGCCCTGAGACCCGTCACTAATACAAAGTAAAATGAATAACAGCTTATTGTTTTAAAATAAATGCGCACATGTTGCAGAAAAATCTTTTTAGATAAAAAGGTAAATCAATCATACCCCTTCCGGTCTATTGATTGGTCCCGGTTCATTTGTATTTTCATCATCTGTTTCATTAGATTCAACACTTGTTAAAATTTCGTTCACATCCAACCCGTTGTTTTTCGTAATGTCCACATCTTCCTTTTCTTTGATAGGCAACACTTGTTCAGTTGTAACACATGATTCCTGCTCCGTAACACACATTAACCCTTTCTGTTCCGTAACACACAACTTCTCCGCAGTATTAAATTCCTCTTGTTTCTTGATACACGAATCTAACGCAATGGCTTTGACATCATCCGAACTGTTACTCATACCAATAAATGACTCATCATAAATTTTTGATTTTTTTTTAAATATTATTTTCATTTTCAATGCAATCAAATGAAATCGACTCTTTTCGTTTCAATGAAGTTGATATGTCTCCAACTTTAGCAACGTTTTCAACATGTATGTCTGAATCAATCTGTGAAGATTTTATATTGTAGTTTTCTTTGTTCGTTATTTCTTCTGGCGTATCAGAAAACGCTTTTGAGGATATGGAGTCGTTTTGTTGACAGTCGCCTGCCATCGCATTCTGTTCTATTTTCAATCGCTCTAATTATGTTTATAAACGGACAGAGAAATCTAAAAAGCGTTTAAATACTTGTAAGTCGCCGCTGTTGTGGGCATCATATTGTTTTCCGAACAATGTAACTTTACTTACGGCTAAAAATATCAAGACTGGTTCAGTTCTGTAGTATAAAGCATACGTCGTACATTAAATGTAATAAAAATTACCCGTAAACATTGCTGACAAACTGCTTATACATTCTATGAAGTTACTTGAATAACATAATACCCGAACACCGAGGAAACTGTTCCACAAATAAACGTCCAAGAAACCGGCACAACCAAAAATGACGCAAATACAGCAACGGCCCAGACTTGGTATTGTAATTTCAAAAGAAATTTTGGGTTAAACCAGGTTTTGTTGCATAATAAACAAATGGTTATAAACCCAGTCAAGGAACTCCAATAAACGTTATAATGCCAACAATGTTTGTTTTATATATAGAACGAAGCTGTTGTTATTTGATGATTTGATGAGCAATGACTGATTTGACAGGGTCGGATATTTTGAATGTTTGCTACCTCTCCTTTACTGGAGTTACGAATTGAAATATCCCCTCCCTTTTTATCAGATGAATATCACAATTCGCTATTTTGTCAATCAAATTTACTTTAGTACTATTTACGACTTCAAATTAGTGAATACCAACTTGACCTGTTACTATACTATAACTATAGTTAACGTTTAGAGTATATTTTAACGCAATCTCCTTATAAGCGGAGGCCATATCCACTCCGCTTGGTAGTAAATGTGTACCAGTAACAGTAACAGTAGCGTGTACCCGACAATAAGTACGACAGTGATTTCCTACGTATAGTGGTTACATGTGTAATTAATTTTGTTGTCTTTAAGCTGTTCTCCTGTTCGAATACAGTTATAAAAAGCAGTACAATTTTGTTGTCAGATATTGCACGATAATATTTTGGTATTTCTTTAACAATTTGCTATTGCATTAGAAATTGCATGTAAAAGTGGGATCGTCTCTAAATGTTTTGTTTAGTGAAAAAAAAGATAATGTTGAATGAAAGTTGATTCAATTTTTAGCCCAGTTAACTGCTAATCAATGTTAGAAAGGTATGCAAATCACAGAAATGATAGTATTCTTACGAAAGCCCAGAAGGCTCATTCGAGATTCGAGAATCGAAATTCGAAATTCGGGATTCGAAATTCGCGAAACTCGAGATTCGAGATTCGAAATTCGAAATTCAATATAGTTATAACCAATCCGATTGCGTGTGACGTAATCGTCTACCAATCAGAATAGTTCTTATGTAAACGTAGCCACGTGCTATCAAGTTCGCGGGTTTTGTTCAAGGTGCTTGAAAGTATATGTTTTGTGTAAGAATCAATAGTAATATGTTAATTGATGAACAAGCATTGTGAACGTTTTCATTTATATGTGTTTCGTTTATATATTAAATAAAAAGTCTTTACTCCTATTTTCAGAAATCAATATATATATATATATTATAGCTCACATAAAAACCTTGCATTATGATTGGTTAGCAAGCCGTATACATCAGGTTATGTATACGTCTACAGCCGTATACATAAAGCATATTTTTATCCCGTATGGGCCCCTGGAAAAACAAATCATCATGGCCGCCGTCGTTCCGGTTCGATTGAAAAACTAACAAAGTGCAACAATGTCTAATGTTTTAAACGACGCAAATAAAATGATATGTAATATATTTGTTTAAATAACAGAAGGGAAGTAAATTAAGAAACAAAATTACTCAAATATCAGCGATAGAAGGCACGGAAAAGGGGGGGGGGGGTTCTGGCTCAAGGTCAGTCACAGGTACAAATCCTGTATGATTTTGTTGTGTCCTCTATAAAAGTGTGTCAATGCACAAAACAACAAACGAGAAACGTGTTCTCAAGCGCACTAAACGTTAATAAACATGTACCTGCACTAACTGCATCATCATGCATTCTTCAGTCAAGACATCGTCAAAATCAATTGATATCATTTTGATTTCCATCATCCAAAATCCAATGATATTCATTTTAATGGCATCAAAGTGACATTACCGTCAATTACTAGTTTTCTTATTTTAATTCCCTTATCAACGTCCACATCAACACATCAATTGAATTAAAACCAATTCACTGTCAAGCTCCACCGATATTGAATTTGGTGCTTCGCAAACTTTTACCTTGACATTTTAAGGGTACAATTGGGTTATATATTGAACAGAAGACGATTTACATTTAAACAAGATAAATTTTCGCTGTTATTTAATATATAATAATGTTTCCTTATTTTTATTAATTTGATGTTCAACAAATATATAGTTTGTTTTTATATAAACTTTGGTTATAAATCCCGAATGGGCTTCGATCGTCGAAGCGTCATAAAAGTAATGATGGGGCCCACAAGGGACAATATTTATTGAATATATTTTGATTTTATTAATAATAACGTAATTTGACCAATTCCCGAGTGTAATTTTGTTTTATAAAAACTAGTTATTAAAATGATTTTTTTTAAATATTATGCGTTCACTTAAAACTTTTATTACATAATAGATATTGTTGCATTTTTCCTAACCAATACACGTGACTTTCCATTTCCTATCATATTGGTTTGCAAAAAACTCATTCTACTCAATAAAAAACCATATTGCACTCTCGTGAGAAATTTATGAATGAAAATACACAGCACGTGCTGTTTCCTTCCACGGAAATACGATAGCCAATTAAATCTTCTTTCTTTAATCCCCTAAACCAATCAAAATTATTGTTCTGACTAATGTTCGGATTATATTGTTGTTTGTAAACATGGTAACGTCATCGAGTGAACGTAATACGGATAGTTCTGGTGCTAATTAGCGAAGATTTGCAGATATTACTAACTTGGAAATTAATGAAATCATTAAGAAAAGAGATGCTGTCAACTCACAAATCGACAAAGCAAGCGATTAGGTTTTTTACGAAATATTTACGTGAAACGGATATGTTAATTAGTTTGGAAACGGCGGACCCTCGGGAATTTGACTCAATTCTTTGTAAATTTTATGCAGAAGCAAAGACTGAGGATGGGACATTATACAAGAAATAATCACTGCAAACATTTCGTCATGGATTATGTCGGTATTTTACCGAAATAAACATTATGAAAGACAGTCACTCTAGGGAATAAAAAAAATCCTGTATATTCCATTTCATGACTCAATGAATTATGTAATAAAACAATTCTACATTTGAACTTGATCAATATGAGGTTTTATGGAGCAGGGTAGAATAATATTGAACTCTGTCCGCCTCGTTCAATTTTATTCTACCCTGCTCCATAAAACCTCATATTGATCTCGTTCAAGTGCAGTAATTGTATAATATTTTCCAAAGAAATACAGATACATCTAACTTGAACGCGTTTCCAAAAGAAATTACGCTATCTAGTTCTTTCTTAAATATTTGTTATATATATGTATATATATATATATATATATATATATCTTTATTTTAGTAGAATCAATGTAAAAGGATTTTTATGTTTTACGTTTACGTTGACTGCACACATCTGTTCTTTGTGTATTTTAATATTTTTTATTTTCTGGTTTACATTTGAAATAAGTATAATGTATTTAAAAGGCAAGAAAAAGGTTCATTGATCTGCAGTGTTCGTTGCCTTTAACTTTATAAGCATTAAGATGTGCATAATTTGTTTATAGTACATGTATTATTGTTGTTTTATAGGATTTAACTCAAACAATACACTGATATATCATCCTCGAAAACTTTCGAGTCAATTCCGCCAGGTTCATCACCATAATATGATTAACGAAATTAAATCAGTTTTCCCATATTGGTACAAAACTGAATAACGATCAATATTTTTTTAGAAAAAGACGAGTTAATATACCTATACGAAATCGCATTTAATTTTTATGATTCTATTTTAAAGTAATAACAATAACTTATTTTAGCTTCACCGAATTGCTGTAGTCCGTGGTAAGGTATTTATGTTGATATTTTTTTTAAGTCTAATGTGAGAGTTGCTTATTAAAGTTGTTGAAAACCGAATTTTGAACCGTGCGTTGTCACTAAAATGACGGTTGACTTAAACGCGATAAACCACGGTATGTACTGTATGTATTAAATTAGTTCTATTGAGTTTAAGGGCTTTATTATAGCATTTTTTAAATACCATTTTCAATGCTGGTTTGGATTAAGGTTATTTTTCATCAACATTTACTGATGCTCTTCTCGTACCAATATTTAAGTCGGGTGATGCCTTTGCCCCAGGAAACTAGTTTGGAATTAGTCTCTTCAGCATCCTAGGTAAATTGTTTACAGCAAATAAAATAGGAATCTAGTAACGAGGTATTACCTGATGCACAATTTGGTTTTTCTGTTGTTTTTTTTGTTTGCGATATAGAGAATTGCTTTTCTAAAATCCAACGGGTTTCGAATTTTTGGAGACTAAAAATAAAGCATTGGTTCATTTTCAAAATCAAGCAAAGACTGTACAGTCTAAACAAATTTAAAAATAACGACTTTATTTAAAGATCTGTATTAGGTCAAATCTAATTAGTTGATTTTACTACAAATAATAATTCATTTATATTTCCTTTTTATCCATATTGACAGGTCTTTCATATTTTCTTTAATTTTATATTGTGAATAAATTTCGAGATAAAAATTAACTATTATTTATTTACGAAAGGCAGACACTGAAAGTGATAACATGTCATAAACCATTGTTAACCTGACAAACCTTATCTGAAGATAAAACCAAATAGGTCAATCGGTTGAATAAATGGCCACTAAGTAAACATTGCCACAATTCTGTGTGATAAGGCTTGATAATTTAGTTTTTGCACCTAGTCAACTACAGACCAGTCCTAACCAACCTGAAAATTAGGAACTTAAATGTGCAACAATCTCTTATCTCCAGAACTTTGAACGTCCCAATCATGGGGTAAAGTCGCACTGATCTAGAAGTGTGTACATAAGTTATGGATTCTAGGCAGAGATGAGTCTTAATGTGCTAATGCGAACACAGATTTCAACACAAACACACTGTAAAAGAAATATTAGATGCTGTTTTGAAATCTACAATAGAAATCGCCATCGGGCAATCAGCTTGACAGACACTGTAGAAACACGTTACCCACCACTGTCATCGTAGAGAAAGAACTCTACAACTCGCCTATTTATTTGTAATGCAATCAATATGTTTATTTGGGTTTATAATGAACATAAACTATCACAAATTTCTTCTTAACCGACGATGTAGTCATGAAACATAAGAATCCCGACAAACACGTGATATAGTTTGTTGTTTCTATTTTGACATAAAACGGACCTTAGTCGCAAACGGGTTGTTATTAGTAATTTTACGGGTGAATGATTGTTACACATAGGCTTTGAAATATGTTGTTATTGTAGCATGGATATGTTACATATTAACTGTTTATTATCTAGTTCTTGAAATAATTTGACAATAACTAGTTAGAAGTGTCTGTTTTTAAAATAATTTATTAAGTGATTACTTAACGTCCAGGAAGCGAAATATCAGCTATATATATGACAACAAGGTAACAATAAATAAATGAATTGCGAAAGAGATAGACCAACGGGAACATATTTTGACTGGAAAAATATGCAGTATTAAATAGAGCGTCATTTTGAGAAATCTACAATAGAAATCTCCATCGGGCAGGAGCATGACAGTCTCTCTGCAAACACGTTACCCACCACGGTCTGCGGTCAGGTTTTTCGTAATATAACTTGACACCCCACAAACGAGCGGTCCTTCGATATGTGCCATCTTGGGACGCGCATTTAAAACAACATAGCATAATTCATTCTACATTTTCACTTTAGATCATCTGTTATTGTTTCCAATGTTCAAAGTATGTGCAATGTAGGATTACAAAAACAAAATATAAAAACTCGGTTTAATTTAACTATTGGTTAATTTATATAACAATTTTCGGTGGTTTTGTTTTGTAATTTTCTAGATTGTTTAACCTTAGCAATATTTAAGTAAAAAACGTGTATGCATATAATACCTGTATTGTTATTCAACAGAAGTATAAGTACTTATCATTTGGCATGCTTTTATAAAATTATGAGTTACTTATATAACGAGATAAATACACAAAGGTGTAATTAAACGTATTAGTGATATTGTATGCTTTATTTAGAGCAAACGACACATTTAAATGTGCTGTCTTGAACATAAGGTGGGCACTTTAATGATCCACAATATGCCTTAACCTCAAACAGTAAGTATCCACCATCACTTCCAGCTCCAGCTTCCAGTACATCCGGATTACCATCAACACAAATGTAGTGTGATGCACCTTTGTGCCCATAGTGTCCAGACATCAAGTTACCATAGTACTCCGTTTTCCAGCCATCATAACAACGTGATTTTCCGGGTATCATTAACGTCGACGATGCATAATTTGCTCTGCAAACGGCACAAGGGACATCCTTGTCCACGAGGTTGCTTCCAAAAGCATCAGTTTTGTATTCTATTCCAAACACATTGCCAAATAACGAGGCACCGCTTATTGGACCAAGGTCAGGGTCGTGTGGAACACACACTGGATTAGCATTTCGTCCTTGATCGAGATGATCTCCCCCTCCAGCGATGCCTGTAAAACAATTTTCATGGGCAACAGATAAATGGCAAGTTATTACATGGATTAGTTAAACATTCTTAATCTAATGGGTATTCAAACAGTCAATTAACAAAACTCATTAGAAAGAAAACAATCACTCATAAAAAATCAACTAGAAAAATTAGGTCATCCAGAAGGGTAAGTGTTGTCATAACACCACAGGTTAAAGGATTTTTTTTAATATCAAGACATCTATTCAATAATCCGTTGTGTCTATTTATGACATATCTATTTCGAGTCAATATGGATGTTCTACATGTGATAATAATATTCTTGTAAGCGGTGTTCGCCAATGAACAATGAGGTCATACGAAGCAAGAAAAAAATGTTTTAAATTCTGTTACGCACGTTTACTTTGAATAGTAGTTAGGATTTATTCCTTCAATGTGAAAGAAATCAAACAGATATAATTCGTCACAATTACTACAGCAAAAACAATGACTGATTGCAAAAATCCTAATTGGACCAGAAAACGTAATGACATATATTCAAAATAATTTAAATATGTAAATATATAATCTTGATGATATATTTAAATATAATTAATATATGTTGTATGTACTTAAGTAGTCTATTACTAAACATAGACACAGTGCTCTATAAATCATAAACATATTTGATGCGATAAATTAAGTATTTCACTCACCAGAATACACAATCTCTGTTCCGTTCGTTGGACACTCTTTTCGACCCCATCTTATATAAACAGTACCAGATTGAGCTTTTCAAAAGAATTTAAAATTGCACTGTTGATAAATGATCAAATATGTGTGGAAAAAGATCATGTTTTAAAAAAATATGTATACTTACCAAAATTGTTCTTAGAAAGATCCGTATTTGAACATTTTAATTGAACGCAAATAAAAAGTATAAAATGTTCATTATGTCAAAAATCACTAATAATAACTGAATAATTTATTTATTTAATTTCAAGTTTATAATCAACACAAAATTACCTTGCAGGTGGTCTAGTTTTTATTTTATCAGTGGAACGTTTAATAATAACTTGGTGTTAAAGACTCTATAAAGTGCAATTTAATATATTGTTAACGTCAAATAATTCACATATAAAAGACAATTATAGGCGCAAAACATTGAAAAAAAACAACAATTACTGAGGGTAAACAGAGAAAACTAAACACTGACGATGAAGTGTGCAGTGGAGGTAAGCCGTTTCAGCTCCATACAAGTCTAGAAAAATAAGTTATAAACAACGTTTTAAGCGATACAAGCCATATTTGAAACAGCATTTTATACCGATCAACCAATGTATGACTATCATATTATTTTCCAAGTGAAATGAATAAGCAGCTTACTTATCATCATCTTTTATATTTACGTATTTATAAACAATAAACCAACCTGATATAAAGGTTTGTATCAAGGATGTTTGTTTTTGAATATGTGTATCTTGTTCCATTACTTTGTTTTTCAGTTGTGTCGTTTCCGCCTTGGTGTGAGTATCCAGTTCCGTTATCATATTTATTATATGTGTCATTTGTTCTTTTAGGTTTTGAATATTCATATCTGTTATTTTATTTTGCAACTGTGCCACTTCGGCCTTTAGGGTTTGAATATCCAGATGCATCTGTTGATTATCTATAAAGCCTGGATCGTTCAGTAAAATCCGTTTCGATTTGACAGTAAATCCCTTGTGTGAAAACGCTAAAAACACTACAAACCACATGACAGACATTTTGAATATGCATATAAACACTACAAACAATACTAAGAGTTCAAACAATTTCCGTTAAAGATAAGATTACATGACGCCTATGACAAAACGACAAGGGTAGATAATTTTAGTCAAATACAAGACTGCAGACACTTGTATTTAATTTAAATGGATTTTATATGTTTTATAAATCTGTATGACTTGCTTGTTTGTATGGTGTGTTAACATCTTTTCATGTTTTTTAGCTATATTGTGGAGGTTTTATTGGAGAAGGTAGCCGTAGTACTGGAGAAAATCTCCCAACTTCGGTAGGAAAACTTTCAATCTTTGTCAATTAAGATTGTAGGTGAGCACATCCAGCCCCCGGTGAGACTTGAAACCACAACCTCAGTGTTGACATGCCATGCGATCAGATCAATAGATGACTACTTTACTTTGTTCTAATTTAGTACACGTTATAGATACGGCGCTACACGTATGTAAAAACGATGAAAGGCAAACACGCACATTTGAATATTCAACCTGAAACAATTTTCTGAAGCGAATATGACCACATATTTCTTCTTACATATTTGTAGTTTTTATTGTGTAAGTTTACAAACAATTGTGAAGACAAAACGCCACGAAGAATTTTACATTTTATATTAAGGTGGGTAATGAAACAAATATGTGACGAAATATTCAATACACGTAGGTTTTACTTACAAAATGTACTTTTCCAGGAACACAGGTATATAATATGAAGAAAATTACTAAACGTACTATGTGAAACAGGAGTTATGGAGATAGGACCTACGGTCTGTCATTACGCATTGTTTAACTGCATTTAAACAGAGGAGTTTATTGAGGGGTTTTGATGGGGCTGTAAAAATAATACAAGAAAGGTGTGGTGAGGATTTAATGTCCTCTGATGACAAATAATTATAGAACCATTTTTTTAACTTTGAGTCACAATTTAAAGGGCGGAAACCTCGATGAACTGCAAAACATAAACAAAAATTGAACTTTTATAAACATCTCGCATGCAGATTCCTAAGTAATCTTTTTTAGTAAATTAAGGGACGTAATAACATAACACGATTGAAGTTTAAATATGAAAGAAATGAACTATGTGACACTAACGTTGTATTTATACTGAGCTTAAATGTCGACCACAATATATTTGTTTACATACATTTGATTAAACCATGTCACAAAAGCTTGACTGACAGCAAAATCCCTTTCCTAGCAAAACTCGGTAAGTGAATCGGAGAACGCTGTACAATTACGGATCAACTAGGATATGTGTACTTCTTAAGCGGACGATGATGAAATGTTGCTTTCAAGTAAAGAGTTGTATATGACATAATTAAATCAATCTTTTTAAAGTGTTTAGTTTGTTATTTAACTTAAATTGCAAGACAACGATCCATGAAAAATGCTGAACTAATTTTGCATGTGCTGTAATGGAATTTTGAATGCTCCATACATTTCAAGTGGCCATCCAAGATTTGTCCTTGTTGGTTCATCCCTTTTCTGTTTAATTTACTGTTTGTTATATATATATGTATAGGATAATCAATTGCGTAGAGTGAATATTGAAAATATGATCACTAGTGCAGCTGAACTTATCAGATTTAACAAGTGCGCAAAACTAAATGCGTTTCGGCACGATTGCTGAACCAGTTTATTACATTGACGAATTTTAAATATCATTGAAAACTTTGATAACCTTTGTTTTGAATATAAAATATGAATTTATTTTACATGTGATTTACCGGATTTACTTCATTGGAAAATCTCAGTATTTTATCGCTGTCAATTTAATAAATCTAAGTCACTAAAACTACTATTATTGAGTATTATAACATCCATATAGCAAACAAATTTAATGGCCGTTGACTCTAATACATTTGAGTACTAACACAGATCTATGCGGAGCGGAAGGTTTGCACAATTTGATCCTAGTGGAGTGCAAATTATCGGTTGTAATATGCATCTGCAACAAATATGCAGTTATCAGAATCATGTCCGGATCCACAAGCACTGCGATTCCCCAATCATGACTGACAATAATGTCTTAAACAAAAGTCACAAACGTATCATGCTTTTTTCATGACAAACGTGTCCGATTTGGAATCCACTAAACTATACTTAATGTTACGTTAAATATGTTGTATGTCATAACTTTAACTTTGTAACTTTATAACATCATAACTTCATGATTAAATATAATAGTTTACCCATATTCATAGCTGTTTTTTTGCCTATGGAAATAATTTGAAAGTCCTAAAATAATTTAAACACTTACGCCTAAATTCAGTGACACATAAATGAGTTATTAATCATAATTATTATTAGCTGTCTAATCTGTAGTATATGTAATAATTCTGTCTGAATCTAACCCGTTGGTTGTCCACCTAGCCTCGAGCTGTGTCTAAACTGCAGCCGAGAGTGTGTGTGGATGTCAAACATCCTGTCATTTAAAATCAAACGAGCTTGTGTCTATGTTTTGTAGAGAATAACCTGTTTGTTGGTCACTGGTTGTCGAGGCGTTGCGCACTGACATTGCATCTGTGAATGCAAAACAAAATCTGTAACCAAGTCAAAACTTGATATCAATAAAATTGTGAAAGCAAACAAAAAATTAAAGAGCGACGTTAAGGTTAAGCAAAACTAGTCAATGCGTGACAATTCTTCTTCATGGTATTAAAAAAGCTGCTAATGAAGACTGCATCGCTATTGTTTAGCAGATTAGCAAAGATATCCTCGGCAAAGATCTTAGTGTCGAAAAGGCATAAGCGAGTAAAATTAAAGATTACGGCCGAACAATTTAACTGAAATTTGCGGACAAGCAGAAACGCAACGAGGTTCGAAATATAACTATAAACTGAGAAACACAACCATCTTGATAATTGATCAGGCGAAAATTCGAAAAACAGAAGCTAAAACTCGCCAAAAAATTTTGAATGAAAATAACAGTATTGAAGGTGGATTCGATGATGATGTTATGGCATAGACTTCTACAAATATCAGATGTTTTGCCTTGGATATAAATGGTGGCTTTGAAAATAAAGTAAATGTCTTGTTTTATGCATTAGAAACTCAGGAAGTCATATTTTTTAATGTCCAAATATATTTATCATTTGTGATTGTAACTCTAGAACTGGTAATTTGTATGATTATGTTAATAATTATGTATTACATGATAGTGTTTTAAATCGGGTGAGTGTTTTACTTGCGTTACTGACGAGACTGTGCCTGTAAGAAGAACCCGGGTACTGCGACCAACAACTTTGGTTTGAAGATTATTGACTTATGCAAAAACAGTGGTTTGCGAATCTTAATGGTCGACATTCAGATTGTATGGCAAATTATTTTACATACAGTGGTCCAAGAGGTATGAGTAGACTGTTGTGTCTAAATCTTCTAACGTCGAAATAGTTCAAAGTTTTTAACTAGTAACTTTACAGCGTACAGTGATCATGCACCTTTACCTATTCAGTTTAAAATAACATATTCTACTGAAAGTGTTAACCAAGAACTAAGTTATGTGAAAAGGAGATGAGTATTCTTTCTTTAACTGGAACAATGATGCTAAGGAATTGTGTTATAACGCTTTGGTAAACGCAGATACCTTAAGTGCAACAAATGAACACACATATTAAATTTCAAGATCGAATGGACTCTGTGTTGAATGATTTTTTCGAAGCGTTCATTAATGTAATGACTTCATTTTTTAGGCAGGACAAGCGACTGAATAAATGCCGCATTGCAAAGAATAAAACATTTGATAAGCCGTGGTTCGATTTTAAATGTAAAGAACTGTATTCTAACTAACCTAATGCATTGCCGAAATTTTAACAATATATTAACAATATATTAATAACTACAAGCAAGAAATACTACATTTGTAAAATATATGTAACTAAACGGATTTTAATTAATGACTCAGACTATGCCGACACTCAGCAGATGCATCGCGATATTCAGGCCCTTAAAGAAGACATGCTGCAGTTGAAGAACAAGATCACATAACAAGATACACTAATTCAGAAACAGGCTTCCATGATAACTGACCAGCAGAATAAGATACAAAGGTATGAAAATAGGATGCAACAGATTCTGTCAGCTTTGATAAAAAAGTTATTATCCCGGTTCTGTTACAACGTACTGTCTTTTGACTGGTTACACAGTGTCTTTAGCAATTATGTTATGACTCTTCCATTAAATCATGTGTTTTCGAACAAACTTTGTTTTGTTTTACTCCGTCTCCACGGGATACGTATTCTATATCCGTAAAAGACGCGAATCGGAAGCTTCATTAACGTACGTCAGATTTCAACTAAAATAACGCATACATGAAGCTTCAAAATCTAGTTGCTTTGAGAGTTCAGGTTCATGTTATAAGTCGAGGTTGTGAATTACACACAGAAATGATGATTTCATCACTTAAATTTGAGAAGAACAAAAACAACAAATAACATATAACTACGAAAATCTTCAAAAGAATCACTAATGTTGTCTTAATGCAGACACAGATGAAACCCAGAATAAAGGTATGCATTAAACTGCATGTGTTTGAGAATTGCCCGATCAAAACTGTTTGATATTTGCGGTCAAAATGTGGTGCCAATGCCAAGTCGTTATTTAATCAGTGTAATGAAGGTGCTGTTTGCAGTCCTAATCCTGATGCATATGCTGTATGGTGCACCTTTTAACCTGTTAAAGCTAAAGCTTTCACACAATAAATGCTCTATGTTACAAAGTCCTTTGTCTTCGATCTAAAGCAATCACTGCAATGTCAGAAGCAGGATTCACAGGCAGGAGTATTAAATTCGGGGACAAAAATGCTAGCAATCACTGAAAACGTACTCTAGGCGTCCACGCACATTCCCAAAAGTAATAATTTCAAATGAAAACTTGGCATCCGTCATGTCAGCAGACAAAACTTGGTCTCCGATAAATTAGTCATTCTATGTGCAGCTGGGTCTGCCTCCGTTATCATAGTAATGCCGTCACCAAATAATGTGCTCGCAATGGATCAGCAAACAATGTGCTTCAGTCAAATGTCCTCATTCGCTACAAATTCATTGTTCAACAAGTGTCACTTTCACTTGTGATTCAAATAGAGGAACTTTAAAAGATTTGACAGGGTTGACCGAATTTAACCTTTAAAATGTTATTTAAAAGTTAATTGTTGTTTTCAACACGTTTCCTGATGTAATTATATTAATTAAAATATTTTAAAGATGTTAAGGTCATTAGATATCTATTTAATATTTTTAGAAAAGAGATTCCTTTGGCACCATGTTTTGTGTATTCCTACTCTACCCGCCGAGGATATAGATGGGGTTTTCTCACACCTTCTCTCTTCTAAAAATTGCCACAACTCTTTATGAGAATTATACGGACCCAACACAGTTTTTTAGTAAATCATCCATATGTAAACTCCGGCGCCGGAGTTTACACATTGATAATTTCCTAAAGAGCAGTGTTTAATCCTATAATAATGTCAACTATTGATTTATTTTATCATTATAGTTCCTTTTGGTTCAGTTTATATACAATTGGGACGAAAGACCTGCACAAAGAATGATACGGAACTAGTATATTCAGGTCCGTACATAATGGAAACACTTGTCAAACAAACTAGATTGTCTCCCTCTACTAGATATATATAAAACAGAAGAGCACAAACCAGTATAGAGATATACATCTAAAACAAAATAAATTATTTTAATTCAGCAAACAGCGATCGTTTTACAAGTTTCTTCCACACCGCTTACTTCTTACTCTTTCGACGAATAAAATTTTCTCCATGGTATTGTGTAGATAGTTTGGCCCAATCATATTTAACAACTTATAGTAAACAACGATATTTATTTAGAGAATATTAAAAGAGATATTTTCACGATCCCGATCTTGGGCCAATCAGCAGCGCATCCAAATTTGGTACAATTTATGGCATGGAGTACAATGATGACGCCTTTGGTTCAGGTTTATTGGACAAAGACGTACCATGTGCAGTTTGTCGTGTGAATTATGCGTCATCAGTCCTTATGATTCCTGGCAAATCAAGCTGTTACAACGGTTGGGATTTAGAATACAAAGGAATTCTTGCTACGGGCCACTGGGGCGGCGCCGTAGCATCCAATTACATATGCGTTGACCATTCGCCTGAAGTACTAGAGGGAGGGTTGCAAGATGAAAATGGATACATTTTATTTCCAGTAAAAGCATATTGTTGTTCATTAAGGTGTCCGCCATACGTTCCTCAAAGCATGTTTAACTGTGTGGTTTGTTCCAAATAAATGCAAAAAAGTATTTTATCGATTTCAGACGCTTATTGTGCTTTTTAAAACTTTTGAACAATAAACAGAAAGACAAAATAACAAACAAAATTAATAACTAAAATACTTCACCACAACTGACCATAAATTAAGATATAAAATAAGAAATACACAAAACAAATACGTCAAGTATTACATCAATAAATAAATTACGTCTATACAAGACAAATCAACAGAAGTCTGTAATAAATGTCTAACAATTTATGTTTTATTAATTACTTTACAGTGCGCCACTATTAAACGCGTGATCTGAATACAACTCACAAAAAGTTGTCATCATCTTGGTAAATGCATTTAAAAGACAACTTCATAAAAAGAGTAGTGAAAGGTTAGGTTTAACATCAAAATTAAAAGACATTAATGCCTGCAATATGCACACGTCACCGCTTGATGCAAGGCAAAGATATTGACATCATTGGGTAGATATGCAAGTAGTCACCGAATTTAGCATTTTTTAAACAAGATACTAAAGAGAGTAGGTGAAAGAGTATTTGTTTTAGCCTTGTGCCTGGGAGTGACATCCACGGATTTTTTTTATCACTTTCATCCAACACAATTAGGTAAAATTTTACTGCCGTAATAATCCGCTTTTCCGTTTTGTGATTTTTCATATTAACGGCAGAATATAGCCCCATATACCTAATGTAGACTTAAAAAATTATAACTTTATTATAGATAATTCAGACATGAATATATTTCTTTTACGGTATTTAACCTGTGGACATGGCCAAATATTCGGATACAATCTTTTTTTCGTTTTTCAAAATACTCTCGTATGATAAGAAACGCGAAAAATAAATTCACACACAATCTTGTAAGTAAAATATCAAACGAGCGATCAAGTAGTGGTAACTGGTGGAAAATTGTTAAAAATTTTACTGGCATTAGTGTAAGTAAAAGTATTCCACCTTTAATTCATAATGACGAAATCGTCACCTCCAACGACGAAAAGGCTAACAAAGTCAATCTCTGCTTTTCGACGCAATCGAACATAGATGACACTATTCACACAGTACTCCACTGTCAATATAACTTCGAAAGTTCATTATCCTAAATAGTCATCACGGAAACGGACGTACAAGACGTCTTAGATACTATAAACCCCTCGAAGGCTTCGGGTCCTGATCTTGTTAAGCCTCCGTAATTCTTTAAACTCCACTCTGCCAATTTAACATGTCAATTCAAAATAGCACATTTCTAAGTTATTGGAAAAGAGCTAACGTCTCACCGGTATTCAAAAATGGGAAGCCCAACGAGGTAAAAAATTATCGTCCGATTTCCCTTCTAAGTGTTTTTTCAAAATGTATGGAACGGTGTGTTTATAAATACGTGTACAATCACCCGATACGTAATAAAATTTTGACCTCACACCAATCTGGTTTTACAAGAGGAGACTCTTTTTTAAATCATTTAATCAACATTATGAATGACTATGATAAAGCGCTGGATTCTGGGAATGAAATCCGTGTCGTAATTTGCGATATAAGTAAAGCCTTCGATAGGATCTGGCACAAAGGGCTTCTTCATAAATTAAACAAAATGGGTATATCGGGAATTCTTTGGCGATGGTTTGCAAATTATCTTCAAAGGGTTCAAAGGGTTCAAAGGGTTGTAGTTAATGGTTCAAACACAAATTGGTTACCAATTACCAGGTAATCCCCAATGTTCAATATTAGGACCTCTGCTATATTAATCTTTATCAATGATATTGTACTTGATATAGAGGCGCAAATTAAATTGTTTGCTGTCGACACGAGTCTATATATTGTGGTCGATAATCCTCAATGTGGTGCTGACAAAATAAACAGCGATTTGTATAAAATTCATGAATGGTCTCAAACATGGTTAGTAAACTTCAATCCACAAAAAACTGAAACCATGATTATAAGTCGTAAAAGAATTAAAACATCTCACCCTCCAATTCAAATGGACAATCAAATATTACATGAAATTGAAAAACACATAAGTACAGCAATACCCAATTATTTTCTAGGGATTCATTTAAGATTTTATATATTTTAGTATTTTTTAAAGAGATGACAATTTATTGAACAATAATGACAAATGAAACATACACACAACTTGTCTCCAGTCGCTTAACTTATTGTTTGATGAAAAACTGTTCAAAGCAAAGATATAAAAAAACAGTGCAAATATACCTTTCATTAGTCAAAAAATAAGTTCAACTTCATGAACTTAAAGTAAACACATCATCACAGGTCAACGTTCATGGAAAGAAAAGTCACTTTGAAATGTGTTAAACGCAAAATACTCAGTAAGTCGTGTAACCACCACGCTTACGGTACAGTTCATTAAATATCCTCCTCATGCTGTTGACTAAACGACTAAGTGTAGCATGTGGTAAATTCTGTCATTCATTTTGAATGGCAACACGTAGTTCTTGGACATTTTGACAAGCAGGTGCTCTGTTATTGATTGACTGCCAATGATATCCCATAAATGTTCAATTGGATTCATATCGGGTGACATTGATGGCCATGGAAGATGCTCAATATCTTCCCTTTCTATAACCTCACGTACAATTGCAGCTCGGTGAGGTCTTGTGTTGTCATCCATAAAGATGGGTCTTTTACCAAGTGCATGATTGTCAAAATGTGGCTCAATAATAGCGTTTATGACGTCATTGTGATATTTCTGCCTTGTAAATGTCCCATCAACCACATACAGATTCAGTTTCTAGTCGTATGAAAATCCTCCCCACACTGTAAAACCACCACCGCCAAACGATGTAGTGCCTAGGATGTTGTTCTGGTTGTAAGCGGTGCCTCGTTGTCTCCAAACGAAGAAGGAATCTGCTTTCGTCGGTAAAGTGCACTCGTCGCCAGCTTCGAATATTCCAATGGAAGTGATATCGTGCCCACTCTAAACGTGCTTGGCGATGTCTCTGTGTCAACAGTGGACGTTTCAAGGGACGACGAGCTCTCAACCTTGCAGTGTTTAGGCGCCTGTTAACTGTATGAACGGCAACTCGGGTTGCAATATTTCAATCGTCACGAAAATATCTTGCAGTGGCAAACGGTTGGCGTTTGGCTACACGAACGAGTGATCTTTCCTCCCTTTCAGATGTTTTTGGTAGTCGACCTGACCTAGGACGTCCCTGGATAGTTCTATCATTTCGATGACGTTTCAATATCCGGGTTTCAATACTTAAGTGAATGCCAAGTGTTGTGTTATCTGACGCAAGCTGTGTCCACTACTATGCATTTCAACGATCTGCCACTTCTCAGCTTCACTTAATTTGCGTCTAGGCATTGTTACAATGTAAAGATGAAGTGGAAAAAGACAAGGAGATGACCACTAAATCATTAAGGAAAACAAGTCTTTAGGCGTGCTCGACTACCCTATGACAAACTGGTTTTGCTATTTAACTATTTACCTTAGGATTAAATTAAAGTAACTTTCCCGTGCTCGAATGATGGCTTTAGTGCAAAAATAACACACAGTTAATATTCATTAAGATTTATGAAAGTATAAAAAAATGTAGGTACTGCTTAACTTATGGCGAGGTGTATATTTTGCAAAAATCATTTAAGAGAATCAATATTTTGAGATTAGTTAGGAATATACTTGATAGGTTCTCGCTTGAAAAATTGTATATGTATTTTATTCGTCCGATCTTAAAATATGCCGACGATATTTGGGATACCGACAACCAAACCCAAAAAGTTTAGCTCGACGCTGCCCGAATAGTTACTGGTGGAACAAATGTACTAGCATTGCAAAACTTTACGAAGAAACCCATTGGGAAAAACGATAACAGATAGACGAAAACAACATAGACTAATGTTCCAGCACAAAATTGTAAACAAAAGTGCTCTGGAATATTTACAAAACCTGTAATCTTCTCGAGTAGATAGCAGACACGATCACAACATTCTGCAGAAAACAAATTTAATTAAAGATAAAATTCGGACTACGCTATATGCTAATTACTTTATCCCTTCCGCTGTCAAGTTATGAAATGTACTGCCAACAGATGTTGAAAATTGTGCGTCCCTTAACGTATTCAAGCAAACATTGCGATCCCAAAACGATTCGGCCCCCGTATACGTCTGCACCGGCAGTCGTCGAGGGCAAATATTACATGGTAGAATACGAATGGAATCGAGCTCGTTAAATTCTCACTTATTTGTCAGAAATGTAGTTGATTCGCCAAACTGTCGATGTGGCTGTCTTGAAACAACCGTACATTTCCTTTTGTCCTGCCATCTATACAACAACATCAGACGTGACTTACTTAACTCTTTATCAAGTCTATCAATTCCAGTTGATGTTAACTTGCTCTTGTATTGATCTGACCAACTTTCCGACGAAAACAATGTGCACATTTTTCGTCAAACTCTAAAATTCATTATAAAATCTAAAATGTTTTCTGTATAGATTTTCACATTGCAATTAACTAACACCTCTATCACACCCCACTACCCGCACCCCAACCCCACTCCAAACCTGAACACATTTAGTTTTTTTTATACTGAATTATTTCTTTTATTTCATAATAGGATCATGCCCAAGATATTACAATCATGTTATGTGCAAATGTTTATATATGTTTTCTTACGAGACAGACTAGAAAAGCAACTTTGCTTGTTTCTGAATCCTAATTGTCATGATTTCTTTGTATTGATCCATGTGATCCTGTATGACCATGCTAATATTATGAAATAAATATGTTTACACCACAATACCATTTCTTGCCGCCATGATAAAACGAGACGTTGGTGATTTCACCACATATGGATAACTTTGTTGCCACCATGATAAAACGAGTCGTTGGTAATTTCACCTTATATAGATAACTTGTGACTTAATTGTACTAAAATCGTACTAATTTGTATAGTACAACAAACATTCTGTAATAAGAATGACAATGTATTGAATAAATTTACATATACGACACCTTCCCAAGATGAAACACACCATTCGGGATTATCAATGGTTTTCAGATAGTAAACGTAACTAATGAGAGACACGAACGCCAGATAAGAAACGACACACAGTGGGTAAGTTAAAGCAATAATTATCATAAAAAATATCAGTAATGAGTAATATAAAACACGAAACCGACAATAAATAGGGACACTGTCTCATGATAGCAAGATTGTACTTGCATGACTGTATATGCAACTGGTCTTTGACATAAAATTTCCGGGTGTGTCACAATCATATATACTAGTATATTTATTCTTATAAACACATGTGTAGTTCCAATAGGATTGGTTTATTTACAATAGTGAAGAAATACCTGCACAAAGAATGGTACATTATTAATATATTCACTTGGGTATTTCAAACAAGTATGCGACTATATATCCGAACATCAGAATAATCGTTAAAGCCATACTACAATTCACAGTCTACAAAAATAAATATTCCCTCACAAATTAGATATACATGTACCAATAATTTCACCATCCAAAAATTAAATGATAAATGTAACTCATTAGTTAAATGCCAAATATATAGCAACATATACAAATATATGTTTTTTATGTTAATGTTAATTCTATGTTAATTGCTGGAGGTGCCCAATATTATGAAACCGGTAGGACAGCAAATCCCATTTCCGTACCATGTGAATCCGATTTCGGAGTCAGTAGTACATATTACTTTTGGTATGGAATACAATGACAATGCCTTTGGTTAACGTTTATTTGAAAATGAAATTTAACATATGCCAAGCAGGCGCTGGTGTATAGATCCACTATTCTGCACTAAATAATTTAATTTGCTTTGTAACCCGTAATCTGAATGGTCAATTCAAATCGAGCAACCCATATATTATGCATGACCTATGTCCTATTCTTACGCGTTAAAATTCAAATAGTTCCATGACGCCATCGACATTTTTACAATAAAAATTGTTGAGATTTATAGTTAAAATTAAATTATAAGGAATATTTCAAATTTCTGAACAGGTTATACGATATAATATGGTTTGGGTCTGTTAAAACCATTCATAAACCGCTTCGCAGTTTATTAAGCGTAAACAGACCCAAACCATATTATATCGTATAACCGGTTAAGAAATTTATAGTATTCCTTAAATATTTGAATATATAGCAACACGTTCAAAAGTATTAATTAAATTAAATTCTGGACCATTCAAATTGAAAATACTCAGAAAAAATTGGTAAGTGTACCGATTCAACTTAATCACACGATTCACATCACAAAACATTTGAACAACAGAAAACTGTTCCTTTCCATGCACGTTTAATGCAGCTTAAACGGAATCAATGCTTTGAAAGTCAACATCGTATTATTATAGCTTACGAAACAATTAATAACAGTTATTGAATAAAATGCACATTCCACAGTAGCTTTTCTATGCAAAGTCCTACGATAATGAGTTAGCTTCAACATCATTATAGAGGACCTCGGGGCCGAGAGGTTAAGGCAATTATTCATCTACCTTTGAACACGTGGTCTGTCAGCACTGATGTTGCGGGTTCCAGTCTCACTGCAGGTTGGGGTGTACTCGACTCCAATCTTAATTGACAAGGATTAGCAGTGTTCTACCGTAGTTCTGGGGTTTTCCGCCTTCATTAGCAATAAAAAGTTTAAAACATGATATAGCTGAAAAATTGCTGAAGTTAAACACTATTCAAACAAACAAGCAACATAATTATTATAACACATTTGAGAATACCATCGGCTCAAAACAGAGATAAGAATTAAGAATGAAAAATCTCCCTTTCGAATGACACACTTTTAATTCAGACCTAAAGCATTTAGTCTAATCAGACATACTGTCTTTGGGCAGTAGTTTTAAAAGCAGTATTACACTAAAATATATATTTAAAAAACACCTGCAGTATTAGTACTGATTGTCAGCAGAATTGTAATGCCGATAATAATAACACTGTTAATTTAATTTTTATCTTTCTGTTATCAGTTGTGTAGAGCAGAAGGGTCTTGTGTACCTAAAGTTGAACAATGGTGCTTTCATTAAAAGTCGCAGCACTTATTTTTGTAACTTTTTTCAACTGTTCGTTGACAAAACGGCGTGACAGTGAGAAGAGAATATTACTCAATGACCAGGACTTTATTGACAACCAGCAGCTTCATAAAGACATTCAGTTGTTAAAGTCGACAATAGAACTGTTACAACAACGTGTGACGTCACAGGATCAGATTATTGCAAGTTTACAAACACAATTAGGTATTAGTTTTTAATTATTTAATTTGCTTTCCTAGTTAAGATCTTAGTTAAGATTCAAACAGGGCACGGCAAGTACAAGTACAATGCAAATTTAGTTGGTCACATGACTTATTCTCACATATTTAAAATGTAAACAGTTCTATGACGTCTTCGCTGTTTTTCCGTTAGCGTTGTTAAATATTGTCGTTAAAATTAAATTCTAGAGAATATTTAAAATTTCCTAACACGTTGTACTTTATGACCTGACTTAAGCACGTTTACACCATTCATCAATCTTTGGGTTATTTCTGCGTCTTATTTTCTACAAACTATTTTGCCACGGCATCATGTGGAGTCAATTGTTAGGAATTAAGTTATAATATCCTTTTACCTTTACCTTGGTGTACTATTTGATGACATTTTATAAACATGAAGGATGGAGTTGAACTATTGCTTTCTTTTTCGGTTTGCTTGTTACACTTCAATTTTTCCAGAGCACGTGTGACTTCAACTGACCAAAAGACAAAACCTTTTTTTATAGAAGCAACCGTCAGTGAATTGATATATTATGTCATTGTAGTTCCTTTTGGTTCAGTTTATATACAATGGGGAAGAAAAACATGCACAAAGAATGGTACGGAACTAATATATTCAGGTTCGTAACCAATGCAACGTATAACATGTATAGTTTTCTTTTAAACATTAGTTGTCTACAGTTATCGGTTCTACTTTCTCGATAATAAAATGTAAATAACCTAGTAATCTAGTAGCTAAAAATCGTAAATGCTTTTGAAGAATCATACGGATACTATGACTATAGATATAAAGAAGCAAACAACAGAGGCAACAGCAGAATGCATTTATGTTTTTTCATGATTAATATATGCATTTAAGGCATAAGCTATCAATAGTAGACATATAGATGTCCTAAAAATGACAAGTACGCTTTCAGCAAACAGCGATCGGTTTACCACTTACTACCATACCGCGAACCCCGGATGTTTCGCCAATTAAACACTTCACTATGATATAGAAGAAAATTATAATATGTAGCCCATACAAATCCACAAATGAATTTATATCGGCAACTAATTTTTTAGCCGATATTTTATTTAGGAAACATAAATTATCTATTTTTATTACCTTTAGGTCTTGGTGGGGGTGGTTTCTATTCTGAACCTGGCAGGTCTGCACTACCCGTATGCGTACCGCATGATCCCGATCTTGGTCCAATCAGCAGTACATCCACATTTGGTACAATTTATGGCATGGAGTACAATGATGACGCCTTTGGTTCAGGTTTTTTAGACAAAGACGTACCATGTGCAGTTTGCCGTGTGAATTATGCGTCATCAGTCCTTATGATTCCTGGGAAATCAAGCTGTTACAGCGGTTGGAATTTAGAATACAAAGGAATGCTTGCTTCAGGTCACTGGGGCGACGCCGGAGCATCCAATTACATATGCGTTGATCAGTCGCCTGAAGTGTTAGAGGGGGGTTTGCGAAATGACAATGGATACAATATATTTCCAGTAAAAGCATATTGTGGTTCATTAAAGTGTCCGCCATACGTTCCTAACAGCATCTTTAACTGTGTGGTTTGTTCCAAATAAATGCAAAAAAATACTTTATCTATTCCTGACGCTTATTGTGCTTTTAAAACTTATGAAAAATAATGGAAAAAAAAACAAACACAATTAAGAAATAAATTAATCACTGAAGTTCTTTACACAAACTCACTATAAACATGTCATGCAAGTTGTCTCATGTTTAGTTATATATCCACATACAATTGATATACCGGATTAAGTGCTAGAGCTCGAAATTATGGTCTCGGTGGCCGAGTGGTTAAATAGTTCGATTTCTTTTGATCACGTGGTCTATCAATACTGAGATTGCGAGTTCGAGTCTAACTGCGGGCAGGTGCGCTCGACTCTAAAATAAATTCACATGGTTTTGTAGTTTTTCTATGATCGATGGTCCGGAGTTTTTCTCCGGGTACTCCGGCGTCCCCCCTCAACAAAAACTGGACTCCATGATATATTTCTGATCTCAATATGTATTCCAGTTAAGAATCTCTTTGTTTAAGAAACTGGATGGGAACTTTTTAAGCGTAAACGGGAACGAAAACAACTTAATTTTTATAATTTTTAGCAGTCAATTATGGAATTCAAAGTTGATCTGATACCGACTCTGCATCCGCAGGTAAAAACTTACGTAGCAATCAAATTTACTCCGCTGCCTCAACACGCCTTACTTTATTCCAACAATTCCAACAATCCTTCAGACTTGAATGATCTAGACATATCTGTATGAAATTTTTCTTATTTTTGAACGTTCATTAGACATTAAACATTCCTTTTACCAGACAACGCTGTAAATGCCGTTCATTAACACATAAAATCCAATCTGACTGACAATCCAGTTTGTGCACTTGTTCTGTGGACCAATATTCATGTCTTGTAAAAACCTTGATATAGCTATACCTTAGTTACTGAGAAGTTCCGTTGGATTAAAGTACGATTAGGACATAATAAACTATTATTTGGCGAACTACGCGATAGTTATAAAAACAAAAACATACTATTTTAGCATATTTAGTCATTTCTTGACACGAAACTTGAAAATACACAACATAAGCTATTACTACATTAATTTATATTTTCACAACGCAAAGCAAACATGTTTATCTCCGGGTACTTGTTCAAAAGTTTGTACATTGTACCTTTTAAGTAAATTTTTTGACAAGGATTGATAGTTTCCGTACCGAAAGTCAGGTTTTTTTCCGGGTACTCTACTTCCTCCCCAGTAGGACGCCATGATATACCTGAAAAATTGCTAAAAGTGGCGGTAAATAACATTCAAGCAAACAAACAAAACGAATGAATTTAACACGATGTTTATTTGCATGTCTGTCTGATAACTGGCCTTTTCGATATTATAAAAAATATTTAAAAAAATTTCAGTACATAGTATATGTCAATGCATGTATCTTTCCCGGATAAGGTGATTATAAATTTGATTCAATGTGTGACTGATCTGATTATTTTTTGTTGTTTTTTGTTTTTGACAATAAAATATGTTTCATAATGAGACGGAATTATGACTTAACATTATTCGCAAACAGTTTCCATTCGTTAACTGACAATGTTACAAAATATTAACAATATATTAATAATTACAAGCAAGAAATATTAAAATATATGTACGTCATTTTGGCGAATTATTATGACCTACTCTTTAACCAATTTCGGTTTGTCAATTTCTAAGCATGTTCATTTGTATATATTTTGGATGCATATCATTGCTTGTAATTAAGCAAACTCATCATTATAAAGGTACACATTTTCCTGTCACCAATGTTTATAACGTTTATGCTGTTAAACACGATTTAAGTAGCTCCTATACACGCACGTAGCCATTGAATGTATTCATTCACCCGTTGTCGCTCACAAACGCTTGTGTTTAATATTTAGTTCTGATAAAAAAGGATTGTAAAAATCAAAAACAAGGTTAAAATACTTGAAAACTTGAAGTTAAATGTTTTGTTCAAGCTTTACTTTAAATTAAATTCGTAAATACATAGAGCGGAAACATCTAGCATTTGTTCTTCCAATTGATAGATAAGGGACTAACAGTTTTCCACAAAACTAAAAGCTAAGAGGATAAGATATAACAGTTTTGATTCTCTTTAACAGGAAACTTAATGGGACATTTTTAAACGTATACGGGAACGTAAAATCCTGTTCTATTTAGCAATGTTTTCAGCGTTCAAAAAATGAAATAGAAAGTTTGTCTGATACCGATATGTGCCCATAACAACTTACGTAGCAGTCAAATTTACTCCGTTGTCGCTTATTAACTAATTCCAACAACCCTTTTGACGAATGAGCCTGATATATCTTTAATAAATTTGTCCCTCATTTTTATCGTTAATTTTGACATTTACCATTCTATTTACCAGATAACGCGGTAAATACCATTAATTATGACCGGACTAATTTAAGGCCAATCTTACACTGACAATCCAAAGTATTCATATGGTCATCTGGACCACTATTTTATGTCTTGTAAAAACTATGATATATCTATACCTAAATTAAAGGGAAATTTCGTTGGATTACAATTCGAACCTAATCAATTTGTATTTGGCAAACTACCCGACAGTTATTAACCAACAACAGACTATTGCAGCATATTTAGCTGTTTAAAAAAAACCTTGGCAATGCAATATTAGTATACGCTATTACTACACTATCTTATATTTTCACTACACAACGCACCCTTGTGAAATTTTGAGAATTGCCTGTTTTCCTACCGAAGTTCGATTTTTTCAGGTTACTCTACTTCCTCAGTAAAAACTAGATGCCATGATATACCTGCAAAATTGGTGGAAGTGGCGTTGACACCATTTAAACAAACAAAACAAGTGAATTGTACATCCTGTTTATTTACATGTCTGATGTCCTTTTTGCTATGAGAAAACTATTTAAAACATAGTATATAGTGTATGTCAATACATGTATCTTTAAATTCCCGTTGAAGGTGGTTCTAAATTTGATGTAATGTGTGACTGATCTGGCTGTCTTTTGTTTTTGACAATAAAATATGTTTCAACTAAACTACCAGAATTTGATATCATGAAGTTGCCAATGTCAGAAATATATAAAATACAAAACGTATTTCATAATGAGAGAGAATTATAAATTAAAATTAGTCGCAAACAGTTTCCATTCATCACGTTACCAGTGTAACAACCAATTGTTTCATCCCACTGGCGCATCTAGCGTTAACTGACATTGTAACAATATATTAACAATATATTATCGAGCACAAGCAAGATATACTAAAATACGTCATTTTGGCGAATATTAATTACTACTCTGGAACGAATTTTGGTTTGTCAATTTCCAAGCATGTTCATTTGTATATATATTTCGGAGGCTTATCATTGCTTGTAACTATAACAACTCATCATTAGTAAGGTACACAATGTTCCTGTCACCAATGTTTATAGCGTTCATGCCACTAAACAAAATTTATATAGATCCTACACACGTTGCAATTTTATGTATTCCTACCCGAGGTTCAAAAGAGTCACCCTACAGAGGTGGCTAGCACGTCTTCTTTTTGTCGATATGGCATGCTTTCTCTTTTGCGGTTGCCACAGTTAGATTAGGCGGTTGGAACGCACTTTAATGGAAAAACCCCATTTATAAGATGTCAAAAAAGATTAAACGTTACAAACGTTAAAAATTCTAAGTCAATAACAACACGCGTGTCTTTCAGTAGCCATTAAAAATATATCACAGTGGTCAATGTGATTTATGATTCGTAATCCGACTTGTGCTAAATATAACCTAAATGGTTATCTATGACGCTCGGCATTCAAAAACTTCATTGAAGCTCCATTTATGTTATGCATTGGCTTCCATACCTTCCATTTAATCTTATCTGCCACGTTATCTAAAATCTTATACTTGTTTGGCGTAAACTCAAAATGTCTTTCCTTTGGTTGTGTACCTAAATAACACTGTTAAATCTACAATGGAGAGAGTACGCTGATGAAACTAAACGGATTTTAATTAATGATCAAGACTATGCTGACACTAAGCAGATGCATCGCGATATTCAGGCTCTTAAAGAAGACATGGTTCAGTTAAAGAACAAGAACACAGACCAAGATGCACTAATTCAGAAACAGGCTTCCATAATAACTGACCAACAGAATAAGATACAGTCATGAAAATAGCATACAACAAATTCTGTCACGTTTGAGAAAATAGTTATTGTCCCGACTCTGTTTAAAATACAGTCTTTTTATTGCTTTCATATTATCTTTAACAATAATGGGATCATTTCCTCCGTTAAGCCACGTGCCTTTGTACCGACCCTGATATTTTTGCATCCCGTCTCGACAAGATATGTATTCTGTCTCAGTAAAAACGAGTGATTTGAAATACAAATAATATGGCTGTCGACTTAAATAAGATCAAAATTACTGTTCTTAGTACAGAAATAAAGATAACATAATAAATTTACATGGTCGATATTATTTGATAAAGAATGGAAGTCCATTATATTCTACGAGAAAACCAAAAATCATTGCGGTCAAAATTTAAAATATCAGGTACACAATGACACTAAGTGAAAAACAATTGGTGAAACTTGTATCCAATACCAGTTAGTGGTGTATGAACAGTTGCGGATATGACATGGGTACCCCCAATTATACTGACGAAAGTAAGGACAGACAGATACCATCGTCAAACAGTATCTAGTAAATATAAAAAAAATACTATAAACAATTGTGGTGACCTCATGTTACTGGGGCTGATAAATAAAAAAAACTTTCGCAAGTCTTTTATAATCCTTCATCGTTGTTGTAATCCGTAACTAAAAGTATACTTTGATTTTTCTTTCTGAAACTTATACGCTAAAATATCGTTCTTCGTGTTAATATTTCTTTATTGTTTATGAAACCTTAAAACAGTCGCTAGTTAACGTTGATGATGTTATATTACAACTCAAACTTGTACTAGTTATATTAGATGGGGACGTAAAGTGTGTCCTTCAAACGGGACAGAGATTGTTTTTTCTGGCAAGTAAAACTGTGAACAAGGAGTAGGTACTAAATTACTTAATGTGTGCATACTAGTAGATATGGACGGGAATCGTGCAGAAATGTGTATAATGGTTGTTATGACGAAAAACATGTATACAAAGGGATAATTTCTGGCATTCTGCCAAGGAAACCTTTAATGTACAAAGTGCGTCAGGAAGGTAATCTGTCAGCTGCAACCTGATCATAAGATATGACATATCCATTTTCATTTGTTTACTAGTACTTTATTGCATTGTTTGATTTCGTCCAGAGTTTTTTTTGCTATTTCCTGACCTACACAATTTCAGAATTAGCAAGGTAGGTAACAAGGTTATTTTTTGTCGAAATTATGAATTGTACGGTTTTTGGTTAAAAAATTCTATATATACTATTGAATAATTGCTTTAGCAAAAAATTTCCTGAGTGGGGTTTTTGATAAGTTAGCCGGAAATCAACAAACAATATTTTTATGATGGCGTACTGATCTAAGGAGAAATAGTTTATCCATATTAGGAAATAGATAGAGGGACCACAAATTGTTTTAGCTTCGGAAAGTGTGGCTGGAGAAATTGTAAATAAAACATACCTTGGTTTCGCTACTGGCAAAACACACAAGTTTTTCAACAAGAAATTTCCGATTCCTGTCTAAAAATAACAGATCTACGAACTAGGCAAACAATGAAATCACAAGGATACAAGTTGTCGAATTTATACTTAAACAATTGTTTGAAAGAATTGTATGCCAGGGTACGTCGCGTTAATGAGAGTACTACAGCATTAGTAGTTTAATTTTAATCTGACAACCATTGAAAAAGATCTTGTACAATCGCCGCATAACAAAAGCATAGATATTTTGAAGGGACGAGAATTATATGTAAAAATTGAGGAAAGATGGAAAGGCCAAAAAAAAAAAAAACTACAATTGACCTTGGTGCCATTCGGAAATTTTACGAACATAAACGGGTTTTTAATTTACATACACCTTATGGACTACAAATCAGCTAGGTATGGTTTGAACTATTAATGTACTTCTCTCGCAGTGGGCAAGAAACTTGAGAGAGATGAAGCCGTGTCATTTCAAAGTTGCATTTGATGAAGAACAGTTTGTGCACAGAGTTTCTTCTGAAGTAATTAAAAACCATCAGGGAGACCTGTGAGCTTGCAGGTGGGAGGATGTATGCTACAGAAACTGAATTATGCCCTGTTGCATCGTTCGTCAAATATGTAGCTCAACCTAATCCAAAGTGTGAAGTTTTGTGTCAAACACCAAGGAATTCTTTTGGTCAAAGTGACACATTCTGGTATGAAGATAAACCTTGAGGTAAATATACTCTTGCAGTTATGATTTCGAATATCTCAAAACAAACAAATTTATCACAAGAGTACACGAAGCATTGTATGATGGCCACATGCATTGCTGTTCTGGGCGAATCAGGATGTGAAGCTCGTCATATCGTCACTGTGCCTGAACACGGCAATAAATCTATGTGCATGACATTTCTGCTGCTCAGAAACTGAAGATGTAAGTGGGCCATTTCATTATTTGCAGCTGCAGCACAGTTATTTCTAGTTACAAATAGGAACCAGGAAAATGAATACTCTGCAACTGTGATGATTTAAATGAGTCAGACTTGGAATTAAACTCGGAATATGACAATATAATTGCATTTTTTTACAGAGATGAAACATAGCTTCTACCGTTATCTGACATTTCAAATGCACCACCATAGATGCCACAAAGGAAGGGAAATGATTCAAAAGCTCCAGTTGTTAAGTCCCAATCCATAATTCCATATCTTCATAATTGCACTGTTTAAATGTTTTATTGGTTCCAATATTAAAAATGTAAACAACTGGGTTGAATTTTATTTCATAAATTGTGTAGGTGTGGGAATAGCCGGTTATGACATTGGTCAAAATGATGCAAGTCTGTTTAAGAATGTGTGTGTGTCAAAATGGTATGATCGGAACCTTTCGATCGTTTGCTGAAAAATGCTTATCTTTTAGACCTTGTCAAATGGTATGATACAACTTTTCAAACGTTGATGAAAAGTTGCCTGTCCATAATTAAAAGTTAATTAAAAATTCTCTTTGGGTCTGTCAAAATGATATGCATTTTATTTGTCTGACAAAATGGTGTGATACTCTTTAAGTCTCGATCAAAATAGATGTGCAATTACTAGCGTCTTTCTATATAGACTAGTAATGGTGTATGACACGTTTTACATAGTTTTTATACAAAACACAAAAGTGTCTTTTGATTACACGTAACAAAAATGAAGTGATATTTGATATTCGGTGTAACCACTACTGACTATAAAAGGAGTGTAAATACCAGTTTAACGGACAAAATGACTGTGACAGACATTGCGCGACTCATATAACGGAAACGCTGTTGTTACAAAAGGCAAAATATGTCTGTGACAGATATTTTTGACTGCGCCAACAGAAAATATGCATGTATGAGTCTGACACACAGTTTGCGGTCTCTCACAGTCATTTTTACCCAATTAAATATGAGCCTCGGGAAATTTTCCATCTCTCGACTGTTTTTTTGGCAAATATCCCTCCAGTTTAATATATCTGTTTAAAAAGTATACTAGCTCGTATTAAATTTTCCAGACGGATCTACAGCCAGGCTACTTCAGCACTATTTTTTTATTGTTTTAATGTACCTTAAGGGAGATGTAATAACATTTTTTTCGAAGTCAAGGCATATTGTTGATCTTTAAAATGCTCGCCTTATGTTCAAGGCAGCACTATGAAATGTGTCGTCTGCTCTAAATGAGAAATCACTGTGTGCTATTCTAAGTTGATTATATAACCCTAATTGTAATGACGTCCTTTAAACGCTTTTGAAACAAATCTCTATTTAAATATTCAATCAAATATGGCTGATCCAGCCATTGTAAAAATTACACCCCCTTTGAGCTCAGTTTTTTGCGTACATTTCTTTTAATTTCTTTTTATTGTACCATTGTTTAGTGAAAATTCAATAGAGAAAAATTAACCACGATAACACCTCCTTGACTTTTGTTACGTTGTGTTTTAATTGCATTGAGCTTTGTTTACTATAGTTCGTCTGCTTTCGCGACGTTCAATGGTATTACGACAAATTTTGCGTGTTTTTGCCCGCCTCAACTGCATACGACATAGCCAAAAAGGTTCGAACCGGCGACAATCGTCTGCGCCTAGCCTAAATTTCTAGGTCAAACTTTACTGTATCAAAATGAAAGCGTAACCAAATTTCAAACTGCTGATTTACTGTGGGAAATAAGTATTGATTTAAATTTGCACCATTTTTGATCTACAAAACGAGCATAAACTCGATCAAATGCTGTAAACAGTTTTTTATTTGTCACAAAAAAAACCAACATAGTCACAGACACGTTGACTGATGATTTAGCAGAGCATTTAATTTTGTCGTTCTTTGTTCTGATTGTTAAGTTATATTGGTAATGTTAATAAATATACTATTTTTTTATATATTTCTTTTTTCTACCAAATATTCCAGGAGATAAAAATAACTTTGTAACAAGGGAGGATCTTGGAGGTTGGAACAGCCAAAATAAACAATTAACTATGTCGGCGCAAAGTTAAAAATTTAAATATTTTCAGATCAGAATCGAATATTTCATGGCTACCTGAATTTTATTTATTATTTAAATATTGGTAGGCATTATAATCATGATATTTACTACACGCTAACGCTCGAGGAAAAATATTATATGATTTAATATAAATTTATTATGCACATTTTAGACGTTGTTTATTTTCATAAACAGATTAAAACAAATACGGTTTAAAAAGTATGAGATCTTTAAATAAAACCACAGAAGATTGTGACAAAGGTGGCAGGTATAAATACCAACTAAATGTGCGTAATCAGGTGTAACACATGATTTTCAAGTTAACCACTACTGTGACCCTAATAACTTAACGGTGACAATTTCATGTTCCGTTGGCAACATGACCGACTTTGAATTATTGCTTATGACGGTTGCCTCGTGTGGATCACCTGAGTTATTTTGTTTTATCCCATGCATTGTATTGGTACAGATTAATTTGAATAGAAATTAGATTTATCTGTCTATTATCGGTTATTATATTTTTTCTGTATTATATGAAGTATTGATTAATGCTTCAGTTAGTTGTATTTTTTGTAGAATAAAAACATGGCGTCCGGCATTCTTGTTTTAAAAGTAAAAGGTTTTGTCATAATACCTGGCGACATATATTTGGAAAAAAAAAATGTGTCAGATATATTTTTGCTCAACTCTGATCAGACAGTCACGCAGAGTAACAAAATGTTGGTTGCATCCAAAATGATTGGTTGATTGATTAACATGACATTATGTAAGTTTGTTGCTTTTTCTTATGTCTTTAGTTCTGCATTTGTTTGTTTTCCGTGTTGTTTCAACCGCTAAAAATTTCATCTGAAACTTCTTGTCTTCAAATTTTGCAAGAGCCTATGAAACTCTTAGTATTTGGTTATGTTTTTGGGTTAGACAAGTAACATTTACCTATCTGATTTATGTATGATCGTCCAAAATGACTGAAGAGGAGTAGCATGATGGATATCGCATGTGGCACAGGAACTGCTTACCCTCTGCATCACACGAGTTCAATCTTTAGTGGGGTTCGTATTTATCTTGTTTTGGTTTTCTGTTTGTGATCAGTAAATTTTTATTTTTTGTTTTTCTAATTTTACTGTTATGTGCGTGTTTTTTAATCGATTTAACGTGTTTTGTTCAATTGCTTTAGGATTTTTGGTATGTTTTCATTTCCGTTACTTTTGTACCTAGTGTAACGCAGAGCATATTAAAACGTGCAAACACACAACCATTTCTATAGTCAGTAAAAAGCTGACACTGATACTGAAAACTATCATAGCGTAAGAATCTGCCATTTTTATATGGCGGGATCAGATTTATTAGTAAACGAAATATTTGTTGAATTATTTACTACAAACATCAGATCACAGATATAATTGTCAAACAAAAAGTTTTTACATACATATCATTTTAAAAGTTGAACCATAAACAAATGCGATTTTTAAACGGTAGGGTAACTGGCTTCTGTAGCTATACCACACATATTTTTAGCATTTCTAGACATCAATACGTATCCTTCCATTCCCCAGGTATTTCCCCAACTGAAAATACAAATAAATACAATAATACAATAATACAATAACATAACTATTAGTGGATTTTGATGTAAAATGAACATGCCTTATTTGTCATGTTAGAATTTTAAAGATACAATGTGTCATGATATAAACATATTTGTCTTAAGTATTTTATTACTCTTCAGTTTACGTTAATGCACTGTTACACTCGAATCATCCTCTTATATGTTCGCCTACTTTCACTTCCCAGTCTTTGACTGAAATGGCCCGGAGAATTTTCGATTGCAAGCGGAAACAAGTAGGTCTAAATTAGTCACAAAAAGCCGACAATACGTGAATACCAATATCGTAGAGAAAATGGATGTTTTTGATATAACCTAAGCAGTGGTGGTACTGTATTGATGTAAAGTTATCAATATGCTCCTGACAATACACAATCGACATGAATTAAAGGCCGATAAATGGTAGTAATAAAATCAATCAAACTCTACAGTAAAACATGCGATCTAAGTTAAAAATCACAAATGGTTAAGAAAAAAGAAACAAATATACAGAGAATTACTCAAGAAACGATTAGTAAAAAAACTGAGAAACCCATGCTTTTACAAATGAGTTGAGAACAACAAAACAAACAAAACGCAACACAAATGGAATAACACGTTCCTACTTAAAACCTAGAATGGGTTCAAGGTGCTACGGGAGTGTAGGCAATTCCACGCGTGGCCCCCGTCGTATAAGTCAGGTTAAAATTAAGTATTACTTCAACGTTATATTTATGTGTACTCATAATCCACTAACTAAAAAAGGATGGAAAGTTGTTGCGAAAAACAGATCAATGGTCATTTGTGACACAGATATTCCGTAACGGTGAACTAAGTCATAATGGAGAAAAAAGAAAATTATTCTTTACACTACCAAGGTAACGGAGATTCTACGCGATAAATATGGATGAGTTGCTAATGTCGAAGTTTTTTCCAGAACCATCATAATCAGATGTCTTTGATTTCCACAATTGATTTATTGCTTCTTAATTTGTACTCGTCCCGTATAAAGCAAAAATACTGCCTGCTTGAGGACGTAAGCAACCATTAAATCAATCAGTTTATATTTTGTATCACGGATGTTTCAACAAGCACCAGAAATTATGAATGCAGTCCATCATACCTGTTTTTAACAATCCAGTAGTCTTTTGATCCTTCTGTTCCATAACCTACAGCCAGCATAGCGTGGCATAATTGCGTAGTACTGCATGTCTTCTCTGTGTAGATGCCACTTCTGTACAACTGGAAGGAGGAGTGGCTAGCATCAATTGCGATAGAAATAGGTCCGACTGTGGCAACAGCCGTTTGCAGATCATTTTCACTTCCTTTTTTAATGTCTACGAAACCGGTATCTGTAGCTCCAACGTTGGTCTTATTAAATTTACATTTACCTTCCTGGAATAAAGGAAACACGTGTAGGACCTAATTAAATATGTTATTTTTTAACCTTTGTTAACATTGATTTATATTTGAAGACTCTTTAATTCAGACAATTGTTTTACATATTTAAAATGGTTTTCAAAATTTGTTCTACAAGATTGTTGGTTTTGCATACCTAACATTACTTGGCTAAAATAGTTGCATATCATATTCAACTGAAATTGAAGACTATAGATATATAAATATAAAAATACGTGTACATATTTTAGGTTTTATACAATCTTAACTGTGTCTTGAAAGAAAATTACTAATACAAAAACGAAAAATAGCAAAGAAAATCGACCGAACAACAAGAGACAAAAGTCAAGGGACAGTTACAAATCCGGATATAGACAAAACGCAACACGAAAACCAAAAACACAAATAGCAGAAAGAGAGAAACCCGAACCCAATAAAAACAATGGGTGCACTCAGGTGCTCCGGACGAGTAAGCAATGCCCGCCTCTAATTAGACACCCGTCGAGTGACTCATTGTCATGTGTAAGGAAAAGTCAAATCCGGGAATAGGAATCACTACCTATGACTCAGCAAAAATGTCAGATCGTATTTGAGCAGTCAACGGCAGGGATCGGTCTAGAAAATCGGAATACCGATCGCAGGATGTAGAATAACGTATAAGTTGTGAAATGTACACACCATACGCTGGAGCTGCTGGAATGTTGCTGTCGATGAACGGGAAGTGCTGAGATTTTACAAACAGGGAACAACAGAAAAATATTTTCAAATATTTACCATGACAACGTATATTTATGTCACCCAGAAAGAAAAAAAATGCATTTAAAAAATACCATTGCTGTGTATGGATAAGACACTTCAGTGTCAACTCCACCATTAACTTTTATGTAGGTAAAAGCCTGGTCCATTAACCCACCTTCACATCCCTGGTTACCTAAAAACGAACGAAGATACATTTTAATACATTTATAAACCACGACAGAAACAGAAGATGTTTGTTTAGATTGTGTGTATATTTTAAATGATTTGAAAAATATCAAGCTAGTTTTTATTGACCATGTGTCATTTAAGTTGAAATATTCACTGTTAAACACTAACCTAAATCATGTTGTACTATTAAGAGCTGCTGAAGGAACAAAGCTCTGAAAATGCGGTTAGGTTGTTTATATATTAGAAAGGATGGGTAAGTAGTTATACTGACCATATGTCGTATAACTTTCACCATTGTTCAAATAATAACATTAATAATGCTGCAATACTACTGAAACAAAGGTAATGGTCAGATTTACAAGCTATTAGTATCAGAGTTAAGCAGGTGCAGAGACCACTCAAGCACAGCAAACTAGCGTTTTTGAAAGACAAGTGACGTCATTGGAAGGTTCAGTTAATTGTAAATTTAAAATTTAATACAAAAGTGTTTTCAAATACAGTTCATTCATACTACGGGTTGTCTCTTTACCACACATTGACTCTTAAGATGGTTCGACGATACCTGGCGAGATTTTTTTTATATACAACTCCTTGCATTCTATAACAAAACAAATACCTTGTTTTGTGGAACAGTCCATTAAATTTTGTTCGGATAATGAAACCAGTTTTCCTGTCTTCTTGAATGTTTGTCCTTCAAGTGATCCGGTAGCTGAGAAAGCCCAGCAAGAACCGCATTGTCCCTGAAATTGTGCACATTTTACATTATTTATATATCGTGTTGAGGTCACAAGGGAAATGACTTTTTCTACTTTACGACCAAATCTTACTAGAAGTCAGGATCAATTATATAACTAAGTGTGTACTTATACATTATCTATAATTTTTTACTGTGGTCTTTATTGGTTGCGAAAAGCGCACATGTGCATAGGTAGATATCAGCTTTACTTATTCGAAAAATAACACGATACAATTGATCATCACAACTGATGACGACTGAGAAGTAGCACTTGTCGTTTTGTCAGAAGTAACAAAGAGAATTTACGGAAACAATGAATTTGAAGTAGTAGATACAGTTGTAACATCTTTTGGCCATATCCAAGGACGAGCTGATTAGTGGTAGACGATTTTGTATACTTTTGACCAGGCAAGTAATAAATTACTGGTAAGAATTTAAATTTTACCTCCATACCCTTTTCTGTTTCTTTTGAGAAAAATGTTGGTTTTAACTCACCTGATTTTTAACTTCCGTTACGTATCCCTTTGTTCTCCAGTCAACGGACGTTGGCAGGTTTTTCAGTTGTACTCCAAATGGTGCAATAAACTCTTGACCTGTTCTGGTTACATTGGACATAACGTATCCATACATCAAGGCTCTGAATTCGGTATTAGTCTAAAAACGTTGCGAATTTCTAAATAAGTCAGTGTTTTTACATGTATACTTATATATCGACAAAAGTTGGCAACATAAAGTTTAAATGAAATATTCAGAATTATATGTTTATTGTAAGGATCTGTTATTACTGTTATTTAAAACAACAGTAATATTTAGAATTATGTGTGTGTATTGTAACTTTTGATAATATTTTTTAAAATTATTTGTTTATTGTGTGATAATATGATTGTGATATGTCAAATTTCGTAAACAAAAGATGATGTAAATTTACAAAAAAGATATGAGAAAAACGTTGGCTTAAAAGTTAAAATCTTACCATATCAGCATATTCGTTTTCACCAAGAATGTATGAGTGGAGACCTCTATCGGCTTCAATGTTATGTTTCTGGATGATTCTTAAGTTGCTTTCCCAAATCAGCCGTCTAAAAGTAACGATTTGAAAAATGTTTTCATTCCATTCGACATTTTCACAATTTATAATTTAATAAATATTGCGTAAAAAATCACATTGAAATGGGCTTTTGCGTGTTTAACTGCACAATTTACATGGTTACAAGTTGTTTGTTTTGAAAACAGTTTAAGAGCTTTCTGATATTGTTTCAAGATTATACATTGACAAAATCTTTAAAATGGTTTTATTAGGCAGGGTTTTGCTTAATATTGGTAGTGTATTCAGCAGATTAGGTTTTAAATTATTATGAGCGAGTTAACTTGCTTGCCCCGTTAAATCGATAGATAACATAAAGAATATAAACAGAATTATAACAATAAACATAATTAAAACACGATTATAATTAACACAACCAAATGTACTGTCTTTATCAAAATAACATCATTTCTTTTGCAAACATAGTTTGTTTTCTTCAATATCTAGAAGTTAAATTGGGGTAGACCTCATTGTATTCAGTATGCATATAACATTAGAGGCACAAAACAACATAACCATACCTCATGATATGCTCTTCGTCAGCATACTGTTTTTTGTATAGTTGTTTGAAGGTTTCCCATTGGTTATCTAACTCCCGCGTGACGAGGGATGATGCCAAAGCGGCAACAACGACGGTAGCAATAACAAACAATCGGAACATCTAAAAATAAAATTTAAATTTGTTTATATTGATCTCCATAATTACACATGAAATAAATGTGGTTGCAAGAAACATGGTGAGTTTAAGAAAACACTTAATAAACAAATGGAAAAAGGACTAACACTATAGCACAATTGCACATTTTGTTGAAATGTTCATTACATTCAAGAACCTAAAAACTTACAAAAAATCGATTTCGCAAGTGTACATATTGCTGTAGTTAACAATCTAACATAGAAAGGATATAGCGGTAGATAAAAGACTTTTCCGATCAAAACATTTTTATATGCATGTATTGAAATAGAACGGTTCGAAGGAAATAAATTAATATGTTTTTATTTGTACTGCAATTAACCATCGCATCCACATTCATTAAAATGTAAAATTTAAGTTAATTTAAATTCTGTATTCATTAATGCAACTATTTTTCATATTAGTTCTGTGGAAATAATTCGAAATAAATAATTTAATTAATAAAAAATTAAAAAATAGTCACTGTTAAAAACATTAACTGTAAAGTTTATACAATTGCATTATAGTCAATGTTAAGGTGTTAACAGTACACAGTCAAAATAATTTCAAATACATTTTTATAAACGAACACAAATATAGTTACATAATTAAGTTTTTTCAATATTGTTCCCTCATTTTGATAAATTGAAAAATTAATGTGAAACAAAAGATCAAGATTACTTACATTAGTAGCAGCCTAAGTTAACTATGGGAGGTTGCTCGTTTTATACATCAAACTGGTCAGGCCCCGCGATAAGCACGTGAAAAACCCTGTGTGACTTCACATGATATTTAGCGTGGTTATGACAAGATTGCATCAATTTGTATAATCAAATATCTATCTTTAAATTGTTTACATGGATGACACGTGATAGATATTTTGTACTTTAAAGTGTTGAGGTGTGATGACTTGATGTTTTATTGTTTACGAAACGAATGGTTAATAAACTTGATGTTGTATTAAGATTAGACAGGATATTTGATCAGTCTACATCTTTGCTCTGAAATGACTTTTCAAAGTATTTTAACACGCAGAAATATCATGTTGAACAGTAGTTGTTAGCTACTGTACCACCTGAGTTCAACAACTGACTTTTTGTTGTGGATTGTGCTGCTTGTCTGCAGATTTCTGTTAGTTGCTGTTTGTTTTTCTAATATTTTGTCAACTAGTTTCATATTAAATTGAAAAAGTATCTTGAATTTGAATATTTTAGTTTTCTTTCACCGTTCACCATTGATTAGTATTGCAGACCAGGCCAAACAATATAAAAGCTGTTTAAGTATTCAAGTAAACATTGTCGCTTAACACGAAGCTAATAATACGGATTCTAATATGACGTCCTTCATACGCTATGCGAACACATTAAGGTTCTAATAAGCATTGGGCATTGTATGACGTCTCAATTAGAATTTCGACGTCATATACGCTCAACTAGAAAATTTCAAACTGGAACAATGCAATTTTGTTAAGATTTCTCAATATTTTAAGCTAAAAAGGTACGCATATTCAATAAATATATGTTTATGTCAATATGTTTTGCTTTAACATACTGTTTTGGGAGATATCTTATTAGTTTCAAAAAACAATATTACAATTGAAAGCGTCCTCTTAGTTAGACTCATAAGAATCGAAATAGATTATTGCAATTGTGCTCTTTACGAATTAGAACATGGTCAGACCTTATATTTGCCTTCATTTTATACCTCGCTATCGCTCAGTATAAAATATTGACAAATATAAGGTCTTACCATGGTTTAATTTGCATATAGTCCGCTCGCAATAATCTATTTCTTAATAAATGATTGAAATTTATAGTATTAGTTTTTTTTTAACATTTCAATTATGGGTTTGGTTTTGCTGTATTAAACACTTACTATCTGAATAATTTTACCATACAACACATAAAAACCATTCCAATAAAAACAGTGAAAACAAATGCATGTACCTAGGCATACCAATTTATCAATTTAACCGGAAAAGTATTGTTATTATTATGTGAGAGTACATATTACATAGATTTGTGTATGCTGCTGTACGTATTGCCCCCCCTGCTCGGTATTAAATAAGCGAATATAAAATACATGTGTGTAAAGAATACAACATCGTTACCCCCATGTGTTGTTTCTTGAACACACAACTGTTTCTTATATGCTTTCATCTATACAGTTTCTATCTCTAACCCCAAAAATGTACATCCTCACCAGCTAGTTTCTTATATTGTAAGATGGCTGGAATTTTAGGGAGAAGTGTTCATGACTAAATGAAAAATTTAAATATTTATAACATAACACCAGACAAATCATTGACAATACAAAATTGCTTAATTTACACAAATATCATTTAAAGTTGTGCATCCTAAAGAACGATTTTAAACGGTTTGATAACTGACAGCTGTAATTGTAGCTTTACCTCACATTTTTTGCATTTCTATAGATCGATATTTGGCTTTCCACTCCTTAAATTTCTCACCATCTAGAAAAACATAAATGCACACGTTATTGTTTTCATTCATATGTTTGTTTTGTTTGTTTGATAGTGTTTAACGCAATTTTTCAGCTATATCATGGCGTCCAGTTTTTCCCGGGGGAGGAAGCCGGAGTACCCGGAGAAAACCCCCGACCTGCGGTAGGAAAACTGGCAATCCTTGTCAATTAAGATTGGAGTCGACTACACCCTGCCTGCAGTGAGAATCGAACCCGCAATCTCAGTGTTGACAGACCACGTGATCAATAGTAAACGAACTACCTTGACCACTCGGCCACCGAGGCCCCTAGTTTTCATTCATAAGTATCCTGCCTAAGTTTGAATAATGTATTCATGTGCAGCGTACTTTTAATACAGAGATATAATCTTTTTATAAAAACAAAAATTTAATGCAATAAAATAAACAACCTGGTCTTAAAAATTTGACAAATTATATGCCTTCAAAACACGTTTTTGTCCTGTATAAGTCGTACAAATCCTGGGCTATTTCCGCCTACAGTATTTCGCAAATCGATATATGAGGTACAACAAGATTACCAAAACCAGCTACAAACACTAATAGCTATAAAATAACTGCAAATACCATTTACAGTCGTTTTTCGTCTGTCACTGACTGATACTGGCTGCAAATTACTGCACAAATGTCTGTAAAGGACTACAATCGTTGTGTCAGACAATATTTGCGTCAGTCTTTTATTGTCTATCATGGACATATTTTGTCAGTCATTAAACTTATTTCCGATGACTCAAAATGTGTCTGTTAAACTGTTAAACTGAGTGTCCGTGTACCCAACAATAAATGTCTCACACACACTAAATCGACATTTTTCCATTCTATGAGAAAACGACTTTCATAACGCGGAGTAATTAATATTTTTTTCAACAACGGTTGATATATATTTATTTCATACTATTCATTTAAATGTTCAGGATTATACTAAACTTCTCTTTTTCTAAATTGTACAAACGCCCACATAACGATTACACATGTTTTGCAATAGTAACGTTACAAACATAATTTAAATTAACAAGGACACAGTTTTAAAAAATATGATGCCATCGCCAATTTATTTAGTTATGTTGCACACTGTTAATGTTTCATTCAATATATGCATAAAATTTATTTAATTATTAAATAAAAAATCCATTTAAAAATAGTTATCAATCAAATACCACAAAAAAAGAAAATCAAAATAATAAAAAAAAGAATGGTTAAAGGAAAATAAAAGATCTGTGGAGCTCAGTATGGTACCAGACATGACATAAAGATATAATAGGCACAATGGTGGAAGTGTAGGTGCTTGAAATAATGTGGAACATAATTCTTAACCTACCTGCAGACAAAACTGATTTTGGCCAACAACCCCGTGGCAAGCGCTTAACGGTCACTACGTGAGCATACACAGAAAAGACAGGAACACAACAACATGCAAAGGCGGATACACATATGTTTGTTACTCTTCTACATATCCGGCTAGTTCATAGCTGAGTGAGTAGCCTTGGTTTTCTCTTGGCACTTCAATACTATGCAGTGGTGAAGGCTGTGCTACTTAGCAAAACTTAGTATAGACTTAACACTTTGAAAAGAAAACCACACACTGATAAAAAACATCCATCTTAAATTTGCAACATGAAAACTATGAACTATACAACATTGACTCAGCTGCCCTCGGTGAAGTAAGATTTGTTAAAATTGGCAGTATCAATGGTGAGCTCCTGCTGCCACTTCAGCTTGTGATCAACAACACTTGTGTCCAGCACAAACCAGTCCAATAAAACTCCTGAATGCACCTCCAGATCGGAGCATTTGCACGTGATACTGTTATCGAGAAGCATTAAGAAATTGCTGATATCTGCAGCACCTAGGTTTTGTGAGTTGCCAACTGTAAAACAGATCACATTATGGTTAGATTAAAGACGACTCCGGCATTAGAGAATTTCTACAGAGAAGAAGTAACAATTCCACAGGTTTGACCTACAGAAGCTGAAATCTGTAACCAAATGCGGAAGAGTTTGAATCCAGCCTTTGCGAGAGACAGTAATGTTTGCTCCAATGTACCTGCATTTGATCAGTGAGAGTCATTCAAGTCAACAGTGACTACAACAGCAGAAAAAGCGTGGCTTTGTGACCCGAAAGCATGAAGACGGGTTCGATGAAGTCAAGAGCTAAACAAGCTTATAGAGAAAACAAAGGAGGCTAGAAATGTTATGTTGAATTGGACCATTCGGTAGACTAAAGCCAGAGTCCATCGCAACAGTACACTACAAAATAAGTATCGTGGGCTAAAACAAAAGATAGTGGCCGGTCAAATCTTTGAAACTTCAAGAATAAGCAGATTAAGATCACATGAAAGGTTAGTATTTGGGCTGCATTCTCCTGTTCAAAACTGGATGGTGCTGACGGTAAATCATATGAAATCACAAAAGTTAGTGGACCTCATTCAATCTGTCCATAGCATCATACAAACAGTTTGGAACAAAACGAAATTTCCTCAGTACTAGAAAGATGCTTTTATTTCACTACTTTCTATATCTGGCAAAGTGTTTTCCCGTGTGTTGCTAACAGACTAAACATGTTTATGGATTCCTACATGAATCGAAGTGTTTAGATTAGGAGTTCATCGAGGCACTGTTGACATACAATTATGGCTGAGAAAGGTCCAGGAAATTTTCATGGAGTAAAATAGGCATCTCTTCATGGTTTTTTTTCTGGACTTTACTAAGGCAACCTAAATGCCCTGTAGAGATTGTCGTCTAAACTTGGATGCAATGATTTGTTTGTAAAACTAATTGCTTTTGTTTTGTTTGTTTGAACGATGTATAACGCTACTTGTAGCATTTTTTCAGCTATATCGTAGTGTCCAGATATTATTGTGAACAGGAGGAAAATTGAAAATCCTTGTTAGTTAAGATTGGGGTCGAGTGCACCAAACCTCCCGCAGTGAGGCCCGAACCAGCAACCTCAGTTGAGAGATCACGTGATCAATGGTTGATTTACTACTATAACAACTCGGCTACAGAGGCCATCTAAACTAATTACATCACTCTATACCAAGATGAGGGTGTACTCGACTCCTATCCTATCGACAAGGATTGTCAGTTTTCCTAACGCAGGTCCGGATTTTCTGGCTTCATCCCCCAATAAAACGGGACGCAATGATATAGCTGAAAAATTGCTGAAAGTGGCGTTAAAACACCATTCAAGCAAACAAAAAACAATACCAATATGAAGGCCGCAGTTCGCATTAAAGGTGAACTCGGACCAATTTTGGCAATGAATAGAGCCAAACAGGTCTGTGTGCTATCCCCTACACGTTCGATAAATATATATATATATATTTATTTATCTCAGTTGTGTTGCGCCATGCGTTTACCGATGACAACAGAGGTGTTTGCATACAGAATTGACAGCATGCTGACCAGTTCTACGTCAACAATGTCAAATCAAGGACTAAAATTCAAGTCAAGTACATTATCAGTACTAATTCTACATTTGTTAATAACATTGATTTTGTTTCACATAATATTGACGTTGATCAAGATATTATCAGCAGATTCTTTGTTAAAACATTTCACTTGCAAATCAATATAACAAACACCGAAGTAATGACTATTCTGCTTGATGCAGACAACAACATTCTAACAAAATAACACCCAAGTCTCGTACAGCTCTATCTACTACCATATTATAACTGCTATTGAAAACCCTCTCACACTATATTAACATAGTGTTCCAGATAATAAGTGGCTAACCAACTAATGCTCTCAAATATATCTATTGTTTATAGGTTATGCACGAACGTATATCTATACAATTGGACAAAAGTGAGGGACCACCAGGTTTTGCTTCAAATAAATAAAAAAATAATTGTTTCTGGTTCTTTGTACATATGTTATCAACGAAAGCTAGGTTTGTAGTATCTTTTGTTAAAATTTTTAAATCTCTCATTTCACGATACAATAACAATAGAGATTTTAAAAGCACTACCCTCAGCTTTTGAAAACCCAAGTTTGGCGCCTTGTTTCATTTCACCATGTGCACGTGCGTAACAGGTAACATTTATCCTGTTTTGAAATCATTTCAAAATGAACGTTACCCTCCATGTCAGAACATTTAAGAATTGCGTGATACTTTAATTCAGGAGGGGCGGCAATTCAGAGACTTGTCCAGAGCATGAGGAGATGAGTCCAAGAATTGCACCGGAAGCGTGGTGGATACACACGATACTGACTATTTTCTTGTGAATAAATGTTTTAAAATGATTTCTTCTTACATCTTAATAACCCTCAACCTGCCAACTCTTTGTATGTAACATTACCAGCGGTTCAAACTGAAACTTTTTCAAGTTATGATTTTTTTTGTATGCAGTTTTAAGGCATATTTTTACAAACGACATCTTGTTGGTCGTTTCTATGCATTTCGAATAGTAAAATCATAAACTTCTTTAAAATGGTCGACTATTTTAAACGAAACGTGAAATAAACAATGGATGGTTATATATTGATAAAATATTGGTTATAAAAAATCATCTCCGCCAAAAATCAAGGTGGTCCCTTACTTATGGCCAAATGTATATAACTATGTTACTGGATATTGGTATGATACTTATTTAGGAGTTGCAATACCAATCAGAAGCAATGTTCAATTATCAATATTTTCTAGTTTCTTATTCAGTTTGGGTGTTCCGATTCGTCTGGAGCTATCTCACAGTTGAGAAAAAAGCAGCAGTTTTTGGCAGTCAGCTGTTTTGTTGTGTGTTGACATCTCGGATTTCTTTGTATCAGCAAGTCAAGCAAGCTGAGCAGGTTTGCTCGTTTGAGGATCATGATGTAAGTTTTGAACTACCACAATTTGACATTAGTATTTGAATAAGCTGGCGTATCATGGTAGCATATAATTTTTTAGCGGTGGTCTTCTACGAGGTCCAGGCTTCTGAGCCTGTATACATGAATAGTACAGTCTAACTGCCCGATACACAACATTTTTAGAATTTTTGTACCACAACCTTTTATTGAGAAATTTTACTTGAACTCTAAATTTGAGTTTTACGATTGCAAAATGGAGAAAATACAATTAAAAAAGGTAGCAAAATGACAGACCTCAGGCGAAAGACCCTCATAATAGGAAAGTTATGATTAGAATGAGGCACACTTACTTAAATTACATTTGTAATAAAAAAAAAATGTTAGAAGCCAATATATTTCAGTATAAAGATGAAGATAAGTAACATTTACATTGTACTTTAAATGTTTGTTTTGTCGTTCTCAGATGGCATCATTAAAACCGAGCTCCCCTGTCTATTAATATGTATATAAAATGCATATAAAAGACTCCTCTCCTAAGCCCCGAGTGCTTTTGTCGAGGCGAAATTTTTCAACACCGGCATTTGACATTGACTTGTTTTCTAGTGGCAGTTGAGTAATATGTTGCTCTTGTGTATAAGCGTATGACCATAAGGTTTACCTCCTACGAGTAATGCCCTTTATTTGTAGTTAAAAATGGCCTGTATGGAATAACCTCTGAACAAGCATGGCGAGTTTATGTAAAAATTACCATCGCGTCACGCGAATTTTTGCCACTATCGCAAGCATTAACTAACGGCTTAAGAAAAAAACTTTAAATTAAACTGATCAACACAGCAAGCCTTACAAATTTCTTGATTAATGTGAATCTGTGTATGACTTCCTGTGACAGTTAGAGATATAACTAACAATTTCGACATTTCAGGTTTCTTCTATAACAACAATAGCGCAACTGTAAATTGAAAACATGATCAGCAAAGTTTATTTTTGGTCTTCAACTGAAGGATGACCTCAGTTTTCGGATTGTAAATTTAAATTTATACACGCTATAGTAAAACTGCGCATTACAAAAAAGCAATGGATAAGGCCTAAAATTCTTTCAGTGTCTAAAAATTGTCCTTCATTACTGACATTTTGTTTAAGTTCAGCCTTTGCCTTGTGACCTAAACACAATAATTATTATAGATAAACTATGTGCTAGTCTTAAATGACGACTTCGTGGTGGAGGGATTCTCATTCCTTGGCAATTTCTGATAACATTTGCAATTCTTAATACATACATTCACGGATATCTTCAATCAGGCGTTGCAGGCTACGGGCAGCCTCTTGATTCTGAAAAGTAATCTTAACAACAGAGAGTATTACACACACCAAATTACAGTACTAAGATTAATAGAAAACAAAACCGACCGAACAACAAAAGAGGGACAATTACAAATCCGAATATAGACAAACATATCCAACGCAAAACAAAAACACAAGGCACAAAAACAGAAAGTGAGTAATCTGAACCAATAAAAACCATAGGTGCACTCATGTGCTCCGGACGAGTAAGCAGTGGCTTACACATAATTATACACTTATGTTAACATACATGTGTTAATACCCGTTTTTGCCAAGTGATATTAACCTATAATATCGTGTTTATTTGGTGAAACGGAAATGATTAAGACATATTCAAACTGGTACACTGCTGACAGTAATATGATCGGTAGGACTATGTACTCGACTTCAAATTACTGCTTGCAACTGATGTCACATGTGGAACAGGAACTATTTACACTTTAACCATCCTTTTATGAGTTGTGTTTTTGATGTTGTATGTGTTGTACTTTTTTAATGTCTGTGTTGTTTCAACCAGTAACGGTTTTGTTCATACGTTCTCCTGTTTTCTTTGCAGTTTATCAAATTTACGGTTAAATGATTTACAGCTTTATCAATCTGCTATATATTTTGTAATGTCTGGTAAATGATTTAGAGGTTTATTAATCTGCTATATATTTTGTAATGTCTAACCAATTTAGATGACACATGCGCAGCAGTAACGGCTCAACCTATGGTGTACGAAGTTTACCCGTTTTTAGTGATGTCTTGTTACTTTCCTTTTTTCTGTATTCTGCCCAAAACATATATGTGTTAATGCATGAGTGTTAAACAGAGCATATGAACACGTGTAAACACATCTTTGCTCTGGTCGATATAAAGCTGACAAATGTTCATCATAATATGAGTATATAAGTAGGACTATCTGCATTCAAGGAAGTTGTAGATATATAGCCAGTCAAAATCGACTGCGCTTTCGTCATACAATTTTAGCTCACTTGGTTTGTATGCTTGTTCCGTAAATCGGGGGTCAATGCCAAAAAGAGACACTGGTGTTGATTCGTGGTCTTTGGCTACGCTAAGGAACCAACTCTCAACATATTGTTGGGAAGAAAGATTAATTGGTTAACTCAATGCTTATTCATATTTACTACAAATATCAGATCACAGACACCATTGTCAATAACACATTTTTTTACATAAATATAATGAAAAGTTTTAATCCCTACATTAATTCAATTTTAAACGGTTGGATAACTGGCAGCTGTAGCTATACCACACATATTTTTGGCATTTCTAGACATCTGTATGTATCCTTCCATTCCCCAACTCTTTCCCCAGCTGTAAAAATATTATGATATAACTGTTATTTTTGTTTATACATAATTTACATAGTATGGCATAATTTATTTATTTGCTGCGATAGTGTCAATGCAAGAACATTATCCTTATCTTTATACATTTAGATACGGCAGAATAATAAAAAAAAACATTTCAGAGATATTGTGTACTGTTTCATATGATTCCTCATTTTACTTTCTTGTCTGTATAGTGTATAATACTAATTTTAGTATTATGATATGTGACAAGAAAAATATTTTTAACACGTGGTCAAATAATATTTGAAATAAACAATATTAAATGTTGTCACTCGTTTGCGGAAGAATACATGACATTTATTGTGACGTCATCAATCAGTCAAGCGTTGAAATACCAAGCAAGCTTTTAAGGAAAGGACAACTTTCCTAAGCATTAATCATTTAAAAGAAATTCAAGTATAGCAGGAAAAACACTACTTTAACATGGAGGGATGACAGAAAATTATTAATTACTTGCTTGTTAATTTGGTTTAGTCTTGAATGTAATGGAAATACCTCCTGAGGGTATTAAACAACCATTCAATCAATCAGTCGGTCAATATTTTGTTTTGTCACTAATGTTTTATCTTGTATCTGAAAATACAATTGCACATCTAATTGTACCTGTTTTTAACAATCCAGAAGTCTTTTGATCCTTGGGATCCATAACCTACAGCAAGAACACCGTGATCTAACTGAGTAGAACTACATCTCTTCTCTACGTAGATACCACTTTTGTATAACTGGAAGGAGGAGTGGCTAGCATCAATAGCTACGGAAACTGGTCCCACTGTGGCAACGGCGGTTTGCAGATCATCTTCACTTCCTTTTTTGATGTCTACGAAGCCGGTATCTGTGGCTCCAACGTTGGCTGCATTGAATTTACATTTACCGTTCTAAAATATAAAAAAAGAAAAAACATCGTAGAACGTTATTAAATATTTTATTATGAGAACTTTGTATTTGAAAAGTCCCAGCTGTGTTCAATAAAACTTTACTAATGGCATGTAATACTATATTTTTGATTGAAAAAAAATATCGTTCGCATTTGTAATTGCTTAAAATAAATACTTCTGATTTTAAAAAGAATAACGTTAGATTAAAATCATACCACTGCTTTGTATGGGTAAGATACTTCCGTGTCTATTCCATTATTAACTTTAATGTATGTAAAAGCCTGGTCCATCAGACCACCCTGACATCCCTGGTTGCCTGGAAATAAATAAACACACATGTTTATCTACTAATACAAAGTTTCATAGCAAACGCTTTTATAATTATATTGCAGCAGGTTTAAAGAAGCCGCTCAAGGGGAGTAAAAACCATTTTCTGTACATATCGTCACAAGGTTCACTTAATTTGAAACTTAATAAAGGGCACTGTGTAAATACCGCTTTATTTAACGTGGTTTTTTCTACAGCAACATGCGATAGTTATTTTATGCTCTACGTTTGCATTCGTTGTGGTCAACGATTACAGGGAATGTTCTTAACACAACTTCGTACACGCTAAAACAAAACAAATACCTTGTTTTCTGGAGCAGTCTACTAAATTTTGTTCGGATAATGAAGTCAATTTTCCTGTCTTCTTGAATGTTTGTCCTTCAAGTGATCCGGTAGCCGAGAAAGCCCAGCAAGATCCACATTGTCCCTGAAATTTGAACATTTTACATAGTAGATCATTTGTTGTAGTGGGCGAAAAAGGATAATTTTTACTCATCGACCATACCCAGCCAGATATCATGATTGAACTTATTGACGCACTAAGGGTCAATATACCATTATCGAACAAGGGCAAAAGTGAAATTATAATAAAAACTCATAAAAACATATGCAAATTTATCTCTGGTTTGGTTACATCGTACGTTTGATTTTTCGCAAAAACCAAAACAACAAAAACAGATGGGATTTTACGGAATGTCGAAATAAATGATTAAAGTCTTTCACATAATGCCTAGATGTTCTACTCCAGGCCAATTTGTTTGTTGTTGGTAGATGGACTGGAATTTTTTTCAGGACAAATATTGTTTTCGTCAATACGGAAACGTGTAGATTATATTTTTTTAAATATAGTATAATGAAAAAAGGAAAGATTTAAAGCAGTTTAAATTTTTTTCTGTCCAGAAGTCCAGAAAAGATATACTGTGGTTTCATATCTCTTCCTTGGATTTCAATTTTCGCGGTTTTCGTGGGTATTATCTACCCACGAAATCAAGAATTGAACGACGTATTTTATACGGGTGTTTAATTTACCCGTAGCGCATGAATATCGAATGTAAAAAAATTATCACAACCAACTGTATTTGTTTAGGTAAACTTCAAACTGTATACTTAATATTTAACATCATTCGGGGGTTTTTGTCGATAAGAATGAAACAAGACATACGAAAATGTATTATTTTAACAATATTGTGTACAAATGTGTACTCCAAAAGACAAACAGTCAATTTCCGTTCGTGTATTCGACGCGTATTTTCCTACATACAGTGGATTACCACGATATAAACAAACAATAATATTTATCATTTTAAAGTTAGTTCATCATAAAAGACGTAATTATAATAATTCCCACAGACGTTTTTTGTCGTCTAAATAGTCTGTAAAATGATAGAGAGCATTTCGAAAATTATTTCCTGTTACGATTCAACGTGTTCGAGCGTTTGAAATCTCGCAATTAAATATAAACAATATTTTAATGTTTTTGTCAATGCTCTTTCTCTTATTAATTACTGTAAAAGCATCTAATTAACGAAAGTCATAAATGACAAGTGTAGCTATGGCCTATGGGGTCGTCACACGTCAGATAAACTTCACTCGCTTCCGTACACCTAAAGACAAATCAATGCTCTTTCTCTTATTAATTACTGTAAAAGCATATAATTAACGAAAGTCATAAATGACAAGTGTAGCAATGGCCTATGGGGTCGTCACACGTCAGATAAACTTCACTCGCTTCCGTAAGACAAATCAATGCGGATCGGGAAATAATTGGGGGTTATAATTGGATGTGCTCATATAATAATTATTTGTTTTAACAACTACAAAATGTACAAGAATTTCACCACAAATACTGATTTTAAAATTAAGTGTACATTTGATCTGGTGATCCACGAGTTTATGTATCCAACGAAATGTATTTTTTCCTCAATCCACAAAAATTATTAACAACGAATGAAAATAAAACCACATTAAATTACTTTTAAAAATTTCCCTTCCCCCCCCCCAAAAAAAACAGTTGAACGTTAACCTGATTTTTAATGTCTGTTACGTATCCCTTGGTTCTCCAGTCGACGGAGGTTGGGAGGTCTTTCAGTTGAACTCCTAGTGGTCCCATGAACTCTTGACCTGTTCTAGTTTTATTTGACATTATGTATCCGTTCATCATGGCTCTGAATTCAGTATTAGTCTAAAACATTAACAATTTTTAATTATAGGTCTGACAAGTTTTCGTTTAGTATAGAACCTTGAAAGTTATTGATAACAAAAAATAACAGAAAGTAAGCATTAAAATAGAAAACGAAAAAAACTGACACTATAAAATTTTTATTTATAGATTTACAGAAAATACAAACGAGAAAAATACGTAATTAAAATTTGTCATCAAATTGTAGTGGTATGTTAAAAATCTTTCCTTTTGAAACATATTTAAAAAAATCTTTATCAATGGATCAAACAAATCTTAGGAAAAAAAAATTTCTAGGGGGCTCTCTTTTCACAGTTATTACTTACCATATCAGCGTATTCGTTTTCACCAAGAATGAATGAGTGGAGACCTCTATCGGCTTCAATGTTGTGTTTCTGGATGTATCTCAAATTGCTTTCCCAGATCAGACGTCTAAAATTAAAGATACACCCGCATTAATCATAATAAAATAATTTAGTAATAATTTTTTTTTAATGAAAACAATTGTAACATGGTGGACTGTGTGATGTTTAAAGCCAAGGTACTTTTGTTTTTGAAAGAGTTTTAATGCTTTAATTGCATCCATGGTTATAATTATAGTTTGATAGTCCAATTGATTTTTTTAACTTCGCAAATTATGTTTGATGAACAAATAAACATTCAGTCAAATCTGGTGTCAGATATTTCGTAAAATATCGTCATAAAGCAGATTGCCTTTATAATGAAGGTAATAAAAACAAATACCGCACATCAAGAAAACTGTAAAAAAAATCCACAATCAGTCACCTTTACCGGTAATCTCGAGATCCAACAACCACAAAGTAACTATAGCAGTAGACGTGACTTGACACAATCTCAAACGAAATGTTGGATAACCATGTTTTATTGTATGCCAAACCTCCTCCGCTTAATGCCGGTTACGAAAGACTGATCTTAACCTAATTTCTTCATAAAGGAGTTTCTTGCTCTTTTAATCAGGTTTGGTAAAAACTATTTTACGGAACTCAGCTGGCTTGCCAAGTAGATGCACAGTTAAGAGGTAATATCTCATTAAACAACCATTTAGTTATGAAATAACATTAAAGGGATCAAGGCGCGTTTTAACTGTTTCTAACGAATAAGTAATTAAGCAATTAATATCAGAAACTTTTAGAAGACAGAAATAATGATATATGAAATTTACTGGGGTTGACTATATGGCGTAAAGCATCAAGACAGTACCTCATGGTATGCTCTTCCTCGGCATACAGTTTGTTGTATAGTTGTTTGAAGCTTTCCCATTGGTTATCTAACTCCCTCGTGACGAGGGATGATGCCAAAGCAGCGACAACGACGGTAGCAGTTACAGCCAATCTGAGCATCTAAAACAAAATTTAAAATTGTTTTCAATGACTTTATACAAAAGTAAATTTTAGAAACAATCTGGACAACAAACGTTTCATTGGTTATATAAAATATCTACTTTTATAATTTCATATAAGATTAATTTTATTATCTTTTAACAATAGAAGAGGATATATATGTACATGTCCTGCTCAGAAAACAGAATTATATAGTCAATTTAAAAAGTTTAAATCAAATGAAATGTAGACTTGGACATGAAATATAATTTATGCATTTACATGTACATTTTGTTTTAGAATATATAAATACACCTTCCTAAAAATATGCATCTAAATTTTCAATGTGTAAATGCATGAGCATACATATTTATGATAGTTAATAAATTCACATACACAGAATATTTCTTAAGGGATTTTAACAAAAAAAAATGTGTCCTTATTATTATAACAATTTATGTATATGCATGTAATGTTTAATAGTAAAAGATCCCAACAAAATATAAACAGCTGATGCAATCCACGCTTAAAACACAGTTACAAGTCAAACATATGATGTAGGTATCGTTAACTTTTAAGAAAAGCAAACGTCAAATCAGATATTCACTATTTTAAAAAAATTTTTACACTTTGGCATACTTCGCATACAAACCTACACAAGTATATGTTGTTTACCAGTTTATGTATGTCAGTAAAATGACCGTTAATAAAGTAATATGACTTGCAAAACTGTTGAAAATTCGGAAGCAGAGTTTACATGATTAAACCATTGACCGTGTACAAAACGAACATAAGTTAAAAAAATTCTTACACATTTTTATCAAACAAACGTAAACACAGAATTTAAGTATTTTATGTTAAAATTCGTTCTGATATTTCACAAGTTTGCAAACATGAACTAAACCAAGACCAAGATCACTTACCTTCAAATGCGTCTTGTGAACAGGATGAAGTTGGCTTCATGGTTGCTAGTTTTATAGATCAATCTAGTCAGTCCCGAGATAAACACGTGACACTCACTGTGTGAATTCACATGATATGTTGCAATCAGATCTGACAAGACTAGTGTTACGAATTAGTTTATTCGAATATTTATCTCTACATGGCTGCCACGTGATTGATATTTTTGTTCGCTTATGTTGTGGGGTGCTATTTAATAGTCTACGAACTAAATATATTCGATGATGATTAGACAAGAGACATTTATCAATCTACAGTTTAGTTATCATTTGAAATGAATTCTCAAAGTAGTTTTACACTACGAGTGTCCCATGTAGAATAGGAACTGCTTTTCCTCAGTAACACCTGTGTGCGGCTCCGGTTTTTATTTGGGTTAGGTGCTCGTTGTCTATGGTTTTCTATTTGTGAGCAGTAGTTTTTGTCGAAAATATGTTTTTTCTAAATTTCTGCCGACGAGTTGATTTAATATTTGAATTATGTATCGACATCTTTTGTTTTTACGATGTTTCGAAATATTATTCGCGGCCATGGCAACAATACCCACTGTCGTACTATACAAGTGCACATTTTCGCTGAGCACAAGGCTGTTCCAGAATAACAGAGGATATATGAATAAAGAAGTGACGTATAGAGTACTTTCGTTTTAAACATTTAGAATTATCCACTTCCGTGTTTGCTTACGTTATGTGAAAAATAATTAAATAAATGTATAAATAATGTTTACTTATCTTGTGCTTTACTACACAACGAAACTAAATATTTTTAACATTCTCACATTAACACAACGAAACTAAATATTTTTTTTACATTCTCACATTAACACATACCGGGAGTAACTTGAAAAAGTAAAAAGAAAATATCAAAGGAAACCGACCGAACAACAAGAGCCGAAAGTCAAAGGACAATACAATCCGAATATAGACAAACATATACAGCGCAAAACAAAAACAAAACAAAAAAACAGAAAGAAAGTAACGAGAACACAATAACAATCATGAGTGCACTCAGGTGGTGCGGACGAGTAAGCAGTGCCTGCCTCTAATTAGACACCCGTCGAGTTATTCATTGTCATTTCCAGGAAAAAGTCAAATCCAGGAATAGGAAACACTGCCTATGACTCAGCTAAAATGTCCGATCGTAGCGATCAATTAAGTCATGGTGACTACCATAGAATTTCTCGAGAGATAACATCAATATAGGTACAGCAGACCATTGTGAGAGTAGTTTAGTGGTCAACAGCAGTGAGCGGTCTAAAAATCGGAATACCGCAGGAAAAATGATCGAAAACAAAATTATGATGTGATGTGCTCTGTATGATCATTCTATAGAACTGCTTCACTATACATTAACGTTTTACCCGTGATATGCCAGTAATACTTAGGTATCTATAACAGTAAAACATTGTTTATACCGTAACAAATCTTGTCAACAATTGGGACAACTGATACAAAATTTTAAACGTTTCTATTTCAACCCTCCTCATTCTCCTCTCTTTCAATAATGAGTCATTAGCAATCGGTAATTGGTGCTTTTTGTTGCATGCCTAATTACTAATTACATTTTAACGAGCCTAGAGAGCATTGAGCTAAATGTTTTCTGCTCTCAGTTGTTGAGATGCCTTACGACATAAGCTTTTTTATGCGACTGCTGAAATTTATTTAATAGTTTATGTTAAATCCAAGTAATTTGACAATACCATCACAGATGATATTTTCAGTTTAAATATTTAAAATTGGGTTATCTAATCAGTCTTATAATTACCTAAGTGGCTTTGGATCTCTCAAGGTTCGCTTTAATGCAATCATTTTATTAGAATATTTTTTAAAAAAATATTCAAAAGTGCTAATATCATGTTTTCATTTGAACAGCGTAAAAAGTGGAATATTGTGCCAAAGAATTTGCATTTTTCTCGAATGATTCATTGTTTTAGTAGTGCTCAAAAAGAAAAAAAAACAGAGACTTCAGTTACATTTGTCAGCTCATTTCATTAAATAGAGGTATTGATGTTTAATTGCACTTGTATTGAACACTGGACATAACGCTAAGTTTTAGGTTACCATACAATTAATATATTTCAATGCTAATATCTGGCGTGCCTTGCCTTCTATAAGATCTAGCATTTAATCTGCCACATTAAGGTGAAATCCAAATATCCTTCTCTTGTTTGCTTATTTTAAAAAAAAAACTGGAATGAACATGCTTCAAAAACAGATTCACGGATTTTAATTAATTACTGTGCCAACAATTAACAGATGCATGGGGATATTTAGACGCTTAAAGCAGACACGTTACAGGTGGAGACCGTGATCACATACTCAGACACACTACCGTGTTTTGATCTGTATAATTCGCACATACTCTCTTGTAAAACATACATTTAAACCCATTATACATACGAAATGTTTTCCAGGTAGCAACATAAATGCTAAATGTTGTTGTATTTTAATTTTAAGAATTATGTTTATATCTTTTTCGCGGGGATATTCAGTAATAACAAAATCGCTCTCTAATGACAGAAACAGGCATCTGTAATAACTGGTCAACAGATCTAGTACGTTAACATATGAACAGTAGAAACGTGTGGCTAACAAGACTCAGGTTGTGCTGATGTAGAATCGTGTGGCTAACAAGCCACATAGTGTGCTGAAGCAGAAACGTGTGGCTAACTAGCTTCAGATTGTGAGGAAACAAAAACGTGTGGCGAACAAGCCCCAGATTGTGATGAAGCAGAAACCTGTGGTTAACTAGCCTCAGATTGCGCATTTGATAATGGACTACATGTGTGAATATATGTAGATACGATCGAAAATTAACCAACGGGAAAAAGGGATCGGCCAACTGTACAGAATTTTGAATGCTGTTGGAAAAGTATGGAGTTGTGAGTAAGGACGATAAGTTAAGCCGTTTCGCGGCTACAATTAACTAACATACTATTTTCCCAATATACAAAACGGGTCGTTATTGTGCCATGAGAATGACACTTTCAAACCCCGTTACCAACTATAGTCCGCGGTCAGGCTTTCAGAATTAGAACATGATAACGCAAAACGAGAAGGCCTCCCTTATCCGCCCACTCCTTAAGCTAAGCAGCTTTGTCCGCCGAGCACTGAAACCCTCTCAATGATATAAGAACATAGTTGACAGTAAATAAGTGATGCAAGATGGGATCACTCGTAACGACGTGAAATCTTTAACGCGCAAACAGCGCCACACTATAGAAATTGCTTTTATACTATGATGAGGATGATGGTTTGCAACAAAATTCAAGTATGATTTTTATATCGCTGAATGGTTTTGCATGCTAGTTTGGTTTATAGAGTATAATATTTCATTTTAGGTACAATAAGTTTCTACCTTGACACAGTTTGGCACTGTGTTTGTATAATTTGATTAGATGAAAATTTTATTATCTTATTAAGGTCTTTCCCCTTTTCCAAGGGAAAGACCTTCTTGTCTTTCTTATGATTATTATTATTATTATTATTATTATTATTATTATTATTATTATTATTATTATTATTATTATTATTTTTCTTCTTCCGCGGAGGTTTGCCAAAAAGTGTCTGGACGTATCATTTCGATACTTGGTAACATCAATCGGTCATATCCGGAGATGACATGGCTCATGCTTTTAGACCGATCTATTTTTAGTAACAGAGTTATCTGCCCGAACACGAAAACCCTTGTTAGCAGATAAACTCAGAAACCGTAACCGATTCTTAAAATCTGAAGAGTACAAAATGTTGCTGGACCTATGGCGATGATTTGTCATGCAAATTTTTTTTTTCCAATCGACTTCCTGTTTACGCGTTTTTGACCTGAAAAATGTCGCAACGCGTCAAATTTTTTTTCTCAAAAACCGTAAGTCCTAGAGACTTGGGACCACCACCATTGATCATAAGTGACATATGTTACATTTAAAAATGTCAAGGTCAAAGGTCAAAAGTCAAGGTCAAAGGTCACCATAGGTCTTGTTAGCACTATATCTCGCAAACCATAAAAGATAGAAGCAGACAATAAATGGGAAAAATACTCCACTTATTGAGACCTTCATTTGGTACATTTGACCGAAAGCTGTGCGATGAACCGTTTTCGAGTTACTGCCCTTGACGCATTTCGGTTAATCGGTTTTTTGGTTAAAACTTGAAAACGGTTAGAGATAATATAGTAAACATATAGGTTAAACATAATCAGTAGGAAAAGAGCTTCAATTTGAGCCAAAGGTCAAAGGTCATAGGTCAAGGTCATACCATAGCAACAAGGTGACCGTTATAAAAAGTCCTTAGCAACCATATATTTTTGGAATCAGAATGATGTACTTTACTGAAATATGTCATTTCATGACCGGAAGTGGTCTTTTGTCCATAGCAACGGAATGAAAGTCCTTAACAACCCATATATTTTTTGGCTCGGGACCACTTTCTTTACTCAAATAACTCATTTTTATGACTGGAAGTGACATTTTGTGCTATAGCAAGACACAAAATCCCATAGCATCAACTAACTTTTCTTACTTCAGAGGAACAGTGGGAAAGACCTTCTCATTTGTTCTCAGAACAAATGAACTTTTAATTATAATTTGTATTGTTTGTGGAGTTCACACCAAAAACGTCCTCATAAGAACAAAAGTTTTTATTTAGTTCTTTATTTTTGTCGCAATTAATCTGCTTACAGGAATGGCTGGAGGAAGAAGGTATTCCAATCCTGGCCGCAATGTTAACGTTTATATTTCAGACTTCAGACTTGGGTTCTTTAAGCAGTGCTTAGAACTTTGAGACTGTATTTGAAATCGAATACAAAATTAATGCTTTCGGAGATAACCCGAGGACAAAGGCGTTTGCTAAGCAAATCATGCATCGTGTACCTTAACAATACCCGGGAAATCGCGTTTTTCCTTGATGAACAACTGGATACTCTGGAAATTTGATAAATGGTTTTCATGGGCGCACGGGTGCATGACATTAATTTGTTCTGATGTGCCAGATGTTTAAAAGCAATTAAGTGCACAAGATGATAAAGTATACATTCTGTGAAAAGTCAAAGCATGATGTGGATTATTAAAATATCCAACCTATGTTCTAAAATGTTTCGCCTGTTCTACATAAATATCTTACTAATTTACTGTTGCAAGATTGCTAAACTAACACGTATCATAACATACGTGATTTGCATGACTTTTATGAAGGAATAGAACGTGTAAGTACTGCCGATTAACTGACAAACTTAATAATTCCCTCATTTCTCTCAAATCCTGCATTGTGGCAACTACAAAAGAATAAATGATCCGTCCCCACCAAAACTTAACCAGTTAAGCCCCTATTAGCCAGTCCCAATTAATTAATTGATTTATTGTATGTTAACTGGTTCTCGTCCAAAATAAGGCTATAATACTGCTCATGACGTTAATCAATAGCTTTGAGTTTTCTTAAACAGCAAAGCTCGAAAAAAAATTTCTTTTTGAATAATTTTGCGCGTTGGTATGTTGCCATATGTGCATTCGTGCCAACGCCAGGTCAATTGTGAAAACAGATAGCATGTAATGTTATAAGCTATGAAATAATAGTCTTAAAAATATTGTTGAGATCACTTAATTAAACGCAGCTTATATTACTAAATCTGTAAAAAAAATACTTAGAAACTGATATGTCCTGTGCTCCGGGTTTCCGTTTTTGGCTGATTCGATTGTATTGTGAAAAATAATAAAGGCATAAATATGAGATATGCCAACAGCCAAATACAATGTCTGGAATAGGTAAATGACCTTTATGCAACGGGATTACATCACGCAATAATAAAACAAGTGTAATGTAAACAGTAATACGTTATGTCTATAAATCACGTTTTACCTCATCTTAACTATGTAGATGAGAGCCTTTACTATCAGTTTGCTTCCGTTGTCTGTCATCCGTCCGTCGTGAACTTTTCTAAAACTGATCAGCAATACAAATCATATATAAATTCTTCATTGTTTAATAGTTGTAAGATGACTGGCTTTTTTTGCTTATAAATTAAAAAATATACAATCTAGGATAAAACTAAGCATCGTAGAGACAATCAGAAGGACAAGGTCTACCAGTCCTTTTACTGTTCAAATATTACCTGATGATTCTTCATAAGATTTACGGCCCATCACCGGCAATTGCACAAATGATCAACACGATATGGCTATACAAATCTGTGTGCAAGTGTAAACTTTGACGACTCCATAATGAACTATTTATTTTTAATGATATTTTTTAAAGGTGTACATGCTGTTACATAACTATTAAAGCTGTTTTTCATTTTTGTTTATCAAGCGAGCGGTGCAGGCTACGGGTAGCCTCTAGACTGATTAAGAATAATTTGATCCGGATAAGTATTACACTGAGCAAAATACCGTTTAAAGACCAACAAATTCTTCCTTAGTCATGTGACGTCAGTCTTTGAATGGAACAACTTATGATTGTCACGAACATATTGAAACTGTGAGTTTTCTGGCACCAAAAGGCTGACAGTTATATACTCCAAAAGAATACTTCATATCATTACTTTCGGTTTTTTTGCCACATGCAGTGAAGGGCTGATTACGGTCTCGTTTATCCTTTCTACTGTTTTTCATTCGTAAACTTGTAGAGTTGAAGATTTTAAGATTCATCAACCTGATTATTTTTTGTAATACCAAAGCACCTGACATAGCAGGTATTTTAAGAGTAAAAACACGACAGGTGACGCCTGCTGAGCAGTAATAGTAAAGCTCCGGCAAACCTGTCCACGCCACGTTTTTAGTTAGTTCGCGTTTTCTGTTTTTTTCTGTGTTCTAAATAGAAATGAGTGTACGCCTTGCTATTGGACTGCTGTTAGGTGTATGGAGAGTGCCACGCTCCATGCACGAGAAATATTCCTTTTTGTAGATTTCAAAAGGAGTAGGCTTACTGTAGCAGCTACAAAAGGCTAAATTTTACGTCCCTACGGAATATTTCGTTCAAATTGATTTTATTGTATGGTAACTTGTTACCGTCCTGAAAATAGCTGCATATATAGAGAGATGACAAATGTACACATCAAGCTGATGAAAACTACCCCCACTTAAATGTAATGTGAGGCCTATCTGCGTTCTAGCAGGTTGTATAAAATAGATACATGTATATATGTTTATGCCTAACTCGAGTCAACTGTCATTATTCATAAGTAGTGTTTCCTATTCCTGGATTTTCCTATTATTTTCGTATCTCTGAGAAAGAGGGCCTGAAATCTTCTGAGCATTGGTAGGGCCTTGGAATTGTCTTATCACAGGGGACAGGGCTTGAAACATTCTTATCGTTGGGAGGGTGGCCATCCAGGAATTTGTGGAAGAGATATTAATAGCTTGACTCAAACATTTCTTTAAAATATTTACTACAAATATCAGATCACAGATACAATTGTCAATAACAAATTTCTTAAAAAAAACGTTTTAAACCCTACACAAAGTCTATTTTAAACGGTTGGATAACTGGCAGCTGTAGCTATACCACACATATTTTTGACATTTCTAGACATCTGTATGTATCCTTCCATTCCCCAACTCTTTCCCCAGCTGTAAAAATATTATGATATAACTGTTATTTTTGTTTATACATAATTTACATAGTATGGCATAATTTATTTATTTGCTGCGTTAGTTTCAATGAAAGAACATTATCTTTATCTTTATATATTTAGACACAGCCGAATGATAAAAACATTTCCGAGATATTGTGTACTGTATTATATGACTCCTCATTTTCTTGTCTGTATAGTATATTATAACTAACAATTTAAACAATCAATATTTTTAGTATTATTATATGTGAAAAATATTTTTAACACGTCGTCACATAATATTTGCAATAAACAACATTAAATGTTGTCACTTGTTTGCGGAAGAATACATTACATTTATTGTGACGTCATCAATCAATCACGCGCTGTAATACCAAGCAAGATTTTAGAAAATGGACAAATTTGCTAAGCATTAATTATTTAAGAGAAATTCAAGTATAAAAAGTTACGGAAAAAACAGTACTTTAACATGGATGGATTTTGCTTGTTAATTTGTTTTAGTCCTGAATGTAATTGAGATATCTCTTGAGGGCGTTAAATAACCATTCAATCAATCAATCTAATCAATATTTTGTTTTGTCACCTATGTGTTATCTTGTATCTGAAAATACAATTGCACATCTTATTATACCTGTTTTTAACAATCCAGAAGTCTTTTGATCCTTGGGATCCATAACCTACAGCAAGAACACCGTGATCTAACTGGGTAGAACTACATCTCTTCTCTACGTAAATACCACTTTTGTACAACTGGAAGGAGGAGTGGCTAGCATCAATAGCGACGGAAACTGGTCCGACTGTGGCAACGGCGGCTTGCAGATCATCTTCACTTCCTTTTTTGATGTCTACGAAGCCGGTATCTGTGGCTCCGACGTTGGCGGCATTAAATTTACATTTACCGTTCTGAAACAGAATACAGGAACCTAGTAGAATCTTATTAAATATTTTTTAGAACATTGTATTTCAAAAAGTCACAGTTGTGTTAAATGAAGCTGTACTTATCGCGTGTAAAACTATAATTTGTGTTCGGAAAAGAAATAATACCTGTCTCTAAATACTTTAAAGTAAATAACAGTAAAGTTAGATAAAAATCATACCACTGCTTTGTATGGGTAAGATGCTTCGGTGTCAATTCCATTATTAACTTTAATGTATGTAAAAGCCTGGTCCATCAGACCACCCTGACATCCCTGGTTGCCTGGAAATGAATAAGCACACATCTTTATTTACAAATACAAAGACGTAAAGTTTCCGATTAAGGTGTGTACATTATTATTATTGTTATTATTTATTTTTTAACCACGGGCCATATAAGTGAAATGATCCGTAATAGCAAACGCTATTTTAATTACAGTGAAGCAGGGTTTAAGAATGGGGAGCAAAATACCATTTCCTTTATACACGTCGTCTTTCATTAAAGTTCAGGAAATTCGATACTATGAGCACTAGGTAAATCATAATAATCTCCTTATTAAACATTATTTTTTTCAACGAATGCAGGGGCCCATCAGCACGTGTGTCAATACGACATGGTTATTTTATGTTCTACGTTTGCATTTCAACGTTTAATAGCGAGAATTTTCTAAACAAAACATATACCTTGTTTTCTAGAGCAGTCTACTAAATTTTGTTCGGATAATGAAGGCAATTTTCCTGTCTTCTTGAATGTTTGTCCTTCAAGTGATCCGGTAGCTGAGAAAGCCCAGCATGAACCACATTGTCCCTGAAATTGTACATTTCATATTGTAGATATTGTGTTGCAGTTGACGAAAACGGAAATATTTTACTCATCGACCACACATTGGCACAAAGGGCCAATATTATCATTATCTAACAACGGCAACAGTGGCATTATAAACGATGAAAAAACGAGATATATGGCTGTGTGGGTTACATCTTCTGGTTTCAAATTACGAACCTTAAAATCACCAAATAAGTGCACTGTCAAAGACGTTTGATTTTTTACAAAACACAAAACAACAAAAAAGTTGGTCCAGATTTTATGGATTCTGAGAATGTATGAACGAATGATTACAAGTCGTTTGAAATAAAGCTTAGATGTTCTACTTGAGGTCAATCTTTTTCTTAACGTTAGATTGACTGGAATTTACTGTTAGGACGGATACTGTTATTGTCACTTAAGAAACGTGTATATTTTATTTTCAAAATTACCGAAAGACCATAAAAATTTAAAACAGTAGAAAATTGTTTTCTCACTAGAAAAAAACTCTCTCTAATTTCCTTTTAAACTGATACTGATTGGAACTTACCTGATTTTTAATGTCTGTTACGTATCCCTTGGTTCTCCAGTCGACGGAGGTTGGGAGGTCTTTCAGTTCTACTCCTAGTGGTGCCATGAACTGTTGACCTGTTCCAGTTTCATTGGACATGATGTATCCGTTCATCATGGCACTGAATTCGGTAATAGTCTAAAACATTGAACAGTGCTAATTATAATTCGGACACAAGTTTTCTTTTGGACTAACACTGTAATTTAAATTATAACAAATGTCGTAGTAATTTGAACTTGAAATGGAAATTTAATAAATGACAGTATCTAATTGTTTGTATAAATGCTGTAAAGAAAAAAACAAACTAGAAAAATACTTAAAACTTTTAAATTTGTCATCAAGATGTAGTGGTATTTTGAAAATATGTCTCTTTGATACATGTTTTATTACAACAAACACTTCTTGTGGACGAAGCAAATCTTATGGGAATCATTTTTTGGGGCCATGCTCTCAACAGTTACCACTTACCATATCAGCATATTCGTTTTCACCAAGAATGAATGAGTGGAGACCTCTATCGGCTTCAATGTTGTGTTTCTGGATGTATCTCAAGTTGCTTTCCCAGATCAGACGTCTAAAAGTAAACATACGCCCGTATAACTATCTATCAGTGGACATTTTCAAACTATTTGTTTCGGAATTTATTTATAAAAAATGAAAACATTTGTTACATGGTTGACTGCGCGATTTTTAAGGCCAAGAGATTTATTGTTTTGGAAATAGTTTTGATGCTTTGCGATTTTATCATTTTTTATCCAAAGTTATAGTTTAACGGTCCATTTAATTTTTTTGGTTTCGATGTTTAATAAAACGTCCCAAAAAGTCAGGTGGTAGTTTAAAAAAGGGTCCGTTAGATGTAGCATACAATTTACGGCAAGGTTTTATAATATTGGTTTTATATGATAGATTCTTGCTTAATACAGGTGGCATTTGACCTTAGTTTATGGCCTACACCGTTATATTGACAGTTAACAAATAACATATATGACAATTTATTACGCCAAACGCGAATTCCGTCTAAAGTATAAAGTAATAAGGCGATTTATATCGGAAACATGTGCTAAAGATATCAGTCTCCAGCGCCATTAATCCTTTCTGAGTAAAAATGTTTGCTCAACATGAAAATTTTCTCAATTACCATGACATTAGAGGAAATAAAAAGTTATGATTGGATAAAATTAAGAAATAAAAAAAAATCTCAGCAAAGAATTTGTTTATGGCGTCCACACCTGATGTTACCTCTAATAACAAGAAGACCCGGTTAAAACAAATATTGATTCATTTTGTAAAGTGTATTGTATTTGGTATACACATAACATCAGAAGAGAAAAAGACCCACCTCATGGTATGCTCTTCGTCAGCATACTGTTTGTTGTACAGTTGTTTGAAGCTTTCCCATTGGTCATCTAACTCCCGCGTGACGAGGGATGCTGTCAAAGCAGCGACAACGACGGTAGCAATTACAGCCAATCGGAACATCTAAACATTAAATTAAAAATATGTTTGCAATTACAATAAAAAAGCCCATCACAAAAACGATTGAGGAAAATACGTTTTATTGGTTATAAAAATAAATGACTCGTTTAAAACGCTCGCCAGTATTAAAAGCTATTTGTAACACTGGTATGCATAAATTGTGGACGTATATAACTATTTGTTTATTAACCCCAGTGCTTCAGAAATCCGCTGGATAAATATTGTCAATACTTGGATGTTGATTTATAAATTTAATCTTAATAAATCTTGAATTCGTATTTTTTAAATAAATGAGTATAAACATGCATTATATTTAATACGTTAATCTACAAAGAATATTTCGGATAAGGTTTTTAAGACAAAATGGATTTGTCTTTAAAAGCAATATATCTAAATATATGTACAAAGTATAGAAAGACCCAACGAAATAATAGAAGCTAACGTAATGTTTATTTTTATTGCAATTATCAAAATTGTCTACGTTTAAAGTCAAACAAACGATGTATCGAAGCGAGCCTTTTGATAAAACCTAATGAAACAACAGACCTTCAATATTTTTAAAATTCAACATTTCAAATACATATTTACATATAAGCCATGTAAAAATCAAACACAAATAAATGTATGCATTTACATGTATGTATATACAATGACTGAAGCAAAATAAAAACTTTTACTGAAAATTCGAATAATTTCGGCGGTTAGTTAACATGTTAACAGAACAACACAAGATCAAGATTACTTACCTTCGGATACGTCTGGTGGACAGAGTGAAGTTTGCTTCACCATTGCTCTTTTTATACAGCAATTTTGTCAGGTCGCGAGATAAGCACGTGAAAAACAAAACACTGCGTGACTTCACATGATATGTTGCATAAAGCTTTAACAAGATTACTGTTATTAGGGTTATGAATGCGTTTAATCAAATAGTTATCTATAAGTTGTTTACATGCATGACACGTGGTTAATATTTGTGTCCGTTAATGTGTTGTGTGATGATTTGACATTTTTGGGTCCTCATTGATTATGGTATGACCCTAGCAACTGAGGTATGGGGTAAATAAAACTGACCTAGCTTTGAATTTAAACGCATTTACAAAAGTTTGTGTTGTCCTTAATTCAGGACACGGGATTTTTGTTTTACCAAAATCATATTATATTCGTAAATAATCATTTTAAAGTGTTTGCCAGAATCATCAGATGTTTAAGACATGGAATTGTATCCTAAATTTAGAACAAAATCTTTTTAACTGTGTTGAGCTAAATTATAATATTTCGTTCGCGTAAAGCAAGTAATGAATGATTAAATAAGGTTTTTCATGTTTTAAGCAATTTCACTAATGAATTGTTTGGGATGTTTTCATAGTGCAAAGCAATTGTTAAGCTATATCATGGCGTCCAGTTTTTATTGGGGGAACAAGTCAGAGAAAACCCTCGATCATCTGTAAGAAAACTGGCAAAGCGTTGTCAAATAGGACTGGAGTAGAGTACACCATGCACGCAGTGAGAATTGAATCCGAAACCTCTGTATTGACAGTCGTGTGATCAGTAATAGGTCACGAATGGAATTATAACCGTAATCAATATACGAAGTAAACAATACATAATTTAAAAATATAAATGCTTGCCAAAGCTCACACCCAGCAAACGCACACACACCGAATCATAAATTGCATCATAGCGTTGGCAATCGAGTAATTTTGTAAGACCATTTACATTTTCATGGGACATAACTCCAACAAAATTGTCCGGCTTCTGCTGATATTTTAAAATTGTCCAATATTTTAGTAATAAAACCGCTAAAATTTCAAAAAAAATCCGGAAAGTGATAAAGGTGTGTGAGTGATTTTTTGGTAGAGGAGCCAAAAAATTAGGAAATACATGTTTTTACGACAAGAAACGGGATTGTGACGTCGATTCGGGAAAACAAATTGGCACAAACTATTTGCTGTGGAGAAATTATTAAGCGAATAAGTAAATAACAATGATGTTCGTTCCTATCGAAAATGAGCTTTCTTCTTTTGCGATTTTTAATCATATGACCTAAAAACTACTAAAAAGACACTCTGATATGCACTTTTAAGATCAAATCAGAAGTGTTCAGATTACGGGTAAACGACCTTACTCAGATTTACCGGATGTAACAATTTATTTACCTAAGGTGCACCGACTGCTTTTCAGATATAAACTACTTTATAATTTTAATCACACACATACTAATTGAAGTTTAAAAATGTGTGAATAAGTTTATTTTGTTTGTACGATGTTTAACCATTGTTCAGCAGTTTTCAGCTCTATCATGGCGACCTGTTTATAGTAAGGGAGGAAGCCAGAGAACCCACGACCTTCGGTAGGAAAACTGGCAATCATTGTCAATTAATATAAGACGAACTACCCTAGCCACTCGGTCGGCTAAAGAGGCCACTGTTTGAATAAGATTTATGCTAACGGGTCGTAACTTTTCTCCTCAGCGGTAGGATGGAAGTCTTTTTGTTTCATGTTTTTTTCTCGTACTGTGTGTGTGTTATATGGTTTATTGTAAGAAAAGATAATTTAACTGTGTCTGTTTGTTTTATTACTTCAATAACATGTCATATTTATAGGACAACACCAAGGAGGATCGGTCCCGTAAGTGGAATTTCCGAAGGTAGAACTACGCGTGAACTGATATCCTTATCTCAATCTTAACAAACCTGTTTTGAAACAGGTAAGGACATTTGTTGTGAAATTGTTCAATCGGAATTCGGCCAGGGTAATAAACAAAACAAGGTCAAAGTTCATTTGATGATTGATTTGATAATCTAATTGTTGTTAACCTCCTGAGAGCGGTAATTCAATTTTGCTCATGACAAGAACAAGTTAACAAAACTAAAAATCAAAATAGCAAATTTAATGGACTAATAGGCGATTTTGGTTAGGACTAAAATAAATGCCCCTCGGAATATGTCTGGAAAGTTGTGTACATAGAGATTTTTTCCTTTTTCTACATCAACAAAAGGCTCCGTAACCTTAAAAGTTTGTTTGTTTGTTTGATGTTTAATGCCACTTTCAGCAATTTTTCAGCTATTTCATGGTGTCCAGTTCTTATTGGGGCAGGAAGTCGGAGTACCCGTAGAAAACCCCCGACCTGCGACAGGACAACTGGCAATCCTTCTCAATTAAGATTGAAGTCGAGTACACCCTGCCTGCAGTGAGACTCGAACCCGCAATTCTGTGTGACAAAGCACGTGATCAATAGTAGACGAACTACCTCAGCCACTCGGCCACCGAGGCCCCAAACCTGAGAAGTATTTGTCATTCTCCAAACATGTTCCCCACTATGATACGATACAAGCCTTTCTGCATTTAAACCTGGAATCTCCTCCTTAGGAGGGTATCAGCTTGAAGACAGGGCTGTGGTAAAGCCACAGATACATGTTTTTACCCACATTTACTGCTTTTAAGTAATATCCCAACACCTTAAACATTAACTATATATCAGTGAGATGGTATCCATTTCTATTGGCCCCGTTAATCTTAATTGAGGCCAAATACATCAACCAAGATATGCGAAACATTGCCTTGATATTATCCACCCTCATACTAAATATAAAACATAAATTTTAAAAGATAAAAAAGTTCAGACACGTTTAGTTGGAACGGACGGACGGGTCTGATCACAAAGTGGAGGGGCCCTAATATTCATGAAACGTCTTTTTTGAAATCTTATCAAATAAATATTACATGTATGGTATGTGTGTTTGTTTGTTGAGTTGTGTTTAACGCCACTTTCAGCACTTTTTCAGGTACATCATGGCGTCCAGTTTTTATTGGGGAGGAAGCCTGAGTACTCGGAGAAAACCCCCGACCTTCGGTAGGAAAACAGGCAATCCTTGTCAATTAAGAAGTCGAGTACACCCTGCCTGTAGTGAGAATTGGACCCACAATCTCAGTGTTGACAGACCACGTGGTCATTAGTAGACGAACTACCTTAACCACAAGGCCACCGTTTCCCACAGGTATGGTATGATAATTTTTTTCTTCATTATTTACATTTAACTTCCATTCAATCAAAACTATTAACAAAAGACCTACTTCTGTAATAACCTCACAATTTATTAATGTTGTAGCTAAGAAGAGTTCGTTATAAGCAAAGTAAGGAGGTTGCATCTTAAACAAGGGAGGTAATTCTGTCCAGAATATATCAATTCTGAGAACTAACATTTTATATTAGATGCAAATTTAAATTAATGAACCCGATGAATCTTTCCCACCGTAAAATGCATACCTCTTGATAAACATTACAACAAAAATTTAGAAAATACCATGGAAAATTTCAGAATTCGGGGATCAACCTATAGGAAGTACGCTGTGACACCACACATGTTTTAACTTAGATTATGATTAAAAATCTAACTAGATGGCAAGTTGGAAAAAAATATTGACATATTTATTTTCTATGTATGTGTTCTGAACCTCGTTAATCTGAAAATTTTTTTAAAAAATAACACAGTACCAAAGAACTTTTTAAAAAGCAGAACAAAAACGACAAAATAGAACAGCTTTTTTCTGAAATAAATTATGTAAAATCTGCAAGGACTTGTTTTTTACGGGGTTGTACGGATACCTGATCTTTCGATACGGACAAAATACAATGGGACATCATTATTGTAATACAAGCAAGTTAACTTATAATTACTTGTAAGCCGTCTTCTTTGTGCCAGAACAATACTTAAGTGTTAGGAAGGATCTAAATTTACAATGTGCAAGATGAAATGATTCGTAGATTTAATTAGTACACAAAAGAAGGGTACTACTGACATGTCATTTTGGCTAAGAGCTGTCATGGCTTAAAGTTTGGAATTTTGGGTATGGATAAAAAATATAGTGTTTAGTAGTGGCTATGATGCGCCTAGTTTTTTCGAAGTGCAAAATTGAGTATTTATCTTGCTCTGATCATTGAACCTTCCTAAAACCTTACTCACTACGGTCCACGGCTGGTAATAAAATTTTGAATTTCAGTCTTATGCAAATACGTTTTTGATGAGGTCGATACATGTTTTATCGATTTAATTATATAGACTAAGGTCGACTATGAATGGACATTCACTGACGTCAAAGTTCCGAAGTGTAAGGTCGATATACATGCATCAAGTAGATAAAACATATATTGACCGCAATTTAATTATAATATCCTGGTATAAATATATTTTAGAGCCATGTTTACACACATCAAATTCTAAATAAATCTTTTGGTTAAATTGTCTACTAAATATTTATCCCGCAGTAATTCGAATATGATTTGTATATTTAGAAAAACGTTTATTTAATTGGTCGAGATTACGTCCGGTAGAAGTTTTCAACGAAATTAATTTTTTGACAAATCAAGACTAAATTCGTTGTTGGATAAATGACGTTGTGCGAAATATGTGTAAACAAAGATGGCGCAACTCAATATTTTCAGCGATTTTACAACTTTATCAAGGCTTCAATATGTTATTGCTGGGGTACATTGGACTACTCGCCGACCAGCGACTGGAAAACTGGAGTCATTGTATTAAGGTTAGAATCGAGCACACCTTGAACGAAGTCGTTTGTTTTGTTTGTTTGAATGGTGTTTTAACGCCACTTTCAGCAATTTTTCAGCTATTTCATGGCGTCCAGTTTTTATTGGGGGAGGAAGCCGGAGTACCCGGAGAGAACCCCCGACCTGCGGTAGGAAAACTGGCAATCCTTGTCAATTAAGATTGGAGTCGAGTACACCCTGCCTGCAGTGAGAATCGAACCCGCAATCTCAGTGTTGACAGACCACGTGATCAATAGTAGACGAACTACCTTGACCACTCGGCCACCGAGGCCCCCTGAACGAAGTCGTAGACGAACTCGCAACCACAATGTTCATATATTGATGATTATTGGTAGGTAGCTGCACTACCAAGACATCTCTTCAGCAGTGGAATTCTTTTAAATATACATGTTTACTATCTGACAGTTTTTTTTTAAACTGTCCTTATTTTCCATTTAAGATTTAAGTTTATTCAAACTAAATTCCATGTTTGTTTACGTTTATATATATAAAAAAACATCAAATCATAGTAGAGGTTGAAAATCTTGAGCATTTCTCTACCTTTAATTTGTTTTCATTTATCACAGATCAACAACAAGACATTCCTTATTGAAGGACATTTGTACTCATGACATTGTACCTAAATCTAACAAGGCTGTACTTATCGTTAATATTAAACTCTATTGAAACACTTGGTCATTTATTTCGTCAAACTCTTTAACTTAATTACCTTAGGGTATAGATATAGGACTTGGATTTCCCTGTCTTGGGTGTATAAGCACTGCAAACAAAGGACGACCGTGATCTGCGGAATAAGTTAAATCATAAGTTAAATACAAGTTATTGTGGGATAAAGATATAGGAGATAGTTTTCTTTATCTTCCGGGATACATTCACGCCCGACAGAGGGCGTCTGTGGTGTAGGGGTTAGATATAAGTTTATAATTAATATCCTTTTTAATGCGGCCCAATGCAGCTTAATTTCCTACAAAATACCACAAAATGCTCTCTAAGTTCTCTGCAGGGTGCCGTTGCATAAAGCGATCGTTAGCTTAACGTGCACGTTATCCCATTTAAATTGCATGGGATAACGAGCACGTTAAATTAGTGATCGTTTTATGAAACAGCACCCAGGTGCCAGCTTAGACAGTTAAAGTTTATTATATACATACCCAATTTACTATCCCGGACCAATCTAACATACTTATCTAGGGGTACAGATATAAGCTTTAGGGCTAAAGTAACGCCTGATGTTCTCGTGATTTGTGGTATATGTCAAATCTATATGCATTAACTCATACTAAAACACGGCCCTATTATGCTTAACTCGGCATAATAAATATCTTGATTAATGAACCAATTAACAAGGAATACTGGGTTAATAACATTGTTTCAGACCGAATAATAGTCGTATTGCTTGTTACGATCTTACTTCCGGTCTTCCGGATTAGTAATCTACACATTGGCTGCTTTAGATCGGGGATAGGGAAACCTTTATCGCAGTTTTCTCTACTACATGTGTATTTTTAATGGGAATGGTTTAATAGCGAGCATCGCAGATGAGAGCTATACGGTTACATGCGTGTGTGTAAAAAAAGTCACGTGATCCATATGAACAAATCCATTTCAGATGGTAGCTGAGCTATCCGAAGAAAATATTGTAGACGAACGAAAATGTATTTAATATAAAAGTAGACGAAAATAATTTTGACATCGATAAAATGAGTGTTTATTTTTTAAATTACTACAAAAATGCCAGACAATTTTTTTTTTTCAATCTGAAACGCTGTATTTGAAATTGAGTTTTGTGACGTCACCAACACATTAGATAAGACGTCACGTCATCAATGGAATGTAGAGGCACTGTTAGGGGGCTCTGAAGAAGTGCAATGCTCGCATTTAGGCTGCGCCTCCATTCATATTATTTTGCATATTTATTTGTCATTATTGGTTTCAGTCACCCGTACATTTCCCGTAGCGTATGTACCAACCTATCAGCGTGCGGTGAGAAACATGGAATGTATTAATCTAGAGTAAGATGACGTAGGGCCGAACTTTCCCTGGCTTCCAGGATATAATCTTGCTTAACTCTGGGCCGTTTGTAATATAAGTTATATACGTTCATATCCGTAGATATGGAGATTTTAACACCTGACGTGCCCCATGTATGCCCTGAGGCAAAGCCGTAAAAGTGAACAGGGATGCTGAAGGTGTTAAAATCTCCATATCTACGGATATGAACGTGTATAACGAATTTATCCCCGGTATTAGTTTGAAATAATGGATTTTTAGGTACTTTGTCGGACGTTAAAGTGACGTTTTCATCATAATCAAAGGAAGTTTGATTGAAATTTGATAAAAATGAGGCTTTTTTACAAGGTGTAGGGTACTACCCTACAGTTCTTGAAAAAGAACAGTTTTTTGTTGGATTCAAACATATGATGTTTAAGACATACATTTTGGCGCTAAATGTCTTGCAGAGACGTCATAATAGTGTGACGTCGTTGTTTGTCAAACTGCATATCTTTTCTTTCTTTTTCTGTTAAAAATAAAATACATTTGGACCTTTTGTTAAAGATTTAATCATCCTATATATGACACAAACCGATTACCATTTAGATTAATATGAATGGAGGCGCAGCCTAAATGCGAGCATCGAACATTGTTTATGTCGTTACTTCAGAGCTGCAGGTGACATGCTTAAAGATTATACTTTCTGACATATAAATGTTACTTTCTAATCAAAAATAAACCAACTGAAGTTTGGTGTTGTCAACAAATTAGAAAAAAAGATGAAAATTGCTCTTATGGAAATCAATTCATGCGTGATAATTTTCATAGAGAAGAGTGGAGTATGCCACACAAGAACCATTGAACGTTTTGGTATTAAGCTGAATCTAGTTTGACATTATACAGTAGTATGTTATTTGCTATGCCGTCATTGCAACCAAAATGTTATTAGCGAGCATCGCAGATGCGAGCTATACGGTTACATGCGTGTGTGTAAAAAAAGTCACGTGATCCATACGAACAAATCCATTTCAGATGGTAGCTGAGCTATCCGAAGAAAATATTGTAGACGAACGAAAACATATATATGTTTATTTTTTAAATAACTACAAAATTGCCAAATTTGTTTCTATCTGAAACGCTGTATTTGAAATTGAGTGTTGTGACGTCACCAACACATTAGAGTATGACGTCACGTCATCAATGGAATGTAGCTCTAGGCACTGTTAGGGCTCTGAAGTAATGACATGAACAATGTGCGATGCTCGCATTTAGGCTGCGCCTACATTCATATAACTTCAGTTGGAGTCAGAAAGTTTAAGATCATTATGTTATGACTTGTTTACGTTATTTATTTATATTGACACTATATGACTAAGGCCATTCGTTGGTCAGTCTGTATCTATAACTTTGACAACACAAGTTACCGTCTGTGTGTGTAGATAAGATGTTTAATACGACATAATGTATTGCTTTTACGGAATTAATAGGTCAACCCGACATTATACCGACAAAATGTAACATGAAGTTCTTCATAGTATGTCGAAATGCATCAATATTTTTTTTAATATTATTTTAAGTGCACTTATGTCACGGATATGATAATCACGTGCTGAAACTAATCTGTTCCGATAAATACATTGTGATCTTGTTAATGATTTGATTATGAGCTATTGTTAGATTTACGTTTTATCCTGCAATTATAACATTAATATACAATTATGGCCTTCTTAAGTGGTGGACATATAGAATTTTTAACTTGCGTGTTTGTCTTTCACAAGGGCTTTAGGGGGCGACAATTGTTTAAACCGAACAAATCAATATAGACCAACTTTAAATATTATTTTAAGTGCAATTAGGTCACGGATATGATAATCACGTGCTGAAATCAATATGGACCAACTTTATAGACCAAACATGACTTTAAGGTATCCGACCCATAATTGAAGTCACCGTATAATTTTATTTTTCGACCAAGAAATACACCTTTATCACATCAATGCATTGCTAATTAGTGATACACATTTAATATATTGTTTTACTTTGGGCCAATGTTATTAGTTTTGAGCAAAATAACTTAGTAAATCAAAAAGTAATTCCGATTTTTGTCGAACTTTTTAGGTCTGCTCCACTGAAAAACAATGGACATCCGGGACACCAAATATGATCACGTGATCAATTGTGGTCCGGATACCTTAATGGCGTTATTTCTTCTAATCAGTGTTTTCAAAACTTCGTTGCCATCCATTACTGCAAATTTAAATAATGCAAACTGTTTCCAATTATCGATTACGTGAGTTTGATAAATACGTTTGTTTTTGTTTGTTTGATGTTTAACGCCACTTTCAGCAATTTTTCAGCTATTTCATTGCGTCCAGTTTTTATTGGGGGAGGAAGCCGGAGTACCCGGAGAGAGCCCCCGACCTGCGGTAGAAAAACTGGCAATCCTTGTCAATTAGGTCGAGTACTCTCTGCCTGCAGTGAGAATCGAACCCGCAATCTCAGTGTTGACAGACCACGTGATCAATAGTAGACGAACTACCTTGACCACTCGGCCACCGAGGCCCCCTTAATGAATAAGGATTGTCTAGGTCGAGAAATAGTATTGTTACCCTTTTTCCGTTTGCTGATCACTTTATTTCGAGAGTGAAAATAGTATTGTTATATTATTTTGAGCCAATCAGTAAGTGTTTTTAAGTGGGGTTTTTAAATTAATACATTGTTGCTTTATTCAGTTACTAGCCGAACGAAATTTACTGGTACCCTTCTCCACACTACCAACGATCATAGTGTTCTGTTTTCAATCAATTAAATCATTGTCAGCTATGTTCGAGATCATTACCCAATTTCATGGTCTTTTGCAATTGCATGCAAGCCCGCTATATTTCTAAAAGTTTTGTTACTCTTTCCTTTCATCAGGAGTTTTGTTACTCTTGCCAAACCTTATTTGTTGGTTTTACATTGGATATTTTGAAAAACTGTATTCAATTAGTCAATTGTTCGACCTCTAATAGGATAATATTGTGCTTCAAAAAATTATCATTGTTTAATGTTATTCCCTTTGCTCACAATAAGGAATTATACTGCAAATGTTTGATGTTATTTGTTTGCTTTGAATGTTTGTTGCTGGCGGTCTTTGGAAGTTTTCTTGCAGCCATGACGTTGTAAATTTTGTCCATTGATCTTGTACTATAAAAATTGAGAGGAAATTCGGTATCCCAGCATATACTCCTTATACAAATGCGTCATTTTGTATGTCTTAACAGAATAACTAACAATCTTTTCATTCCATAAAAGTTATTTATTTGACATACAAAACAGCTGAAACATTATTATACAGCGAAATGGACGATCTTTTCAACGTGAAAATTTATGCAATTTAAAAAGAAATACATCTGAAAACAATGATTGATTGATTTCTTTGAATGGTTGCCTAACTTCCGGTAAACAGTACATCCGGGACGGGAGTAAGATAAAAACAACAGACTAAAAGACAGAAACTTTGGGATGGGTGTGTAGAAATTATGATTGGTGAAAAAGTTCCTAAGCGTCAAGAGCAAACAGTATTTCTGTTATATTTAAGACAAGAAAGAGCTAAAAAAAGAAGGTTAAAACCAGTAAATAGAATTTATGCTGCCCCTAAATAAAGATTGGTAGGTTCAACAGGTAGCATGGTTATCCCTTAATAAGTGAACGAGCAAATTACTAGCTTATACCCAACTCTCGATACTTTGCGATAGACAGTCAAAATTCCCCGTACAGTGAGTGGTTCATCTCATTTACAAGTATCACTATCACTATCGTTTGTACTCATCCTGATTGAATTGAAATACTCCTTCCTAGATGTTACGCAATCATCTCCGAAAATTACAGTTATACAATAACATTCATAATTATATATGGATGTAAGTCATGTTTTATTTCCGGCAATTGTAATGGTTTGTTTTCGTGGAATGTTTATTTGAAATTTTTATTTAAAATTTGAAAATTGTTTTTTAAAACCAATCACTACATCAGAAAAATACTCCTTAATAAAAAAGATCAAAGGTAGCAACAAACATTTTCCGACCAGTTTGGGGTTAATATTTCTTTAAACTACTTGCCTGCAAAAATGATGGCTTGCGTTTGTGTAAAGCATATTTTAAAAAGCATAATGAAATATACTAAGGACATACGTTTGATTTGAGAATATAAATATAACAAAATTACCCATTTTTCACAGCTGTGCAAAAAATATTTAGAACATAGGGTAAAGTCCAATTGCCTACCCTGATAAGATAATGTTTGGTCCTAAAACAAGCTCAAACAAAAACATAAAAAAATAACACGTCAATCTATTTGTCCCAACATTTGACATTTAGCACGTGATTATCTCTCATGTTAAGAGGAGATAACTAAAAATCAAAACACCAAACATATCAACGGACAACAAATAACACGTATGAACATAATAACGAAATACCGAAAGAACAGAAACGGTCGAGAAAAAGACAATTAGTTATTATTATCAATATAACTTGTTTTTTGACAAAATATATCATGTCAATTGATCAATCAAAAGAAGCGACATAAAAGATTTTTAGGTTCTTTCTTATGTTTTTGGGAAAGACAAGTTGATCTTTCACGAGTGATAGAAATTTTATGTCTTTTCGCGAGTGGAGCGCAGCTGAACGAGCCAAAAGACATAAAAATTTCTATCATGAGTGAAAGTTCACACGGACTTTCCCAAAAACGTATGAAAGTACCTATTACTTACGTAAACCAACAACTTTCAAATCGCTGTAAACTATAGACGTTCCATTGTTTTAGACTCCATTGTCTCTGACGTCCAATCCGTAGGCCGGAAATAATGAACGTCATAGAAGAACGTTGTTATGCTTCCATAACAACGTTCTTGTTTCTGGCGTTTTGATTGGATGACTCAGCAAGTACAGATGTGTGCGCGTGAGCTCATCTGTACTGGGTCATCTGTACCAGGAATCGGCCATTTACGGAAGAAATACAGTTTCTGCAAAGATTATGATGTGTATCAAATGAAGATAATGACAAATAACAACACAGAACAAACTGTCAAAAATACAATTAACAAGTCAAAGTCCAAGAAACCGCAATCTTCAGAACCAACAACCAGAACTATTACAATTACATCAATGGTTCTGACGTGGTACAGGCGTTTCAAAAGAAAAGTTGCGTTAAAACAGACTTCTCACTTCCAATACCGTAGTGTGTGTGTTGATGAAAATGGTTGGAAATCACACACCACTAGTCCGTATCAGGTGTAACCAATAATCACAACATCACTACGTTCTAAATTCAAAAATGGGAAAACTGTTTGCAATGAACGAGATATTGTCAACACGTTTGTGGTATCATGTCATAAACCCTATTAAAGGCTCGTATGAGTAGTTTTTAACCAGGTTTTCAACGAAAAACCTGGTTGTCAGATTGAGGTATGGCGAGCGGGCTGGAGGGCTGCGTCAACAGGGGATTTCCGGTCAATAATATCAGTTTGGATAAACCAATCTTGATGAAACTTGAGATATTCTACGCTTGAATAAAGACCTAGCTTGGGATTGGATTTGAGGCCAGTCGGGTCAAGGTCAAGGTCACTGTTACTAAAAATAGAAATACAGTTTCCGGTCAACAACTTTAGTGTGGATACCAAATATTGTTGAAACGTTCGATATATCAAGTTTGCATGAATTCCTAGCCTCGGATTGGATTTTGGGCCAATCGGATCAAGGTCAAAGTCACTGTAACTGAAAATAGAAAGACAGTTTTCGCTAAAACTAATTGTTAAATCGTTTAAAACCTTGTTTCGTGGCATGGCCACGTTCTTGTTTTCTAGTAACATTGGTGTATAAGTACATCCGCGGTGACGACTGCAAAAATTAAAACAGGTATTCCAAGTTCTTGCATATCTGATAAAATATACACACCAAATGGAGGAAAAGATGGAATAATGTATGATGTACATGAAGCTGTTTCTGTGGTTTTACAAATAGGAGTATTTAATATTCTCGCTTAGAACAAGTGCATACGCATTGTTTGGTGAGGTTATATTATGTAAAGATATTCAATGCCTCTTAACTTGGATAGAAGTGGAATGCTTCATATCTTACAAGAAGGCAAGGTGCCAAATTTAATTGCTGTTTCTGTTTGTTATGTTGCGTTTCATGCAGTTAGATTGTGTTTAACAACTACAGCATTTGTTAAAGCAATATCATACCGCTCAAACTTATTCACAGGCGAGCACACCCTACTCGCAGTAGAACTTGAACTCACTACGATACGGTTGACAGGCACGCAATCAATAATACCAAGAATCGCATATGCGATGTAAACTGTCACTTTCTACATGTGAACAACCCCATTTCAGATGGTATGATGGTATCGAGCTATGCGCTAAAAATATTGGAGAAAAGGTTAAAAATTCATTTATACTTCAAAAATGAAATAAATGTGGAGAAAAATTAAGTGTTTTATTTAAAAATAACACAAATTTTAGCAAAAATTAGTATTGGTTTTTATATATTTATTTTTGTTGGTTGTAATGATTTCTTCAAGTCATTTCAGTAATATATCGGCTATATAGTGTCCAGTAGATTTCCCGGGGGTGGGTCTGTATACAGCAAGAACCTCCCATGTATGGCCCGGGGGTGGGTCTGTATACAGCAAGAACCTCCCATGTATGGCCCGGGGGTGGGTCTGTATACAGCAACAACCTCCCATGTATGGCCATAGAATCAAAATGAAAAACAATTTACGTATAGGAATATTCTATGTATCATGAAAATGCAAATTAAGTTAAATGTGACTGACAATTCAAAAACACTTAGTCGATTTTATTGATTATTATAACTCAATTTCATTTACAATGTTAATCTTCCATAGGCCTCCGTGACATATAAGTACTGTCGAAAAAAAATTGTTGTCGGAAAAATACTATCACCCGCTACCATAGGTACGGAATGTTCAAAAATTATACTGTACCATTCGCGCATGCGCAATATCTATTTTTACATTTCCGTTTTAAACAGACAATTATGTCAAGCAACAAACGTTTTTCTACCACAAACGAGGCAGATGTAAAGATTCTGGATACTGTTAGTTTACTTTTATTGTTAAATTGCTGTTTCATTACCATTATTACATCAATTAAATACCATTATTGAATAAAGTTGTTCATGCTTTGAATTGTTTTTCGGTATAATAAAATAAATGTTATATGTCTAAAATTACTTTCTAGAATACTGTCAACTTCGGCTTTCGCCTCGATTGACAGTATTTCCTCAAGTTGACAATTTAACTGTCACCCTGTCAGACATTTAATATTAATATAGTATTGGAGCGTGATGGTTGTGGGATGAAATTGTATAGAAAACAACAAATTGGGTTTTTCGTTTAGCAAATGCATGCACCAATAATGTTCATCTGATTGAATTAATTTGTGTTTTACGCAGACGTATGAATACCTTCGTAATTACAATTAGCGGTCCTTGTCAGTTAACAAGCTCACCTGACATATATCGTTAGCCATTTGTAGATAGAAGTACCTAGTCCATTCGGTCAGCACTGGAAGGCTTTTAATATACATGTTTACTATTTCACATTTTTTAATATGTACTTACTTTACTTTGTGCGGTTTAAGATTTTTATTAATTTAAAATAAATGATTTGTTTAAATTAATATACACTAAAAGATCAAAAGTTTAAATGTAGAGAGTTTCTCTGTCTTTAATTTGTTGTTATTCATCGCAACAAGACGTTCCTTATTTAAGTACATTTGTACGACGTTATACCTAAATCTAACAAGGCTATAGTTCTTATCGTTAATATTAAACTCCATTGTAACACTTGGTCATTTATTTCGTCAGACACTTAACTGAATTACCTAGGGGTACAGATATAGGACATAGCTATCGTGCTATAATCAAGCCTAACGTATATGATCTGCTGGATATGTTAAATCTATATGTATTATTCTTCTGTAAATGGCCAATTTTAAGTGAAAATTACTTTAAGTGCAGTCGTTCCCCCACGGCATCCGATTAAAACGTTTAAAACAAGACAGTTTTTGAGGTAATGTTTTGACGTTCTGATTAGTTGGTTTTCAGATATTATCAAAGGAGAGGTTATAACAGATAGCGGTGTGACAGGTGTTGGTTTACTGGAAACTAGGTACATTCAGGCCGTTTATTTAAAAGACATGTTTCAATGTTATACATTCTGACATAAATATCCATTTAAATGATACGGACCAATCAGATTTACCCAACTGGTGTTGTCAACAAATTTGAGGTGACTAGAGAATAATACTATAGAAACGGACACTGGAGTATATAACACAAGAACCAAGAATGTCTTTGGTTTGATTGTTTGTTTAAATGGTGTTTAACGCCTCTTTCAGCAATATTTCAGATATATCATGGTGTCCCAGTTTTTATTGTGGTAGAAAAACTGCCGATTCTTGTCAAATCAGATTGGAGTGGAATACACCCTGCCCACAGTGAGACTCGAACTCGCAACCTTAGTTTTGACATACCACGTGATCAATAGTAGACGAACTACCTTAACCACTCGGCCACCGAGACCCCTCAATGTCTTTTGTGTTAAGCGGGATCTATTTGACGTCAGTAACTCATAAAACATGTTTGTTATTACATCATTGCAAAATGTATAAACCGGTCGATGTACTTTTATCCATATGTGTGTGACGATGAGATGTGTATTACATTTACGGAGTGTGCTGATTCACAAATGTAACATGAAGTTCTTCAGTCTGTCGAAATTATACACCCATAATCTTTAGAATAGCTTTAATAATATACTTGTTGTGCACTTAGGTCACGGATAAAATATCACGAGACATAAATAACCTGTTCAGATAAATGTAATGTGATTTTAATTACAATTTGATTATGAGTTGTTGTTATACATACGTTTTACCGTGCATTACATTTGCTGTACAATAAACATCTATAAATTAATGTTTGCTTATTTAGTTTCTAGCCAACTGAAATATACTGGTACCCTCACTACGGACGATCTTAGTGTTCTTCTGTTTTCCATCAATTGGATCATACCCGGATATTTCTGGGATCATTATCAGAGCTGCCAACCCGATAAGATGAAAAAATAGTAAGGCAGGGGGTCTGGGGGCCGCAGGTCCCTATCCGCCGGAGATTTTTTGTGAATGGATCGCTTTTCTGACAGTTTGGCTCCTTAATAAAGCGTCAAAACGATCGCGATCGATAACCCCTTGGTTCCCATCCAATAGTATTTACCTTTTATTCAAACGCTACAATGATTATGATTAGATTTTTCTAATTTTCCAACCAATAACGGTCACGACAATGAAAAAAATCCAGAATTTTCTTTTTTACCGCAAAAAACGGAAAATCTTAGGTTTTTCTTCTAAATTCGTAAGGAGTATTTTTATTGAAAATCGGACGCCTTACGCTTAAATAGTAATGGTTGCCAGCTCTGCATTATCGTCGTTAAAATGAAGGACTTTTTCTTGGTATTTGCACAACATTCACAGCCTAGGTTAAGTGTTCCATGCAGTTGACCATCTTCTGTGGATGACAGTCGTATCAATACTGAGTTGTGTGTTTGTGATTTACTATACATAGAATGATTGATTGATTAATGGTGTTTAACGCCCGAGCAGCAATATTTCAGCTATATTCAGGCGATGAACATGAAATGGATGATAAAATGAACATGAAATGATGATGAATGAAAATGGGATGGGACACAAGGAAAAAAAGGGGTAACGGATTTTAGATTGCCACTGGCAAATGGGAGGATGGATAGGGTCGGGCAATTTAGCCTCCTGTAGCGGGATCGAAATCCCTACTCATAGCGAATACCACAGCAGCGTTCTTTAACGTGCGAGGAACGTGGCATTTTTCCCAACACGGTGCACTAATATGGTTTGCGGTCAGGTTTTCCGTATTATGGCCTGACAACCCCAGCTTGCCAGGGGTACCCCATTCAACCATCTGGGGCACACATCCCAGTCGGTCTTTAGGCAAACCGACCTGACACCCCGGTCAGGGTACTGGGTACAGGGTACTGGGCGCTATTTAGTCGCCTTTTACGACAAGCTAGCGCGACTGCGGTCTATTCTTTTAGCCATCCCGCACGGGGCTACACAGAATGTACTGGACTCCAAATTGCTACTTTTTCTGTTGTGTACGTGAAAGAAACAACATATCGATATGTTGTTTTCCTGTTCATATTTTAAAAGATGCAGAGTTAACAGACACAACATATTTTTATTGCTAAACCGACAGCTGACGTCAAAATACATTTTTAATGGAAAAGGAGCATGAAATTCTTATCCCCTCACCCACGAGTTGAGACAAGGATATCTCAATAGGCTTAAATACTCTCTCATTAGTTAGAAAACTGGTTCTTAGATAAAACCTCAGCGACTTGTCATCTACTGCCGTTGGTAAGTGTAAACAAAGAATGATACATGAGACTTACAGACTAAGTTTAGATACGGTTTCACATCATTTTCTTACGGATTTGCCTCAATCAATGGTGTTGCAGAGGTTATTGTGGTTGATGTATGACACCCAAGATATTTCGATGGATTTCGATGATATTTCCCTCGACCAATAAAAACTAGACCGCATGAGACAGATACTATATAAAAGTGTTCTCCTTAATACAGAAGCACAACTGCGTTAAGATATGTCTTGTTTTTGCAGTAATTTTCTCCTCAAATGAAAATTGGATGAACCTATAATCTGTCAATTTGCTACAATCGATTAAAATGTGCAAACATTTTTGTGTGTGGATAAAATGAAAATAAAGACATTTGTCAAGTGTCAAAATTCCTTGCACAGTGGTTGACCTTGTATTACTATTTGTTCTCGTCCTGATAATATATCACCCTAGATGTTACGCAAAAATTTAAACAAAAATCTTTATTTTTTATTTTATCACCGAAACGTACAATAATATAGTAACCAAACCTTTTCTAGATAGTCATAATTACATCTAGAATGTAAGCCACGTTCTTTTTGAGACAGTTGTAATGAGAATATTGCAGTCTGTTTTCGTCGAATATTTGTTTAAAGTGCACGTTTAATTTGAAACTTGGGAATTTTATCCTGACAAAAGACACTACAGAAACTATCAGACGAAATAAATCACTTTTAAAATGATAAATGAGAATGTGTATCTAAGTCACAAATCATTTGTATAGTTGATATGCATGCGCTTGTACAAAACTAATGTTTTAAGCATAAAGAAACATGATTTTGATAATTGTATTAGAATAAAATTACCCATTTGTCATATTTATTCAAGAAATGTTTTAACATAGGGTAAAGTCCAATTTTGCAACCCGATAAGATAATGTTTGGTCCTAAAACAAGCTCAAACAAAACATACAAATAACAAGTTAATCTTTTTGCCACCACATATTACATTTAAAACATACTTATTTTATGTAAAGAGGAGATGAGCAAAAAAAAACCAGCACAATTCAATAACTAACATAAACACAACAGGCCAAACATTTTAACGGAAAACAAATAACATGAATAAATGTAATAACAAAGATGGACAAATATTAGTAGATAAACTACTGGCCTAAAACAGAACACACATATTATATTTAGAGGTTAAGAAGGCAAGGTACAAAGTCATGTTGTATCTTATTGCTGTTTCTGTTTGCTACGTTTCATGCAGTTAGGTTGTTTGTCTGTATGATTTTTTTAAATAGGGTTTAATGATAATTTCAGCAATTGTACCATCCAGTTTTATTCGCAGTCGAGCACACATATATTCGAAGTAAAACTTGAACTCGCAACCTTACGGTTGACAGGCGCGTGATTAATAATAACTAGAATCGTAGATGCGAAATATCCGTGTGTACAATATGTCACATTATCAATAGAAACAAACCTGTGTCAGATGGAAACCGAGTTATAAGCAGATAAGACAAGTATACAAATTAACTCAAACTTCATAATTCTAATATGATTTGCATATTTAAAAAATACGTTTATTTGTTTAGTCTAGATTACTTCCGGTTGAGGTTTTGAACGAAATATATTTTTTGATAAATGAAGTTGACTCCATTTATTTTAGGATAAACGACGTTGACAGAACTTTTAGCGTAACTAATGTAAACAAAGATGGCGGCTTTCAATATCGAAAGTAGCGATCAACTTAAAATTATTTGTTTGATGAATTATCATTAATGATTTGTTAAATTTAAAACTTTCCTTGTGTTCGATACAGAAAATAAGGTTACAGATTGATGTAAAACTAAAAATTGTGTTTATTAAAATCAGAAAATGGTTTATGGAAATAATCGTACGTTTAAAAATAAACAAAATATTCATACGTTCAGTCAATCCCGCTACCAAATACACAAGAAATATGAAGTTGAGAAACACGTTAGATAAATTAATTTCTTAATGCAATTTTAAAGAATTATAAGGATTAAACACCGTTTTCAATGGATTTATCGGTATATCAACAAGACCAACTCACTCACAAACATATCATAAAAGTCCTTCGGACTGATATACCGATAAATCCATTGAAAACGGTGTTTAATCCTATAATAAACTTGACTGTTATGTTTAAAACTAACAACAATTTCAGATAATTTGTTGCAATCTCTGAAACGCTCTATTTAAAAACAACAATCGTTTGACCTTCATGTGGCGTCACCAATATATGAGCGAAATATGTCCCCTGACCACTGAAACGCAGAGGCAATGTATCAATGTGCTCTAAAGTAATGATTGAGTAAATGCACGATTCTCGCAATTAAGCTGCGCCTATAATAATTAATCAGCTACCAAGGCTCTTATGTAGTTAAAAAATAATGTCATGTTTCTGTGCGATTGCTTGAGGTCTATAAGACTTATAATTGTTTATGTGTTGATTTCCTTCTGTGCTGTTCTTAATAAGTGATAAAACAATGCAAACTAAATCAACGTTTAAAAAGTTTTATACATTGACATTTCAACCTTTTTGAAGCATTATTAAGTTTCAAGTGGCATTGTTTTTTTCATCTGATTTCTTCGTCATTTTATTCTCTGTTTACATGTTTCATTATGCACATAGCTAAACTTACAACTCATTTTTACGTCATTAATCCAACAGTAGCAATAATAGATATATAAACTTATAACAACGATATAAAGTCTTTATTTGTCCACTATATATTATAATAATATAATTACATTGTATAAAATACTGAAACTACGTAACGCAGCTTGTCGAGATGATGAGTGTTAGAATAATAAAAGTAGAGGTAAACAAGTGATTGTCGAGTTACTTTTAAACTTTTGGATAGCTAGCTGCTGTAGCTACTCCACACATGTTCATATTTTTCGTCATTTCGAAATATCCTTCTATTCCCCAAGATGTTCCCCAGCTGAAATTAAAAAAGTGAAAATCTAACAGAATGTACGCTGCTATATGCTCAAAGTGTGCTGATTTTCAGATTGGTATGTATATGGTTGGAGAACACTGATTAAGTGTGCGTTGCTGGTTTTGTACTTGGCATGTCATCATTACAGCAGGTAAACCGTTTATGCTTTTCTGGAATGGCTTAATCCATCATGTTCTAAAGATTGCATGTAAATGTTTTACCTGACCTCGTTTTAAGCTTGATGTATTTTTCCACTCGCGTATATAGTTTTATTCTATTTACAACATGTGCATCCGATCGTCGTGCTATAGCGCGTTATAGATTAATCTTATGAAGGCGGCCTTACAATGAACTAAATCTTGTACAATCCTTACCTATTCTTAATTATCCAGAAATTGTTGATATCATATCCAATTCTTTGAAACCCATATCCAACAGCAAGAACGCCGTGATTTAGCCTCACAGAACTACAATGTTCTTCGTCGTATATGCCACTTTTGTAAAACTGGAATGATGGATGGCTAGCGTCCATGGCAACGGAAATTGGTCCAACTGTTGCCACTGCCATCTGCAAGTCCTCTTCGTGTCCTTTCTGTATATCTACAAATCCTGTATCTTCAGCTCCAACATTAGCTGGGTTAAATTTGCAATCTCCATTCTATGAATAAATAAAAAAAAACATTTGCACCATTTGAATTTTAAGGTATCCGACCCATAATTGACCACGTGATCATATTTGGTGTCCCGGATGTCCATTGTTTGTCAATGGAGCAGACCTCGGTAATCTTCGGCAAACATCGGAACTACTATTTGATCAACTTAATTTTTTTCTCAAAACTGTTAACATTGACTCAAAGTAAAACAATATATTTACTTTATATCATTAATTAGTAATATATTGAGTAAATAAATTTGCATTTCTTGGTCTAAAAATAAAATTAAACGGTGACTTCAATTATGGGTCGGATACCTTAATACGTTGTCGTATTTGGTCAAGAAATATAAATAATATTAAATAATCTATTCGTATTTTTTTACATGTTACAGTAATTGGCGACATTTTGGATTGAACTGCTTGGTGCAGGTCCTATTTTGGTCAGTGCAAGCGAATAACGTAGCGCTCTAGTCACATGGACTGTGCACGTTATCTGCAAAGCAAGATCACTATTTTAAAAGTGGACGCTATCTCGCAAGCACGACCGTAACTAAGACAGTGCATGCTATCTCTGCATCACGATAATTACTTGGACACGACAGTCTATCATCACAGCATGATCGTTACAGAGACAATAAACGCTTTCTGTAACTAAGGCAGTGCACGCAATCCCCGCAGCACAAACCTCAAATGGGTTATTTAGACAGTGCACGCTTTTTACAGTAGCACGAAAGTTACTTGGACAATGCACGTTATCCTAGCAGCACAATTGTAACGTTGCTTTCTTTCCCATTTATTATACCCTTCTCATTTAAAACACAATAAATCTAAAAACAAGAATTAAAGTGTTTACCTTTGCTGTGTATGGGTAGGAGATTTCAGTGTCTATTCCCTTGTTATCTTTGATATATTGAAAAGCTTGATCCATAAGTCCTCCTTGGCAGCCATGGTTACCTGGAAAAGACATCTAAGTTTGTTTGGGCTGAATACTATTATATGTATTGAATAAAGAAATTCAACATTACGAATGTTATTGCTTTCTTTCTGACCGTCGAATGAGTCCATTGTTGTCGTTCTGCAGTATTTTGCACCGTTGAAAGTTTTATTATGAAAACAACAGACAAAAACATTAAAAAAAACTCACCAAACCACCAAACAACAACCTATGTTGGTTTTAAATGCAAATGATATTAACCAAAGGACAGGAAACGTTTGCTGCTGCCGTAAAGTATAGAAAATTGGATAGAGACGGCGAATTATTTCTTTTGTAGCGGCTACAATGTTACCACTCTGTTATGAAAACTAAACATGAAGTCATATTGAGTCTGGTAAAATTTTTACCAAAATTTTGTAATAACCTTGTTTTTCTGAACAATCCACGAGATTTTGTTCGGATAAGGAAACTAATTTTCCTGTCTTCTTGAATGTTTGTCCTTCAAGTGCACCTGTTGCCGAAAATGCCCAGCATGAACCGCATTGACCCTGTAATTATATATTTTTATATATCACTTCGGTTGTTAAGGTGTTATTTTTTTGTTGCTTGGTTATATCGAACCATGACTGAACTGATCATGATTTAATGTCACGCATTCGTGTATAGATCTTACCTCTCTTGTGGTCTCAGGGGCGTAATAAACCCATATCTATTTCCTAGGTAGCCATATGGTAGGAATAAAAACAAGTAAGTTAAAGGGAAATATTATTATCATTTTACCTAGTTTTATTTACACAGCTTTTGTTTTAATGGTGTTTAAGACACTTTCAGCATTGCTATAAGCTACTCGGCGGCGTCTAGTTAGCATTGCGGGAGGAAACCAGAGTACACGGTAAAAACCATAGACCTTTTTAAGGAAAACTAATTTTATTTGTTGATTTTCTTCTTGCCTGTACAAGATATGTTATTTAAATGAATTAATAACTTTTTAATTAATTTCTATGTTTGCATACATTTGTGATATTCGAACAGTGTGACAAATATATCGGTTTTACATGTATAGCTTGTTATATTCATTGTCCGTCATATTCTATACATTCAATGTATCTGACAATACGTAATGAGTATTATACTATGATTATATTGTGGTCACTTTGATCACAGATGTCTGTCCAGTGCGTCTGTATGTTTCGAATTATACATGTAAATACACTCTGACTCGGGAGTTACTATTTTGAAAAACCATGTTAAGGACTTGTACTGAATAATGTTTTGTTAGCTTGTCATACTTCGTGCAAACAAAGGACTACTTATATAGACGTCGTGGACAGTAAAGTCACAACAAAACAATAAAGGCACAATTCTCATTCCCTAACTAACATAATCTTGGTGTTATTCAAATTTACTCTTACACTAGTTCATTCCTTGTCCCAAATTTACTCAAGCTTCGTAATGTAATTTCGACCTGGAAATAAATGTTTCATATCATTTTAAACCATAAACAATCTTTTATTTACAATTTACACTTACCTGATTTTTAACTTCAGTGACGTAGCCTTGTGTTCTCCAGTCGACATTTTGTGGTATGTCCTTTAGTTTGATTCCAAGCGGTGCCATAAATGTTTCATTGTTTGTGTTGCCAGTTCTCAATTTGTATCCATTCATTGTAGTAATGAATTCGTCGTGAGTCTACATGCAATATTCGTAGAAATAGTTATTATTTACAATAACACTTTTTATCATTATGATTGTTTTGCATATTGTCGATTTTATATCCATATAAATTTATTATTAAATTGATATTATAGAGCGAAATATTGCGTTCCTGATTTTTTTGCTACACTATAATATTGTTGTTATAATTATTGCCATTGGAAAACCCAATTTATATTATAGATATATAATTTAGTTTATTACATACTCCAAGGTATGTTTTTTTATTACACAGTATAGTAAATAAATAGTTGTGTACAACTTGATAATAATAACTTACCATGTCAGCATATTCATTTTCTCCTAACATATATGTGTGGATTCCTTGGACTGCTTCAAGATTGTGTCTTTGGATATATTTGAGATTATTCTCCCAAATCAATCGTCTGAAAAAACATTCTTTTCTCTTTTATGCAAATTGGCAACTGTTTCATTAGTATAATGATATGCTGCAAATTATGAATATTAAATACTAAACCACATTTGTTTTGGGGAGCTTCACAGATAAGAATTTCGTTCGGTAAACATTTTTGAATTTTCAAGAGGCTTGGACACTTCGGATTTTTACATGTAACAGTCACAGCTACAAATATTATTAGGAATGAGGGATGATTGAAAACCCCAATGATTTTCATACATATTATAAACTGCAGACACAAATAAGTTGCAGCATTTTGTATTTATATTTTCTTGGTTATGCGAATAACGCTTTTTAAATTTTTTTGATAGTTTTGTTTCAAATTATCATGTGTCATGCGAAAAATATTCGTAATTTGTTTTCTATAAGAAAGGTCATAAGTGTTGCTCAAGATGCAGGAGAAAGTGATAATATTTATTATATGAGTTCTTTATTAAATTTTAATGTTTTGTCCGCCTGTAGAATTTATTTATTAGTCCTTTATGAACTTCTAATTGTTTTCGAATTGATTGCCTTGCATATGATTTATTATACGCATTTGCAAATGAGACAGTGTCAGATATAATGCCTACCTCCTTATGTGCTCAGCCTCTTCATACTCTTTGTTGTATCTGTCTTTAAAGCTCTCCCATTGTTCATCCAACTCAGGTGTTACCAGAGTAGATGCCAGTACTGCGACACTGACGGCAGCAATCAGAAGTAATCTAAACATCTGAAAAAGAAAAAAATACAAATTTTCTTAGTATTCTACGTAAACTACAAATTTTCACATTAACAATAAAATGCTAATCCACATTTGAGATAGATTGTTCGGATTTGTTTTATTTACGCCAACTACTTTTTAATTTAAAAGCCTATACTAGTACAAAATATAGCAAATTATATAAATGTCAGTGGACATCAATGGCATTAAAGTGTTCGATTTAAACGAGAATTTGAGTTATCTGTAATAAACCATAGGGATATCTTCCTACACAGGCATACAATTTAAGAAGTAGATACTATTTAAAGGTTTATACGAGATAACAAAAGCTTTAGATAATCTGACCTTATGAAACATTTATCTTAAAGCAGAAAGGAGACCAGATAATTTTGATAGTATAAATCGATTGTTTTATACTATTTTAAATCACGAGTTTTCTTCGCGATTTACGCTATTCCAAAAAAGTTAAAATTGATTACCTTTAGAAAAACATTTAGTTAATATTTGTACGTCTGCGACCGATGATTTTATGATTTCAAAAACTTATTGGCGAGTAACATTTAGATGCCAATTTGTTACTAACAAATATAACAATCGACATCACCGAACACGAATTCACACAAATTCATGATCTTTAATCGTAATAACTTATTTGATAATTGGGAATTACTGCAGAAATAAAAACTATCAAAAAGATTAATTGATTGATTGTATTTAAGTAGTATTCTGGAGGAGACCAAGTAAGCAAACAATAAATCAACGGAAATTGTTGGACATCCAGAACATAATTTTGACAGCCGCTGGAAAAGTATGGAGTATAATGTACTGATGGAAAATGTAGCCTTTTGTAGCTGCTACAATGAAAATCATTTTCTAAATCTATAAAGGGTGTTTCTGTCCTGCAATGAGCATGTCACTCTTCACACACTTCACAGCTCTGAGAACCCTCAAAGTATGGTCCCAGCTATGAAAACGATAAATTTTACGCAAAAGTAAGTGAATAGAACTTAATCAACTTATCTAACACTAGTTTTAGAAACACTTTTAAATGTTCTTTGTCGAGAATGTAAGGTTTAAACATCTAAAGGAACAGAACAAAACTTTCGATTATATTGTACGTACAAATAAAAATTTCCAAAATATAGTTGCTTTACCGTTACACCTCACAATCTTATTTATTAAATTACTACCAAAGATCTCTCCTGGTACTCCGGCTTCCTCCCCCAATAAAAACTGGACGCCATGATATAGCTGAAAAATTGCTGAAAGTGGCGTAAAACACCATCAAACAAACAAACAAACAAACTACCAAAGATACAATGCACAATTCTGTGCGTTAGACTCGCTTTACGCATTGGTGCATTCCAAATTTAAATACAACTGTTGATAGATGTTTGGGTTTATGCAAGGTGTTGCAAATGTCGGACAATTACAATTTCATGGGAATTAGGACGAAACCAAAAATCATTTGCGTATAGCGCTTTGGCTATCTTTAATATCTGGATTCTAAGATATGTAATATGACAATTTCAAGACAGAAATACTGTTTAGACCTATTTATTTCTTTCCTTTAGCACATTCATAGACGTTATTTTGTTTTCCCATGTTTGAATATTTGTTGTGCATTTTGTTGAATTTAACTCTGTCAAGACCACACAGATTAGAATTGGACGTGATTGAGATTATCATATGTCGTTTGTGTTTTTATTTCCTTCTTCGACACAAGCTTCAGCACATAATCAGCACTATCGTGGCATATGGTTTCATTTTGTGAAAAAAACCAGAGTATATTGGTTTTGATTTCGGTGACGAAAAGTAACTAGTATGACCATCACTTTTCTACATATCCAATGTTTTTATCGTTCTCTAAGGGGAATCTTCCCTTCTTATATTGTAAAGAAATTGGTTAGTAGAATGTGAATTTGGCTAGTTTGCATATGTGTATACGTTTATCAAATTAGTCCCATAGATTCTTTATCGGATTTGATTTTGGCGACTTCAAGGGCTAAGCTAACACATTGACATTTGTATTGGCTAGAAAATCCGTGGCTGGACGCACTGTATGTGACTAAGCATTAGCATGATAAAATAACTCGCTTGTCGGTTGATATCTAGCAGTAGGTGGGTGTCCAGATATTGTCTCCATACCATTCAGACATCAACATTTATCAATGTTAAACAAATTCGTCCTGCAATCATAAGATTTTGCCATCCACGTTCACGTCTCTACGCTGCTTGACGGAACTGTTCATTTTACTCAAAGGCAAATGGATTCATGAAAGTGTAACGGATGATGTGAACATGTTTTGCGCATGATTATTATCTTACTACAATATCCATCCATTCTTGAATTACAATTTATATATATTATTATTAAGCTAATGCAAACTGTATTTGATAGTTTATTTGTCATATGCATTTTATATTGTTATTTGTTCTTCAAAGGTTATGTGATGTTTGTTGTAATGTTTTTTGTTGCTGCTGATTTTTTTGTAATTCGTAATACGCGTCAATGCACCAACAAACGACGAAAATAAAGTTAATTATTGAAAACCACATATTGATAATAAGTTGTACCGACATTTAGCCAGAAAGATAGCAGGAACCAAACAACAATAGCAGAAAGTCAAGGTCACGTGGTCAAGGTCCGATTACACATTTAGTTTCTTAAATATTTACGAGATGAAGCCAAATCACAAAAACAGAAAGTGAGCAACTCAAAGCCAATTGAAACAATGCGAGCTAACATCCCATGACATTTCAAGCTTGTTGAATGGTGTAAATTTGATCGTCAATTATTCCTGTACATTACCTTAAAGGAATTACATGAATTATGATGACGGGTGTCTTTAGAAATTTCCATGATCGACGGTCCATTATATCAATACGTGTAAGGAGTTTGTGCAGTGTAATGTGTTCTCGGTATTGTAAATGTTTTTATCGGCTGCGTTTCCTGTTTGAAGTTTTTCAAATGAAGTCGATGCAGGTTTGCTATAAGAAGTGGGATATTTCGCCCTTGGACTAAAATAAACAGTGGAGTTATACAATATAAAGCCAACTTATGAACAGTCTATTGGATACTTTAAATCACAATATACTGAGACATAATAGCTAACAAAAATCAGATGCACAAATAACAAACTATATAATAAACAAAACATCAACCAAAGTCATATAATGTGTTCCGGAAGGGTTAATATTGGTACAGTTTTTATGTTTCTAGTGGTTTCTTCTCAATTACTTTATTATAATGACTTCTAATCTATACATTATCAGTAATGGTAAGCAACCAAAACATGACCAAAAGTCTTGCTAACGGAGCTAAAAAGCATGTAAAGATGATGAGCATTACAGTAATATTAAACGTTAATTTACATTGTTTTCTTAGCTAGCTGCTGTTTAAACTTTTGGATAGCTAGCTGCTGTGGCTACTCCACACATGTTCTTCATATTTCTTGCCATTTCAAAATATCCTTGCATTCCCCAAGATGTTCCCCAGCTGAAATTGATTAAAACGGATTAATTAGATATGAAGAACGCTGACAGATATACTTATCGCATCCTCACAAGTCAGGGTTTCTGTTTCCACAAGTTTCCACACGAAACCCTGACAAACTTAGGTAGGAAATTCCCGGGCTAGAAGTCACTATTTTGATTAGGTACATCATACCTTAATGTAGCCAATCAAAAGCTCGCTTTCATTTACGACTTGGTTAGGGGATATCCCAATGTCGATTGTAAATAAACCAAACGGATGTGTTGCGTATACCATGTAAAAATCCGTGTTTTTGTACAGTACATTTTTGTAATAGTATAGTTGTTATTACCACGTTATTTATTAGTTGTGTTACGTTTTCTTCACACTCATGAATGAGTAAGAATGACTACTGCCAAACACTTTCATTTTTTCAAGAAATCTCATTAGTTGATATTTTTAAGGATTGGCGTCATACGAAAATCTTCTAGCCAGGGAATTTCCTACCTACGTTTGTCAGGGTTTTGTGAACACATGAGGACACAGAAACCCTGACTTGTGAGGATGGACTTATCCAAAATCATAAAGTTTCTCCCCAAAATCTGGCAGGTTGTTTCAGCTGATTCATGACAGAAAATGTATGTGTTGGCATGTAAATTCCGATACAAGTTGTTGCGCAATAAATATTAGTTATCTTTAGAACTGTTGCAGTAACGAGACTGAATGTTTATTAATTAGCACAGAGGTCACCTCCCATAATACTCAATAACGTTATCTTTTTAATGCAAATGCAATTTGTGTTTGTTGACTAAGTCAAAGCAAAATATTGCTACCGAAGTTAAGGGGTTTTCTTTGGGTACTCCGTCTTTCTCCCCCAATAAGAACTGAAAGCTACGATATAGCTGAAAATTTAAGTGGCGTTAAACACCATTGAAACAAACCAAACCAAAATAACACATCAATTAACTGAGTCAAAAAGCATAGATGTATAATGAACACATAAATGTAACGTTCTTACAAGAATTGATTCCGCAATAAACAATTTTCAATTTTTTCTGTATATCAATTATTAGAAGATCTTTTAAGCAGGTGTTATTTACAAAAATTATTACAGTCACATGCCTGAATGCACATAGGATTGTATGGGTTATGTGTATTCGCACAATCTATAATTATTCAGAATATGATAGATTGAAAGAGACCACAGTTTTCGTTACCAAAATTGTTATGGACATTTTACAATCAAGGCTGCGGTAGTATGTTCAATGTGTACGCCGTCACCTGTTTTACTTAAATTTAGTTGATAATAAAATTCCGTCATGTTCTAATGCTCTTGGTGTGTGGCACTTTATCTGTTTTACGTCAGTGTGGCTTTCTATTCTAGTACGTAATTTTGCGTCAGGCTTAGCTCTTAATTGGTCGCCATGTTATACTTTATTGCTGTTTAAAAAATTCCAATCTAGTCCATTCCATACCTGTTCTTGATTATCCAGTAGTCCTGACTTCCCTCAGTACCATATCCAACGGCAAGGACACCGTGGTCTAGCCTTACCGAACTGCACTGTGGTTCGTTGTAAATGCCACTTTGGTAAAGCTGGAATGATGGTTGGCTAGCATCCATGGCCACTGAGATTGGTCCAACAGTTGCGACGGCCATCTGCAAGTCATCTTCGCGTCCTTTCTTGATGTCTACATAGCCTTTATCCTCAGCGCCAACGTTGGCTTTACTGAATCTGCAGGGTTCAGTCTAGAAATTAACCAAAAAATATTTACGCCATTGGAAGTAGTAATTTTATTAATACATTGTTGTTAAAACGCACAAACAAATAAATTGTATTTGGTCGAGAAATATGATAGATATGACAATACAAAACGTAACGTACAATTTCTTCATCATAATATGGCAATATGTTACATTAACTAATGCTTCATAGCAGTACTTAAAAGAAAAGGTTAAACTGTGGTGTTTCACACGTAACTCTTTTTATAATATATTTAGCTAAAAAAGTATTTCTGGATATAAATTTAACAAACGGATGTTGTATTCTCAATAACAACTTCAATAGGTAATAATTATTATTCGATAAACTAATTATGCAAATGTTTGATGGTGTAAGAGTATAAAACAGTCTCATGGGATACCGTTGATGCATGGAGGTAGAAATACACAATCGACGTCAGGTGGAAACAAGTGCTACATCTAAAGTTTTGCATTTTGTCCGTCATATGAATGTTTCCAAGTAGCACGATCGTTAGGTTACAACTTTAATTTAAACATTCGCCTACCCTACTCATTTAAATAAATGAAACTTGGATTACGTATTGAAGACAGTATTTTTTGTTTACCATTGCTGAGTAAGGGTATGAGATTTCAGTGTCTATTCCCTTGTTATCTTTGATGTATCTAAAAGCGTTATTCATAAGTCCTCCTTGGCAGCCATGGTTACCTGGAAAACAATAATTTTAAAGATGTTGAAGGCTGAATACTATGATCTACATCGAAGATATACAGATAATATATGCACATTATGGTGTCCTTTTTGGCAGACTAATCATTTAGTATTCTCTATTAGGTCCATTGTTTAACGTTTCAGTTTACAGTACTTTTCTTCTAATGAAACCTTTCTTATCGATGCATTATTTTAAAATTATAACATAATAAAAATAGTCTATCCATCTAAGACTATTAAACAACCAAAAGCAAATATCATACCAAGAGCAAACAAAACCCGGACGTGACCGAAAGCCTTAAATTATTGAAATACATAAATGTGTCAAAAAGTTTACAAAGAAGACATACAAAAAAGAATTGTTAACGCGAATACTACAAAAACTGTTGAACTTGGGTAGTCCAGAAGAGTGAGAAGGTTCTTCTTTTGTACCAACTTTTTCACATGATACGGACATTTGTTATCACTGCAAAACAGCTAGAAATGCTTCATCAAACATTTTTGGTAAATAATCTTGACAGGAATCATAACTAACAACTAACAATAACTAATTTTACGTCTGACTGTGCATTCTTTTTCCCCATATATAAAACTTTGAGGTCATAATGTAGTGTAAAAATTGCTGAATGTGGCGTAGAACCTCATATAAGGATATAGAAAAACGTATTGCCAAATTCAGTTTATTGCGGGCTGGTTCATTTTTAAAACCTACAAAGTCCTCTTTAAAGTGGAAGAAACGTGGATCTCTCCAAACAACTCAACTATCGCAATAAAGTATAGTTCAGAATAAGTGTTTGCTGACCTTGTCTTTTTGAGCAATCAACTAGATTTTGTTCGGATAAAGAAACCAGTTTTCCTGTCTTTTTAAATGTTTGTCCTTCAAGGGAACCTGTTGCAGAAAAAGCCCAGCAGGAGCCACATTGTCCCTGTAATTACAAAATTTCAATTATTTTTTATGCTTCTAAAGTGGCTAATACGTGAATAGCCACCTACTCTACTGCATGGCACAGTCAAAGGAATATGACCCTGTCATATAGAGAATGTTACGCTAAGAGGAGGATATTTAAATAATGCTGAAATGATTAGTTTCTCAAAATTGCTACCAACTGTGTCATGTTTGAGTTAAAACTTATAGTTAAAAGACAGCGTAAGGTTCAGTTTAACAAATAAGAGCAAAGAAGTCAAAGCAGAAAGGCTGATAACGTACCCTGCGAGCTTATTGGGATTTATATATGATACTATTGATATATTATCTCAACTACAATCCTCTCCAGTGAAAGCCAAGATATGTTTAAATGCAGTGTTAGTATTTCTTTTTTACGTCAGTCATGTAAAAGATGCATTATTTTATACAAAGTCGTTTACAAATTATCTATCTTTATACCTTGCAAGCTCATATACCAAATATTGTAGTAGAAACATGTATGTACACTGTGTATTTTATTATACAATTAATGACTTTGATATAGGTCGTTATCAAGATTTACCAGCTAGAGAAAAAAAATGTAATATTCACAGAGCAGTTAAAACACCCAAAATTCGTTTAATGTAATAATTTTTAATATTACTTTATCATTTGTGTAATGAATATAATATAATGGACTACAGTCGAAACATAAGTTGTCACAGAAATAAGATGTACATTTTGTATAAGAAACTAAATTGAGGATACCGAGAAGTAACCAGCAAACTACAAGTCACAAGTCGAATACCTAATGGTGTACCGCAAAAAAACAGATTCTTCGTCTTGATGATGTTGAATGTTTTACAGCTCCAAGACATCGCATTTCAAATAATATTTATTTTTACAGGGTACTGGAAGAGTTCTTAAGGTTGCAACCCCATAGCTTTCACGCGTGTGCACGTGTAGAAGTATTATGTCGATAGGAGTATGCGCATTGTATTCATATTATGTCCACTCTCAGCAGTCCTTTCTTCTCTGATGATGTCAGTCAAAATTTCTTTCTTTCGCCGATCCCATTTCCTTAACTTAATGTATTTTTGTTAACGTTTTGCCATTCCGAATATAGTTGTAAAATTCAACATCTGTTTAACAGCTAGTCTACCAATTATTTTTTATATTTTACCAAATTTCATTTAGAATTACCTGATTTTTAACATCAGTGACGTAGCCCTTTGTCCTCCAGTCAACAGAGGTTGGTAGGTCGTTCAGTTCTACTCCAAGTGGGGCCATAAATGTATCGCCTGTAGTTTCGCCAGTTGTCATTTTGTACCCATTCATTATGGAAATGAATTCCTCATGAGTCTGCATAAAATTTGTGTATGAATAGAACCGACTATCTCAGTTTTACATTGAAAATGACATTAAATTAGCGTACAGAACTGAATAGCAATTTTGGCTCAATTAATAATAATGATAATAATAATAATAATAATAATAATAATAATAATAATAATTCTTATTATTATTATTATTATAAATAAATAAATAAATACATAAAAAATATAAAAATACATGTGTTTAGTTTATATCCTTTTAATCTCTGACTTAGTTTAAAAATGAGGATCCATTTATCGAGCCATTATCTATTTGTTTACACAATGCAATAAAATAGCACTTTTGTACAGTTTAAGAAATCACTACGTACCATGTCAGCGTATTCATTTTCTCCCAAGATGTATGTATGCAGCCCTCTGTCGGCCTCGAGATTGTGTCTCTGGATATAGTTAACGTTATTCTCCCAAATTAATCGTCTAAAATCACATATTATTTTTCTCAAAGCAGTAAATAACTATGATATTAGAAGAATGTTCTTATTTACATTTTAGTTCATCTTTAAACAAATATGAGTAGTAAATTCCCCAACTATAATTATATTTTATTGCGAAATAAATATTTTAAATATTTAAAGCTTAAAGGGAAATTTCGCGAAAAAATGAAAATATGATATGTTATTCTTCAAATAAAAAGAAACACTTTTGCCTCTTGATGTTTTATTTTTTTCCAATGGTTAAGTTTCTACATTGAATTTACCTGCAAAAAATGCACTTATGGAGGTCCGCCATCTTGTCACTATCTCGCCACTATATTGCAATACTAGGGATCGCTGAACATCCAATTACCTTAAAGTCCCCGTATGATAATAAAGCGAAACGGTCAAGAACAGAATGTTGTACAATAAGACAATGTTGTGGAAAGACTACGTTTCGTATTCCTGACCTAAGCAAAAAAAGCCCGATTTGTGTAACAAATAGTTAAAGGCTTCTACTTTAGACTATGTTCACAGCAGCAACAACTTCATGCGAATATAATTTTCCAAAATTGAATGGAGGATAGTTAAATGGTATGATGACCTCATTTTTCATCGAATATTCGTTAGAATTTTTTCATAATTATTAATTAAATTGAAACTTATTCGTACTATTATTTTCAACTTAATCAGATTATGCAACTTATTGAACGAAGTTTTTATACAAAATCTTTGCAAAGTTGACTATTTAAGAAATAACGGTCATTAAATGAAATATTTTTAAATACTCTGATTTCGCGCATCAAAATTTCACTTCACGTTTAGTACATTTATAAATATTATTATTATTATTATTATTACTGGTAACATTTATTGTGCGTGTGCGTAACCCAGTTTCCAAAATTTTAATTACCCTTCAAAAACGAGTAACGATTTACCTGTAAAATTTTCACGTCCAAGTACAACTGCCGTTTCAAGACGTGCAAAATTGTCTACGGAATTTTGTTTTATGTTTAAAAAAATAATTATATAAATATATCTTTATTACAATTATTATTTAGGTAAGTATCTGAGTTAAAAAAAGACAGGTTAAAATGTGTGTCATGTTGTCAGCTGGTTATTAGTCATCGCCACAGTTGTAATATGCTTCAAAGAGCAAAGGCAGTAAAACATACTTTGAAACTGGATTATTTAGGATCATATTTACTGGATAATAACATTTATTACGTCACGAACGCAATCTAGTGTTAAATACTGTCAATATGGCGCCCCCCCCCCCCCATACACAAACTTTTACCACCTTTAATCCACTCTAGAAGCGTAACTGTACAGAATACAATAAAACATCAAAAGGCAATTATATTTCTTTTTATCTGAAGAATAACATATCAAATTTTCATTTTTTTCTCGAAGTTTATCTTTAAATATTTTTCCAAAATGCAACCTTTGCTTAGAAACTTCAATATTTACTTATTAGGACTATCGTTTGCCAATTATTTTAAGTAGTAACACGTTAGCGTTTCATTATAAGTGATTTTAATTTAGGATGTTATGTCAATGATCCAGGTAACGCTTACATCTCAGCTGTACCTGCTGTCACATGGTTTTTAAACTACTGTTCTTTTTACTGTCATAAGTTCATTTTCTAACTATCTTTCGAATTGTGAGTACGTGTCAAATCTACGAGTTAAGTATTATCAATACATCATTCTTTTTTTAAATTAGACATTAATATAGTACTTAATGCATTTTCGTCTACGCAGGTATTCATCTTAAAATAGGAAATAAGACGGTGGCCGACATAATACGTACCTCCTCGTGTGTTCAGGATCCTCATACTGTTTGTTGTATCTGTCTTTAAAGCTCTCCCATTTTTCGTTTAACTCTGGTGTTACCAGAGTAGAAGCTAGAGCAGTGACACTGACAACAGCAATCAAAAGTAATCGGAACATCTAAAACAATGGCAGACTTTTAATATATGTGCAACGTTTGATTGTAAACTGCAACCTTTCACTTATTTTGCTATTACAAGTATATCGTGCTGTTGGCTATATAGAAGATTAATAAATTGATTTACTTTTCAATTGAACATTTGAAATATTTCTCATAAGACATTTACAACCGACATAAAACAATACAAATATAAATACAACCCTAAAAAACTTTGAAATTTAACTAACGTGTATCATCAAATAATAAATAAAGCCAGGAAAAAAATTGAAAAAAAAGATTTTGCTTGGGTTAAAAATTTAGTTATCCACTGTTAATAAAAATGGTATTTGCATCGTCTTAAGCAGGCGGAGTTTACTACCTAATGCTTGGACTATGATTTGTGGATTTCTTTTCTAACAATTTCCGGTATTTTGTTATTGCTTTATATTACTGGTACTAATATAACACATTATATTTATGCTACCATCAATGACATAAGAGTTCAAGTTAGATGGGTAGCTTACATGGAAACACCAGAAATTATATAATAAAGGTAAAGAAAGTAATAATAAGATATAAAAATTTATATGAAGTAAATGCTTAAGAATTATCTTAGTGACCCAAATACTGTGACCCTTGGGAAAACAACTTACCTTGATAGTGAGTGGAGACCAAGTCATTTTGATATTGCAAATCTTCTGTTTTATACAACAACGCTTTCGTACCTTAGTATCCAACGTGATCTGCAGTATTTCACATGTTATTATATATGAATTTATACATGACCTGGAAAAATAAATATTCTGGGACAAAGTTTAAATTTGGGTACATGGATTGAGGTAAACTAAAATACGTGTTGCGTCTTATGAGGATTTTAAGATATCAAACAACTTACTTGTGATCGTGTAAGTTTTTAGTGTTAATTTGTTTTTAAACGATCAGGTTCATGACCTTACTGTACTAAAATGCACCTGATATACTGCGGGAGTTTGAAAATGACTCTTCAATAATATAGAATAGAAAATCGGTGCCACAACACAGTCCCTAAATATAAACCGCATTTATAAGTAGATAAAAAGGGACATCGATAATTCTACCCAAGTTCAAACTAAACGTTTAGATATGTTTTGTAGAGTATTAAAGGTTCAAACATTTAAAGCAATGGAACAAAACCTTCTGTTTAATTGTATGTACACGCAGGTAAGCGAAACAAATTTCTGAACAGGTTTTACGATATAGTATGGTTTGGGACTGTTTACAACATTCATAAACCGCGGTTTATTAGGCATAAACAGACCATATTATATAACCTGTTCAGAAATTTTAAGTATTCCTTAAAAAAAAATCCAAACATTTTGAGGGTAAAAAAGTGAACCAAACGTAGAGATAAGAGATCAAAAGGGAGATGTTGACTCTGTCGACGCACTAGTTCTCACGTTTGTTTGTTCTAGCCATAGATATCTGTTTTTGTGAAGGAAATGTTCGATGTGGGTTTCTTAACGAACATGCAAGAATAATTTACTGTATTTGTAACTTCCATCTATGAGGAGTGACTTCTACCATACACACAACCATTCTCATCATCAGCACACCAACTCACATACTACAGTTACAGAGGCCGGAGGTTAAGCAGGTCATAAAATCTGGTTTAACCCACCATTTCTTTTGAAATGCACGTACCAAGTTGGGACCATTGGTGGGGTTTCTGTATTTTTTTTTTTGCTTGCTGGTTCTCGAGTTTACCTGTTTCTTGTACTTTGATTTGTGGATTGTTTTTTTACAGTTTTCGTGGTGTTTGGAATTTTGTTGTTACCTTTAATAAGCATTATAATATAGAATGTTATTCTGACATATGTCATAAGAAGAAAAAGGTGTCTTTCAATAATGACCCGGTCGACGCTCCTCATAACACTTCAATTATAAAATTCGCTCGATATTTTCTGCCTTGTTTTATAGATTTAGCAATTGTTTATTATTGTCGTTAGTTTTGGAAACATATTGCGGGTATTCTTGTTCAGTCTGTTGACATATAAGCAATCAACTGCCCAAATTATGTTAGCAAATATACTACATTTTCCACAACCTATCATTAAAACCTTTTTGCAAGCACCGGTTATGCTGTTGTAAATTATTTTATTTTAATTGAACGACCATCTATCTGTTAATGTTTCGTTTGCACCATATAGCGAACTGTGGATTCATTTTAATTTTTAATGTTGCTCTTTGCAATTTTCCAATATAATTATCTTTATGTTATTATTGTTAGCTCCCACGAAACTAAAAAAAATGTATATCCCTAGTACTGAAATTGTAGGTTTGCCTCATTCTGCACTAAAATAAGTATTAAGAGAGTTAGAATGCATCCAAGGTAGTTTGGATTTCATAAGCTAAAATAATGTGACTGTTGAATGGTTTTGTTATCATCACTTAACTTTTACTCATTTTATATAATACGTTTACATGGTATATTGTTATTATAGGAGTTATTATAAAATGGGTTTTGCACGTAAAAAGACAAAAAAGTAATTTAATTTTTGTTTTCTATAAAAACGAAAGAATTTTACACTATCCAAGGATAACTTTTAAAATTCAGTACATAAATAACCGGACAAGCTTATATTCAAACCAAAAGAAATTTATTTTATAACATGTTAACATTAATAACAAAATGACGCTGTTGTTTGGAAATTTTTCAAACGTAAAGTATATGATCCAGATAAAGGACAAGCGCAGTGTTTGTTCAAAACTATAAATGCGTTTGTTTTTGTCTAAATATTGGCTATTTTATCTCGTACATGAGTCAATTGTGTTTGTAAGAACATATGCTCTCCCGACCGACTTATATCAAGTGCATTCCAAATTTAAATACAACTGTACGAACAGATTATAACTTCAAAATGCCCTTGTCGAAATTCAAAAAAATCTTGTTATGTCTCCTCCCAAAAACATTGCATGTCCTCAGATTATAGAAATTAAACTTCTATTGGTTTCTTTGGTAAACAAACATTTTATTGGTTGTTTTTTTAATGGTGTTTAACGCAACTCCCCAGAGAGTATCCAGAGAAACCCCTGACATTCCTTAGGAAAACTATCAATCCTTGTCAATCGAAATTGGTATCTAGCGCAAGTGTGACTCGAACCTTGACAGATTAAGTGATAAATAGTAGACAAACTACCTTAACTATATTTTTGGGGATCTTAGCAAAGATGTTTACCTTACATATCTGACAAAGCATCATAAGAATGACCAGTGAGCATCCTGAACCTAACAATCTTGGAGATGTAATGTAAGTCACAAATACCAATTAAATTTAATACGCAAGATGCGCGTTTACTCTAATGAAGACTAATCAGTGGCGCTCAATCCAAACAATATTCAAATCCAGATAATTAAAATGTTAGATTTTGTCATAAAAGGTTAAAAAATGATACATAAAATTCGACAAAGGTCATCTACAATTGTACAGTATGGAATAAAATCGTAGTTTTCCCGTTAAACATTGTTTTAAATTTTGTAACATGTTAAATATATTTTTCCTTAATGTTATTTATTCATTTTTTTAAATAGAGCCAAATATACACAGCTCTGAACTATAAACCGGTTTCAATAGTACTAGCGTAGAACGGTAGCATAGTTGCGTCTCGGTTCGTGTACATTTAATAGTGTATATCAATAGTTAAGTGTTTATGTGGATTTGCTCTGTAGACAGAGTAGATACATAATATTTCAGTTACTATAAGTGCTTTGTATACAAATTCTCAGTTTGTTTAGCTAATCGAAACTGTATCCATTCAATTCATCCACCCACACGTTTATCATTCAACATATATATAGATTTAAGAGCATGCGTATACAAAAAAATAATATGAATCATTTGGTGGGTCGAAACTGTTATGAGCCAACAGTTATAGCACTGTTATCTTCCAGTATATTTCTCAACTACATTGCAACACAAGTAAGGGCAGTCAACAATAAGTAGAACTAATAAAATAGCAAAGAATACTGACAGAACAACATCAGCCAAAAGCCAAGGGACAGTTACAAATCCGGATATAGACAAACACAACACAAAAATCAGGTGCTCCGGACGAGTAAGCAGTGCCTGCCTCTAATTAAACACCCGTAGAATCACTCACTGTCATATCTAGTGAAAGGTCAAATCCAGGAATAGGAAACACTACCTAAGACTCAGTGAAAATGTCGGATTGTATTTGAGACACTGATTTCCCATAACGATTAACTAAGTTAGTCAATATGTCAGACTGCATTTTATGACGGAACTTCAAGGAATGTTTGAGGTACCGAGATTTTGAGCAAGTTATTATGCCTTTTTATGGCCTCGTAGTTACTGGGTTAATCATGCACTACTCAACACAAGTGTCCACCACAAAGTTTTAGGTTTTAGGTTTGATGTTTTATCACTTAAATAGCTGATACCAATGTCAAATAATTTTTTCTTGTCTTATTAAATTCACACAAACCGTGATTGCCGTCTTTAAAGAATTACAAAATTCAGTGACAAAATGAATATAATTATTTAACATTATGCTTAATATAGCACAATATAGCAGAGTTGCTGATTCAAACTTACTTCGATAATACTTGGTTATAACTCACATCCAGTGCATTTATTTCTTATGATGTTGTTAAAACACCACACATAGAGTTGAAAAGAAAATCTGCAACGGTTAAAGATAATTGTAACGCCTTTATTCAACACACAGTAGAATGAACAGAGAATAAAATTAAGCGTCCTTTTAATACTTTGACAGATATAGCGTCTAGTTTTATTGGAGAAGGAAGGCTGAGTCCGCAGCGAGAACCTCCAGGCTTCGGCAGGAAACTAGAAATCCTTATAAATAACAGTTGAAATCGATAACGTTTTGCCAAAGTAAAGCTCGAACTCACAACCAAATTGTTAACATGCCATTGATTACTAGTCGATATGACCACTATTCAACCTAGGCATACTTTAAGGGCAAACAGAATGGAAATAGGGGAATACATCTGTTAAATTGTCTTATTGCAGAATAACGTTGAACTGAAAAAAATGTCATATTTTCATAATAAAAAATATAACTGTATTTATTACAGTTATATTTTTTAGAAACAGCATGGATTTGGGTGTTTCAATATATCATTTTGCAAGAACTGTTTATGTCATAGCAGTCAAATGGTGTATAAGTCTATTCTAAAAGCATAGTATTTTTCACGTAAGATCATAACAAATGTGTATAATACGACCTCGTGTTTATGTTTACGAATATCGATTTTTGTTTACAAACATTACGGCAGTTGACAAATGAAGCCGCGAAGTAAGTAATTGTTGACGTGGGGAAGAGGTTTTATCTGGTAACCAGTTGTGTTCTCTGTACCAAGAGAGTGCTAAATCACTACAACACAACGAAATAAATACATTTTTGTTGAATATGACAGAAATCACCTAATAAATAAATTGTAGACCTCTATGTAAGGATTCAAACAAATGCTAAATAACTTAGAAATCTGTATTACTGTCTTTCGCTGTTTTACTCTTCTGCAAAATCCTATGACAATCATACGTCCGTGCACTTATAGTGCATTTTTGGTCGAAAAATCATGAGTTGTGTCATGTGTTCATTTTAAACATGTTTCGTCACGTGACAATCACATTATAGTTTACTTGTTCAGATAAAAGCATTATCCACAATTCTATACACCGCAGTCTTCCTTCACAAGTAGATTGGCAAGGTAGGTTTAAATATCTATAATTGTGTCGAAACAACGAAACATGATTTTTAACTAAAAGGGTATAAATGTAGACATTTTATAATTCTCAAGTATTATGTTGAGCAATCATGTTACCAAAGAATTAAAAAAGGTATAGGTTATATTAAATCTGTAAATAGCACGTTTGGTTTCCTTTTGATATTTATAATAAACTTGGAGTCGATGTAAAAAAAAGTCGTGAGTGTAAAATATATCGTAAGATCAAAGGAAAATGCATTGTGACGTCAGGACGTACGATGTATTTTGCACTTACGACTTTTTGTGAAAAGTACTCCAGAAACTTTTGTTTGAAAACCAAAGATAAGTATTGAATAGATGCAACATAGTGAGATTTGAAACCATGGTATCGTTGATGTTATTGTATATAGAATTAATCAAACATCTTCATTAGCCTTACATCATTTGGTATCAATTAAATTGCATAATTCGTCTGTATCGGTTTATGGCGTGACACGGCATCCAAAGATGAGCTTAGAAGTATGGCAATTTATAAAAAGGCATTATCATACAAAGTTCATAATATGTACACATTTTGCTATTTATTTTAAATTCCACATGACTCGAGGTCAAGTTCTAAGTAATATTTGCGCTGCACTCCATTATCTGTATGTCCGTTGTTCTGATTACAGGTATTTTGACAGAGTTATTGTTTTTCTTTGTCTGCTGTTATTATTTTTAGGCGTGTTTGTATGTAAATATTGATTGAAGACTATTAGATCATATCGTGATATGATATATCACGGCTTTCTTATCAAAAAACTAGAAAACCTTCATAATAATTGTACCAATATGCTCAAATTATAAATCAGAGCAAGTTCCTATTGGCCATCGTTAATTTCGTATTGTCCATATTTAATTCTCTTATTTTGGTCCCTGTTATTATTTTTGTGTCCGTTTCGCTTTGTTTTAGATTTTGTGAACATTAGTTTCTCTTTCAATATTGCGTTATACGGGTTAGTAACTCCTGCTTTTATTTCTTGCCTTGGATCGTCTGATAAACAAGGACAAATCAATGTGGAAAGTAAATCAAGGTCAAAAAGTAGGTCGTCAATTTCTCAGGTATAAAAAGTAGGTCGACAATTTCTTTTCCTAATCTGTAACCACTTGTGGCTCAACAGAGGTTATGATGCTATCTCATCTGTTTATTTAGTCCTTAAGTAGTAAGACCCCCACTATGAAAACTGTGTTTACTTCAATGATAACTAGATGTCAACATTACAGATAAACAACTGGAAACGACCTTGCAAATAGAAATGTAGGTTACGAAGATAAACGGTCATCAATATACACAAGAATTTAAAATAAGAAACACAACAATATCACACTGATAAAATTATCACCTTAATCAAGTTATCTAAAATTTAATTTTTGTGTCCATAAGCCCAATTCAGCTTACAGGACACTTCAGAAGAATAAAAACAGTCCAGGTTGATGTTGAAATTTAATTTTATAAAACAAAATCAATATAGCAAAAACCTTATTAATTGACCATAAGTTTAATAAAACTACATTTTTGAACATATTCAGAGTCGAATTTTGAGCTCCGAGGTTTTGTAAAATAATAAACACTTGACAAGTAAACAAAATAAAAGTTCGCCCTTTCAATTTTTTTTTTTGTTGGTTTGATTGGTACTGATGAGTTATGTGGAAAGACTAAACCAAGTTATTTGAAAGGCGTGTGGGGTAAAAAGTTGTAATCATTGTATCTTTGATATTCATTTCCTTTCTAGTTTGTGTTGTAGGCGGTGGATGCCTTGATCTGCTTCACACCAAGTAAAAATGATATCAAAGGTTACGCTACATGGTTTAAAGTTATCTTTATTCTGTTTATTTCAGATATTGAACTTTTGTATCTGTCTGGTGGTAGTGGTCTGCCTACCGAAATATTGTATTCTGGTTTGTTCTTATTGCAGATGATGAAACTTATATTGGTAGCCGTTTTGGTGGCAGCAGCGACAGCTCGTCTGTCTAAACCAGAACTGGACCAAGAATGGGTGGCTTTCAAACAAAATTATAAGAAAACATACACCGGCGAAGAAGAAGCCAATAGGTAATTTTAGTTATACATTTCTTCGTGTTTCTTTAAAATACAATCCCAATGTACTTATAATATGCTGCCTTTATTTCTGCCTGGAAGATTATACGACGTCATTTTCTATTCAGATTACTATTATAGTAGGCGATAATTATGTATTGATACCTTATATTATAATATTGAGATCACTGCTGTTGTTCACAATCCATTTTTGTGGTTTTGGGGATTTAATCATACGTGAATTCGATGTCTAGGAAATGCATATTATTTTAACTAGGCGTTGGAACTACAATAAAACAAATAAATGTATGATTTTCCTTATTCATCCAATAGTGGGTTACTCTAAAATAATTTGATTTCCGGCAAAATTTTGATTAGACTTAGGACATGTTAAATGTTCTACCCTGTTACTGTAATGTACCTTCAACAGTTTTGCATTTATTTATGTCGTCACTTTATTTCATATAGACGTTTAATCTGGGAGAACCATCTTGACTTCATTGAGAAGCACAACATTGCTGCTGACAGGGGTGAATTCACATTCCATGTTGGCATGAACGAATATGGAGATATGGTAAGAAAGTGTTAATGCATAGTAATATTTGATGCTTGTTGCTCTTGTCTAACGTATAAATGCATTTAAAATGGTTTTTATCAATTTTAAATTTCTCTGTTGTTGGGGAAAATTGAATAAATGAAATAATATAATACTAGTAAGTGATTTTTTGCTTTTTTATGACTTGCATATCTAAGCACTGGTCGGTATATAATGGCAAAACCTAATCATGATGTTTCAATCACAGTCCCAATTATCTGATCATATGTAAATATTGTCTTATCATAACACAATGATAGATGGTGAATAATTCTGCGGATGTTTTTGAATAATTAAGTTTTTGTTTTACTTACGCCGTTTTAATCAAAAATATATGTAAACATGACGGGTGTTGCTATTGATGCAGTAAACGCCAGTTAAGATATGTTTAGAATTGAATCCGACTTTATATTAGGTACAAAAATAGTCATCATCTACTCTCGGAAACGAAAGAAACCCAATTAGTATGTCTGTATGATGAAACCTTTTCCCTTATGTGACAGCCACATGATGCAACTACTAAATAGGATGTCATATTTTAAACTGCGTCTCAAGGGCCCCTTTCACAAAACCGTTGTTATCTGTTCGCAACTTCATTCTCAGATTTGTAACAGGATGTTTAATGCTACTCTGCACATTAAGGTCTTGCTGTTATGAATGATCATATGTGTTTCCAGATCTACATTTTATGTTTATATTTCGTCAGTGCAAATTGACAAGAAAAAGTTCTGATGTTTAATCACTTTTACCGCCACACCGTTGTAACTGGCATATTGTGATGGCTTTTTTCTAGTCCAACGAAGAATTCAGAAGAGTCATGAACGGATACAAAATGGAACAGAAAACTAGAAGTGGTTCAACCTATCTACCTCCATCCAACATTGGTGATCTGCCTGATGCTGTTGATTGGAGAACTAAAGGATACGTCACAGGAATCAAAAACCAGGTACTGAGGATTTGTAGGTATCAATGGATTCGTGGGTATCAATGGATTCATGGGTATCAATGGATTCGTGGGTATCAATCGTCTTATAATTTTGCGAATGCAAAAATTTTGCAGGTGTTATACATAAATACATAAATTGGTGTTTGAATTTGTATTTGTTGAACCGTTAGGCTGAAAAAATGTTGGTTCCAAGAATATCAATACGCAATTTAACCTCTATGGTCACCAAAATATAAATAATACCAAATGTTATATACATTGTACGCAGTTTTCCATCAATACGGTTCCGAAATTACCAATGTTTTTTACCCAGTTTGTGTTGAACAACAACGTCGTCAACGAAACTATAAAGATCGCACAACTACAAAATGTCGATCTAAACAGACATTTTTAACATGATATCGAATAAAAATTACGACGTCTATGTACATATAACGAACGTGTACTCTTACCAAAATATATTGATTGATTGATTGATTGATTTGATTTGATATCTAATTGATCGTTATGGGAAATCAATCTCTCAAATTAGATCGGACATTTTTGTTGGGTTATATGTAGCGTTTCCTATTCTCGGATTTGACTTTTTCCTAGACATGACAATTAGTACCTCGACGGGTGTCTAATTAGAGGCAGTCACTGCACTTGAGTGCACACGTGGTTTTTATTGTGATCGGGTTACTCTCTGTTTTTTGTGTTTTTGTTTTTTGTGTTGTTCTGTAATATATGTTTGTCTATACGTCCCGATTTGTAATTGTCCCTTGACTTTCGGCTCGGTTTTCGTTGCTTTCGTTACTTTACATCCAGCAAACAGTATTTTAGCTATATTCAGGACGAAAACAAGTTAACAAAAATAAATCAATTCAGGAAAGATGGACCAAAGGGCAGAAATTTTAAATGCCGCTGGAAAAGAATGGGTATGGGTAGGGCTACAACGAGCCTACTCTTATGACCTGACAATCCGCCAATCCAACACCTGGGGACGCGCTGAGCTGCTCTGTGAAATCTTACAGTATGGTTAATATAGATCCTAGTTCATATGGCAATACAAATATTGTACCAATAAAATGTGTTTTAGGGTCAATGTGGTTCATGTTGGGCTTTCTCTTCCACTGGTTCTTTGGAAGGACAATGGTTCAAGAAATCAGGAACACTGCCATCTCTGTCTGAACAGAATCTTGTTGACTGTTCTACCAGCCAAGGTAAAGTTAATGCAATTTTTTTTTTTGGTCAATGATTTCAAACAGACTTCAATATACCATATAGTGTTAATCGGAATACCTCTTCGAGTCACTCCGGCGGTATGCGGAAATAGACGAGGATGCTCTGATTGATATTTTTTACTGTCGCCAACAAAAATACAATTTTGCAATTGGTACAATTGTTACTAGGAAACAAGCTAAATACAAAAACAGTATCATTAATTACATGTAGCCTTAACTTCGTGTTTATACTCATTTTAGGAAACCACGGATGTGAGGGAGGATTGATGGACAATGCTTTCACGTACATCAAACAGAATAACGGTATTGATACAGAAGCATCTTACCCATACACAGCTATGGTAAGTGAAACACTTCATGCAATGGTAAAACATTTTTTGATTAATTATTTTTTTATTTACGGCAGTGTTACAGGAAACTAAGATAAAACGCCATTGCAAAGTTATCTAGCTTAGTAACCGTGACGTCATATATGCTCCTTAAATCAACAACTACTCAAAAGTAAACATTTTCTATAATAAAGTCGCCGTATCTGTGCGGAGGAATTTGTCTGACAAATGAAAACTGCGTAATACCGCGTTTGGTCGAGTTTATGTTCCTTTGAAGAACCAAAATGGGACAAATTGAAATAAACACTTATTTTCCACATTTATTCTGCTTTCTTAATACATTTTTTTTTCTATAGTACATTTTGACCTAATTTGGAACGGAAGTGTAAGTTATGAATAGACCACTGTTGCCTATTCCAAATTCTTCGGGTAATGTCGTCTGCAGTTGAGGCGTGAAATTTCTCGCGGTTTGTCCTAATACCGGTGATTGTCACGAAAGCTGACGAACTTTTGTAAACAATGCAAGGTCCTTTTAAAAACAAAAATGTCTGATTTACTATGTAAAATTCCCCTAACAAAAGTCAAGGACGATTTGGGATATGCGAACAACAAAGTCCCATATATGGACAGTATTATCGTGGGGAAAATTGTTTCTATTTTGATTTTCGTAATACCAAGGTCGATATGTAATTACAAAATAATGCAAGCAAAAAATTAAATGAACGTGGGACTTTTATTATAGTAGCAAACGAACTTGTATTTTTTGTACACTAACATGTAATGCTTTGTACACGTTGAATTAAATAGCCATGTTAAATAGCCAAGTTAAATAGCCATGTTAAAAATTCATCTCCCTAAGCCCTTACTTAATATAAATACATTTGTAACCTGTTTCTATAGTTAACTTTAATGTTGGTCACGACAAATACAGATTTATCGGTCTACAAAGTGATATATTTGTATGTATTAACTTTCGTCAAATTGGGAGAAATATTTACATTATAAGGTAAATTTATTTATTGATGTTTCATTAGAAAAAAAAATTTGATGTTCCCGTCACGGGTGAACTCATTTTGCCATCATCAAATCAACAACTTATTCTGCTAAATCTTTAAATAATCCTAACTTGAGCTTCTAAGTCTACTGTCTTAAAGCAAACATAAATGTCTCTTCAGTAACACACGAGTAATAACGTTGTTGCATTGGAATTTATATATCGTATTTCAGCTGCTGTTTTATTACCTTCTAAATGACACAACAAAGTTAATGAATTATTTATATATCAACCTTTGAAATTCCTCTGCAGAATGGACAGTGCAAATTCAATGCAGCCAACGTAGGAGCCAGCGATACAGGTTTTACCGACATCAAGAGTAAGAGCGAGGAAGATCTTCAATCCGCTGTCGCTACTGTTGGACCCGTTTCTGTCGCCATTGATGCCAGTCATACAAGCTTCCAGCTGTACAGGTCAGGAGTCTACCATGAATTCTTCTGTAGCCAGACAAGACTGGACCACGGAGTCCTCGCCGTTGGTTACGGTTCTGATAGTGGCAAAGACTACTGGATTGTTAAGAACAGGTATACCTAGTTTGAAATTATTTGTTTGTTTAACGCCACGTTAATCAATTTTAGCTTTATCATGGTGTCCAGTTTTTATTTGGGTAGGAAGCCGGAGTACCCAAAGAAAACCCCCAACCTTCGGTAGGAAAACTGGCAATCCTTGTCAATTAAGATTGGAGTTGAACGCAACCCATCCGAAATGAGGACTCGAACACGGAATCTCAGTGTTGACATATCACGTGATTAATAGTAGACGAACTACCTTAACCACTCGTCCACCAAGGCCCCCGGTTTGAAATTGTAATCAAAATACATATGTAAACAAAGATTCGCAAAATAACTGAATAATCAGCTTTCGCAAAAATAATGTTTGTTTTATCGCAATAATAATTATTGTGACAGTAAGTTAATTATTTATTTATTCATTTTATTTATTTATTTATTTATTTATTTATTTATTTATTTATTTCAGCTGGGGAGAATCATGGGGAATGAAAGGATACATCAATATGTCTAGAAACAAAAAGAACAACTGCGGCATTGCCACAGCGGCCAGTTATCCCACAGTCTAGGCGGCCAGTTATCAATAGTCTAGGAGAACTCTTTTTTTATAACATCGCTTTATGTGCTTTGTCTGTTTATTGTCGGAAATAAAATAAATAAACTGTAATGTGCGTGTCCCATCATTTTCAAATGATTGTCTTTTTCCTTTTTTTCCGAACATAGTGTGGTTTATCATTATACGATATGGTGTGCGGACCTCGAATTTTAAATCGAAACAACCACATCCGTACTCCAATTAATGACTTCTGGTAAGAAATAAAATAGCAATGTTCTAAACTGCATATTATCATGAATATCAAGCTGCTTAAGAAAAAAAATAGACAAAAAGTTAAAAAATTATAATACAATTAAAAATGGTAGAAAATGTCGAAATAGGCACCTTACACAGAAAACGGTGAGAGATATATATATGCTTTCTCTTTCAAGTAGTAGATATTCAAAACAAACCGAGCTGATGTAGTACTTATTTCACTCTCTAGGCAACGGCTTGTAATCTATAAATCATGTGATCGAACACGGTGTTGACATGATCTCGTTCCGTGCTCAGCCGTTACAATACGTCAATGGACAGATTTCTGACATTCTAAACGATTACAAAAAAAAACAACCTTATGATTGTAGCTATAAACTCGGGGTTTGCAAAATAACAAAATACATATTAATTTCGTAATGTTATAAAATCACGAAACCATCCATTAAAAGAAAAATCGCTTTAAATCCGTTGGACAAGTCGAAGAACTTTTGGCTTTTGGTTGCAGAAAGTGAAACAGACACACAATAAACACGAACCCGATAAAAACCGGGGATGAGTACAAGTGTTCCGGAAGGATCCGGGGATGAGTACACAAGTGTTCCGAAAGGATAAGCAACTCCTGCTCCCCGAAAAATTGATTGATTGATTGATTGATTGATTGATTGATTGATTGATTGATTGATTGATTGACTGACGTCTGGCAATCAAGATTCAGCTATTTTCAGAACAAGTTAACAAGCAATAAATGAACGGGAAAAGGAACACAATTTGACTGCCACTGGAAAAGTATGGAGTATGACGTAGGGGCAGAGAATTTAGCCGTTTGTCGCGTCTACAACGAGCCTACTCTTTTTCGAAATCTACAAACGGGATACAATCTATTAGAAATTAGAATTATCTTTGCTATTTTTCATGCCAAAACATCTGCTGAATAAACTATGGGACTTGAATACCGAAGTAATCTAGCTTCATCACTCCGCCCCCGAAAACCCCAAATAAAAATAGCTGCAGATAAATGTAAAAGCTTCCCAACGCTAATACACAAATTAAAAGATAGCATTATAGGACAATAACGATATGGATAGAATGCAAATGACTTGTTCAATATTCGTTTTTAACAGATCCAGATGAATAGCTGTAGTCTGTGCATATGCAAACAACAAAAAGTATCTTTTTTTTTCAAAGAATTGAAGTTGCATCTTCCTACGGTTATTGATTAATTTCAGTGATTTGCGTTTAACGCCCATGAAGCAATATATCGGCTAATATTCAGGACGACTTTACATACAACATTCTAAGTACCATATATTTGATTGATTGATTGATTGATTGATTGATTGATTGATTGATTGATTGATTGATTGATTGATTGATTGATTGATTGATTGATTGATTGATTGATTTATCTTTTTTGCTTGTTTTGTCCTCTTTCAAATTCATAAAAAAATTATAACAACCAATTAAAAACATGTTTAAACTGCTTTATAGTGAGGAAAACATACAACCATGAACTAAAATATACAATAGCCCAACTATGTGTTTATATTGCTGTGGTAAGGAGTAAAAGTTTCAGAGTTTTTTTATGGCAGGGGGGATTTTGATTTTTTGTGGTGTTATTTTTAACAACTTTATATCCACCTATGTTTTTTGTCATTTTTGCCATTCAACAAAGTACCATGTATATTGCATTATGAAAATATTTAAATTTTATTTGTCATGAAAATTTATAGTTCGGCATCGAGTGGGTCTTCGAATGTAAAATCTGAATTATTTTTTAATTATTGTTGCGTTATACAAATCATATAGTGGTAAAATATTCATTTATATTGGTCTCCACTAACACATTCAATTTAAGGACAACCACATTAAACAACATATTAATTACTTCAGACTACCGCGTGTCGGCCTTTGTTTGTTTGCTTTTTATTTTTCTTCACATTTCAACGTAACCTGAACCCACCCTTTTCTAAGTTTGTGCAATCGCAACATCTGAAATCGGTAAATTCCTTTGTTCAATATATTTATCCTTAAAAGTCAATACACCATATGTTCTTTAATTGTTGATGTGCTAGACCACGCCCACTTATCTTTATCTTTATCTCATGGTTAATTCATTAAGCTGGATGGATATATTGATTAAAAAGTACAAGACTGTTACATATAAAGCTGTGAACGGTTTCATCACATATTGGTAAATTTGAAGTTGTACAATTGCAAGCATATAGTAATACCAAATAGAAAGAGAAACGGTAAGTTTACGTTTGCTTACATATATAAATACAGAATTGTTAAAATCGGTTTATTTGCGTAAATGGCGTTTAACCCCATATTCAGTTTATGAAATCCGGTCATTTATACGGACAGAAAGCCGCGTACTCAGTATATACCAAAGACCTTCTCCAGAACATCGACAAGTGCGCATTCTATTACAAAATTGACATTTTAAAACAAATAAGGTCATGTTTCTCTTTAGTATGTTTTGTGTGTTGTATTTCTTTAAATACACAAACGTTTAAATATTGAAAGTTTTACATGAACTAAAAAGATTAGCTAGCAAATATCGACTAAACTGCCAAAGTTTGCTTCCTTCGACCTTCTGTGTTCCTACTCTGTCTCTTCCTCAAACGAATGGTGATCTAAATGGTTACCTGGGGTTTCTCGGTTTATGCCCGTTATATGCTGCTTCTGTAGACAACTAGAAGTAGAAATGTGCTCGATGTTTACTGAACGGCTATGATAATGTAATCATCCATACGTCATAAAGGAGGATTGTTCGAATGAATGTTTGCTCAGCAAGATTTCAGCTATATTCATGATGATTCATGATAATAGCCTTATTAACAGTCATTATTAAAATCAACTAAGGGAAAAATGTGCTGGATCATTAGACATTAAAGTTTGGCTCCCATGGAGAGTTGGGTAATGACGGAGATTTCAATGCGCCTGCTCTATTCGACATCTGCAATGAAATTAATTGTAATTTGCAAGAAGCGGGGAATACGTTTGCCATTATAGTCCTGTAGCCAGACTTCCCTTATTATGAACTAACAATACATCATTTTTGGGGTCAATTAGTTAAGCCTTCAAAACCGCCCACGCACACAGCTATACAATGAATGCTTTCGGTTTCACGCCATATTCAGCAATCCTTTAGCTCTGTAAAGGCGTTTTTATTTGAATCTGAGGTAGAAGCCGCAGTACTCAGTAAAAAACCTACGACCATGTTTCTTTTTTGAAATTGTTATACTCAGGTAGGCGGTTGACACCGCCCTACGCCAGAACACCAATTAGGTCAATGTTGACAAAACAAAAGAATGATATTTAGTTGCGTCAGACATCAAAATTTTAGCTTTAAATTCGAGAATGAAGAAATTGATTGTTTGGTTTAATTTGTTTGAATGTTGTTTTTACGCCACTTTCAGCACGTTTTCGGCAAAATCATGGCAGCCATTTTTTTGGGGAGAAAGCCGGAGTACCAAGAGAAAAACCACGACCTTCGGTAAGAAAACTGGCAATCCTTGTCAATTAAGTTTGGAGTCGAGTGCACCATGCCCACAGTGAAACTCGCACCCGCAATCTTTGTGTAGATAGCAGACGAGCTACCTTAACCAACCACTCGGCCACCGAGGTTCCATTGAAGAAATTTTAAAAAGTGAATCGGTCTAATTAAACTGTAACAATTACCTTACACAAAAGGTCAAGTATACAATGGATTAAGTTCGAAAGGGCATACAATCCTGTCTTTGTGATAGATTGGTATTATCGACATGTTCTGAACATGCTGTGGTATTATCGACATGTTCTGAACATGCTGTGGTATTATCGACATGTTCTGAACATGATGTGGTATTATCGACATGTTCTGAACATGCTGTTGTATTATCGACATGTTCTGAACATGCTGTGGTATTATCGACATGTTCTGAACATGCTGTGGTATTATCGACATGTTCTGAACATGCTGTGGTATTATCGACATGTTCTGAACATGCTGTGGTATTATCGACATGTTCTGAACATGCTGTTTTTTATTTGATTTGTTTGTTTGTTTAGTTAAGTTTCCATTTTTATATCTTTATTTCTGTTTGTTTTTTGTTTGAATTGTGTTTTAACGCCACTTTCAGCAATTTTTCAGCTATTTCATGGCGTCCAGTTTTTATTGGGGGAGGAAGCTGGAGTACCCGGAAAGAACCCCCGACCTGCGGTAGGAAAACTGGCAATCCTTGTCAATTAAGATTGGAGTCGAGTACACCCTGTCTGCAGTGAGAATCGAACCCGCAATCTCAGTGTTGACAGACCACGTGATCAATAGTAGACGAACTACCTAGACCACTCGGCCACCGAGGCCCCTCTTTATTTCTGATAAACCTTTGTTGGTACAATGGCATACAGGCATAAATACATAACAACAAAAATTAACAACTATGTACACTATTTACAACAAATAACAACAGGACTTAGCCGAGAAAACACATTTTTGTTTATTTCCCTAATGAATGTGCACAATTTTAGTAGTTTAGACTTTTTTGTTGTAGTCATAATTTCTTTAAATTTTATAACATTAACATTTTTAAGATATTTTTTGTCAAGGCATGACATTCTCGAGGCATGACATTCTTTTTTCAGAGAAAAATGTACATTTTAAAAAATAATGGAATTCGTCTCCAAGATCATTTGAATTACAAAGGTTGAATGTTCTAGCCTCTCGCTGAATATTTTCCCACCGTCCAGATTCGATCAGCAATCTGTGGTTTAAAGTTCTAAATTTGCAAAAAGTTAATAAATCTCTGTCATCTAATATGTCAAAATAACGCTCAAAACTTAAGGATTCTTTAAATAATCGATAATTTAGAGTGTTTTGAGTATTTTGAGTACTTGCAAACCAGGTTTGTTTAATTTGATCTTGGAGACAATTTTTTACTACTAGCTTAAGCCTTGTAATATTTAAAAAGGACTGGTCTCTAAAAATAGACGACCAGCCACATTCATTAAAAATTGTTTCTATATGATTGAACCATGGAGAACTAAAGTTAGAACTATTTGATAAATTCAGTAACAATTTATATGAAACTGCAGAGAGTTTAGAATCTTTTCCAATTAATGTACGTGCCCAAAATGAAATCATTCGTAGTTTGATATCGAGTTCTATTGGAAAACGACCAAGTTCGCCATAAACCATACAGCTTGGCGTAGAAGATTTAAGGCGGAGAATAAGTTTACAAAATTTCAGATGAACCTTTTCAACAATATCATTATTTTCAAAGCCCCATATTTCGCAGCCATATAGAAGTATTGGTTTTACTAATTTATCAAAAAGGTCTAACTGGCAGCTAATAGAAAAATTATGTGCTCTCCCTTTTCTAATGACTTCATACATGGCTTTCGTGGCTTTTTCTGATAAATGTTTTTTACAAGCTCTAAATGTTCCTGTTCTAGAAAATATAACACCTAAATAATTAAATTCTTTTACTATTTCGATGTTTACATTATTATATTTAAAATTCAAATTTAATGGTAAACGACCTTTTGAAAAAATCATGATTTTTGTCTTGTCTGTTTTTAAAAGGCTTTTTCTGTTGTTTTTTTAACAAACGCATGTTGACATGGGAATTCTAACTATGAGACTAAAACACACTAGACAGGTTGAAACCATTTACCATAAGGTAATACTGCTCGCTACTGATTGACACATTGTGTACAATAATACACGAGTAGCGATAGCTTCGTCCCCCGTTAATGTTTTAATGTATACCTCAAGAAATTTATAGGAATTTCCACTGGTTGAATAGTTCTGATAGACCATTTGTCAAATTGTAGTTGGACGCGTATATAATGTTGCTGTTTTGTTCAGTTGAAAATATTAGAAGCTTCAAAAAACTTTTAACAATTTAATACATTTAAATCTGACGCCATGATATAGTTGGGACAAATGCTGAAATAGGCATTCATGTCTATTCAGAAAAATAACAACGAAATCCGCGTGCATTTTTGTAGAAAAAGAGAGACAACTCTGATAACGCCATAACAAGTGCAACTTTATTTCCCGAATTGTTATCGTTTGAAACCGTTTATATATAACGAATATCATTTCTCAGTCTATAATTCCATATTTCGTTTCTGATGTACACTTCTTGAACATTTCTTTACATCGATCCAGCAAGAATCCGCCGTGTGCTGATTATATATTTTAGACGTGTTGTGGTAACTGACAAAAAGATGCGAAAAATGTTAACAATTTAATTAAATGAGCTGTCTGGTAAAAATCAGCTGTTTATTCCAACATAAAATACAATATAATTAAAATTAAATCTTTCACTTCATTCCCCCCTTTTTTGTTATTGGTCGCTGCGTGTAGACCAATAACAAAAGGGGGGGGGGAGTGAAAGATTTAATTTTATTGATTGATTGATTGATTGGATGTCTGCTTTACGTCCAGCGAGCAGTATTTCAGCTATATTCAGGACGGAAACAAGTTAACAAACAATAAATCAACGGAAAATGGGGGTGGGATGGGTCACAGGGAATACAATTTTGACTGCCACTGGAAAAGTATGGAGTTTTGGGTAGGGGCGGAACATTTAGCCTTTTGTAGCGGCTACAATAAGCCTACTCTTTTTCGAAATCTACAGAAGGGGTCTTTATCGTGCAAGGAGCGTGGCACCCTCCAAACACGTTACACACTATGGTCCGCGGTCAGGCTTTCCGTATTATGACCTGACAACCCACCCCCCCCCCCCCCCCCCCAACGAGAGGGTCTCCCCTATCCGCCACCTGGGGACGCGCTGGGCTGCTCTGTGGGTCGAGCACTGGGAACCCTCCCAGTATGGTCCCAGATTTAATTTTAATTAGATTGCATAAAATAAATACCAACAAACATAAGTAACGGATTTTGAGATTATGATCAAATAATTGTTCGTTAAATGTATCAGTTATGGTGTTTTAAAACGTCAAAGTGATACAGAATTGTCACAAGTACATTCTACAAGAGGATTGGACCCCTTATTTTGTATTCACTTGTGAGGATTTTTTTTATGAACTAAATTATAGTCTGGTCTTTGTTTTTAATTTCTATCGGAATAATGAGCCTTAAAAATGAATGTTTTTAACAGAAATTTATACAATGTGTGTCAACACTGTGGCTACTAGTTCGAAGCCCAACAAGAATTGCCAGTTTTCACGTAAAAGTCTACTCACCGTGAATTCTGGTTTCCTCTAATAGTAGAAAACTAGACGCCATGATTTAACTTTAAAGTGGAGTTAAGCACCTTGTAAACAAAAACTGGAAGTAATTCCAGGAAGTTACCAATAAGAACAAATTGATATTTCCAACAAGAATGTGTGTCTGGGCCACTATGTCTCGCTTGGCATATATTGGTTCACGCGCCCTTTTTTCTATGTTCCCTCAAATAAGGACGAATTAAGCGCAGCCTACAGAATTTAGCCAGTTTGGAGATCACGCCATGTTGTAACCGTGTACCAAGTTTCATGAAGTTCATCGTTCAGAAGAAAGCTTAAAGGCAATCGTAAACCTAAGGTGGGACGGACGGACGAACGGACTAGCAGACCGAAAACCTTTATGTCCCTCAACTTTGTATGTAATGCATGTAAGCCCTTGTTTATTGCATTTGTACCACGGTCAAGGCATGTGTCACTTGAATGGTTGGAGGGATTACATTTACTGATACAGCTACTGCTGTGGTTAAATATTCAGTTAATTATGGCTTCCGTAAATTATTCTGTCTTTAATGTGGTGATTTGCGAAATATTTAAATGAAATCGGCTTGGATAGAATAGGTGCGCTGCCTTATACTAAAGTGTGTATGATGTTTACGTTGAAAATAACATTATAGCGTCAACCATTATATGCGGTTGGTGGTTTATGCAATTTTGACATGGGGTTATTTTGGTAACGCATTAAGCAGTTTATATTGATATTTTTGGAAGAATTTAAACTAAAATAAAAAAATTAAAATTGAAATCATAGTTACTCAGTAAAAAGCCTATGTTCAATGATCTGTCTCATCGTAATACACACATCCTCTTTCAGAGGAGTGAAATATACAACTCAACAAGGGAAATAACTTGACAATAACCACATGGCCTTTTAATTTTTTTCTGCCATTAGAGAGTAACATGTTTACTACTAGCATTTCATATACAATCCACATGTTTATAGGAAATTTGATAGTAAAAATCTCACTCTAATCGCACAAAAATCAAAGGGAACTTGTGGAAAGTTTACTCAAGAAACTGCAAAAAATATATTAAAAATTAGGAACATGTTTCGTGTACTAGTAAGTTATTGAAACAAAAATCAATGCTCTTTGCCATCTGTCTACGAAGGCAATTATATAATTGCATTTAGACATCAATTTGGTATTAGCTATTATAACACGGTCTGTATGATTTCATAGAAAAAGCAAGCCTAAGGTAAAATATGAGTGTTAGTATCGGTTTGGCAGCTGGTTTTTTTTTTTTTTTGCGGGTCGGTACTTTATAATGCTGTATGTTTTTTTCTTACAATTACGCTGGACTAGTATAACTAATTTATTAATTGATTTATATATTCCTGAATTACGCCTCGATTTTAACTTAACTTGTAACTTGTAATTCGAGGTTTGTAGGAGTTATCTCTCTTTGTGTAGGTATCGTGCCTTACCGCCATGAAAATGGTCAGTTAATGAAATTAAACGGACAATGAGGCGACAATGCCGTTCAACTAACGCCGATTACTTAATTAGTTAATCATAAAGCAAATCTCTAGAGAATATAACTTTGGAGAGTAATAATTTGAGTGAGTTTTTAATATTAGTAGTTGTAGTAAATTTCATTTAGAGTTTGAAATAAATACATAGTAACACAACATGAGCTCTTTTGATCTCCTAAACCGACTTTATATTTTATACAACAGAACAAATCACGAAATCATAACATGACAGCACAAATTTTACATACATGTTCATGTACATTCATACTAAGTATATAAAGCATGGTTAAGCATTTTAAAACACATATTTGGGACAGATTCATTTAAGAAGGCTGAACGAAAGTTAAAAACATACAAAACACTAAACTAAAAGCTGGCTGCATAAAATCCATGCACTTTAAAACTCCCCCAATCTAAAGAGTTGGACGGCAGATGATTCCCGGAATAGATAAACTACAACACCCAGTTCGAGCTGACACATAGTTTGCCACGATTCAAACATTTTTGTTTAGTTAAAACAAATTAGATTAGTGTCAAAGATAATTACAGGTAAAAGGTGTCACTTGGTTAATTACAAGTCCAAGGTCAAATTTTAAATGATTTTGCAACATGAGTATATAGTAAAATAACCCGAAAATAACCAAATACTAAAGTATCAAATTTTTTCCACATTTCACTTGTCTTAATTGACTTGATTTTGGTGAGTTTTAACGTTCCACGCTGACAGCCTAATGCCCCTTTTCTTACTGAGTGCAATTTCCGAGTCATAATTATGACAAATTTCTATTTACGTTTTACACCATTTTGATTGCATCGAAACATTTGTCTGCCTATAAACAATACATAATTATGTTATAGACATTAAACTATTGTATGTCTGTGATTTGGTGATATCTGAGATATTGAAATTACACGAAAATATCTACCGAAAATATTATAGATCCTTAGAGAGATACTCAGGAATGGGAATGCAACGATACTGTTTTGTAACAGATGTATTTTGATATTTTTAACGTTTTCTTTTAGTTGAACATAATTTTTCATTCTGTATTTTTACCAATTTTTTATTAAAAAAATATATAAACTAAGAATGTGAAACGCAAACCTGTCAGTTAGGAAGAGGGCAAACATATATTAATCCCCATTTAACTGATGACATCTCCATAAAATAACCGATTACAAAGGGAGATAACTTCAGCATACGTAGAATAATCTTGTATATGGGGAGAACTCCAGTATAAAGAAATATTTAACTACTGCTCAAAGGGGAGATAATTCCTACTTTTGGGGAGCAACCTAGATGTATTATTCGATGTAGTTTGTTAAATAAGAGACACAGATATATATGGTGTGCATGTAAACAAACTTGTCATTAAATTAGATTTTTTTTCAATTGTTAATGTATGTTTCTACACACTGCCTATTTCTTAATGCTGCTGTTTAAAGCTCTTTAATAATTGTTAGGTGATCACATCTATCTACCATACAGTCATCAACTTCAACAGATTAAAGATAATGTCACGTTAAGAGTTGCATACAAGCAGGATATAGATCAGATGCAAAAAACAAGAAAAAAATTGATGTGGTATTTACAATTATATAAAACAGTAAAAATTTATTTGTTATTATTTTTGTTTTTGATTGGCTATTTTGAAAGAGTCCACAGAGTCAGCTTTGATGAAGTGGTCAGGGAGAGTGTTCCAGTTTCTAATTGTTATATGTTATAGTCTGTTTTACATTGTGGGATTTGATCTCTTTATGTTTGTATGCATCGTTTGTCTTTTAAGGGGATGCAGGACACCATCCGACATTTTTTGTGAAAATTTCAAAATATATTGAACATTTATGGTAAATTTAATAATAATTTCTTTATTTATTTACTGAAAATTTCCATGAAATTTAAAATAATAATGAAAGTCTTATACCTATATAATAACTTCAATTTAATAATGGTTGAAATAAAAAGTTTTTGAATAAATGAGCTCGTATTGGCAAAAATAACGAAAATATTTTTTTTTACAAGGGAGGTAATTTTGACAAAAATATACCATTTTTTACCACTTTTTGACCAGTTTTTTTTCTAATTGATACAAATCTAATTCAGAAACCACTATTTTTCTTTACATCACTAAAATGTATATCAATTGCTTGATATTATATCAAAAATTCTAAAAATTTATGGACAGAATTTTTTTAACCTTGTATTTTAGTGCTTTTTTATACTCTTCTATGTATAATTTATTGGAAAATTTAAAATTTCAAAGATCAACCCTTCAAAAATATGCTCTGAAACCCCTATTTTTCATTTTGAATTATGATGACTTGTATAAAATAACTAATTATATGGCGAATTTAAAGAAAATTCATTGACAAATTTTTTTCAGTGAAAGTGTCCTGCATCCCCTTAAGTGGTGTTGATCTGTTTGTACGTTGGATTGCTACCTCGTGGTGGAATATGTTATAAAACATTGTTAAGCTGGAGTTTTTTCGTCTTTCGGATAGGCTTGCTCATTAAAGTTCATGAAGCATGGCACCAATGCTAGATGTTTGTCTATATTTATTATTGACGTAGCGGGCAGCCCTCCTTTTGAACTCGTTCAATCTGATCTATATCCTCTTGGAGATATGAGTCCCATACAGAACAAGCGTATTCTAGGAAAGTTCGAACCAGTAAATAAGCTTGTTCTTTGATGGTTCTGGACGTAACACTTAAGTTTCTATTTAGGAAGCCAAGAGTGGAATTAGCTTTATTGCATAAATTTTTTAATATGAGGATCCCATTTCATATCAGAGCTTATTGTCACATCTAAATATTTGGCTTTGTTGACGTGGTATAGTAATTGGCCATGCACAGAATATTTGTAGCTGATAGCGTTTTTAATTTGTTTTTGTGATGCTATGACGTTGCATTTATTGGGGTGAAATGCCATTTTCCATATTTCTTTCCACCTTTCAAGTTTAGTTAGATCTGTTTGTAATGTCTGTGCATCTGAATTTGATTTACTGGTCAGGAAGGCAATCGTATCATCGGCAAATAATCGTACAGTTGATGATAAGCCTGATGGTAGGTCATTTATATAATATAAAAACAGACTAGGGCCCAGAACAGAGCCCTGGGGGACTCCTGACTCGACTACAACATAATCAGACTTTTCACTTGACAGCACAACAGCTTGTTTGCGATCTAAAAGGAAATTTTTTATCCAGTTGTCAGCTTCACCTTTGATACCATAGCAGCTTAGTTTGTGTAACAGTAGGGAGTGTGAGACCTTATCAAAGGCGTTAGAAAAGTCCATAATGAGAACATGCATTCTGTTTGTTTGTAAACCTGACATCATTTATAAATTCTAGTAGCTGGGTTTCACATGAAGATTTTTTTCGGAAACCATCCTGCAGATGATAAAGAATGTTGTTGTTTTCTTAGCGTTTCATAATGAGTTTTACTAATTTGTTTGCAGCAGATTATGTTCAAGTTAGCGATATGAGTCGATAATTTTATAGGTTGTATTTTGTCCCTTTTTGTAAACGGGTGATACCAACCATATAGAAAAAAAAACTACCATTCCACAGTGCATTTTGACTGAGACGGAACGAAACTAGCAGCAATTTCCGACGTGAATTTTTGGTTTATTGTCTGCTCGGACCACGTGTGCTCAACTTGAAACGAGAAATTCTTTGAAATCAATCGGAAATGTGTTACATGCTCCGATCACAGTCTACCGCAGCGTCCTTTAATAAACAATTATTATTATTATCGATCGTGCATCAACCAATATACGTCCACATATGACGACAGTCTCCCCAGGAAAGAAAGATTAAATTACCCCCCCCCCCCCCCATCTCCGCGGTAATATAAAGCTAAGTCACGTGACATCATTTCAACAATTATTTTTGTATTTTAATAAAATCCGTATTTAGCATTCCTAACAGTTCAGACAGAAATACATCCATGCAGTTAAAAAAAAACAGAAACAAAAACAAAAAAAAACCTAAAAAAACGGAAAAGAGGGGGGTGGTAACTCCGTGTATGAAGAATATGTAAATTGACTTTTTCACGGGGTGGGGTGGGGATGTCTTCTTCTCCCCTTTATAACCAGTGTTCTTTAAAAATGAATAGTGGATATTCATTATGCATGGCCAGATGTTGCCAGATCGCCAGTCGCCAGTCCTTAGGGACTTTTCCTGAACTTTAATTGTGACTTCCTGGATAACCTCTATATATTTGAAAGCAAAGACAAAAGTGTACGTTTCGAACATGATACACATATACTATGTAAATTATTGCCCCTTTAGGTGATTGTACGTGAAATTTAATTGTTTCAACAAAATATCTTTCAGATTCTGAAGTACTGGAAAGTGTTCTAAGAGCAAACAAAGGCGTTTCAATTTTTGAGCAAAATAAACAAACACGAGTATAAAAAAAATGCAATAGCTATTTCGTTTAATAACTTTTTTTCTTATTCATAATCCCCGTCCTGAATATAGCTGAAATACTGCTCGCTGGACGTAAGGCAGACATCCAATCAATAAATCAATCGTATTCAGAGGCGGGGCTTAATATTGTAATCACGCGGCATTCCGACACGAGAATTCAACTGTAAACAAATCCACATGTGTATCGGCGCGTAAAACGCCGCGTGCCGATAGATGTTTTAAAGATGACAGTCGCACACAAACAAAAAGAAGAAACTTAATACACGATTTTCTATACACGATCATTTAACGCTAACGTGATCTGGTTGATCTAGACAAAAAAGTAGAGAGGATGTGTGATGGGTTAAATATTAAACTTTCTGAAGTTTTGTGTCGATTTCAGAAACGAAATACTACTTGTAAACACAACTTTTAAAATGCAGGAAAAGATTCACAAAAATTCAAGAGACCGGATTAAACGGCATCTTGTGTTGACCAAACGTTTATGGATATTTTTGGTGTTAGGGGTAGTGATTTCCGTCTTGGGATTAATAATCGGAGGTGTTTATTTCAATATCAGATCCATAACTACATCTTCGGAATACACAGAAGTACTGCCAACGTATGTCCCATGTGTAATGGTAAGTAATAGAGCATTTGTTTCATGAGATATTTATTATTAATATATAAATATAAAAGAAACCGTACATCGCATCTTTGGACACAGCCACCCCCCCCCTTTTTTTCGGTTTGGAAACAAAGCATGGACTTTGTCAAATCTGAGAAAAAAAATTATTTTCCTGTACGCTTGTAACCTGGAACAGTAAATTTAATACCTTGCCACTATTAATGTATGTTTACGGAATAAACTAATGGGTTTAAAGATTGGAAACTCTGTGAAACTCTTTTCTAGCCAAAAGTATCTCCCCCCTCCCGTTTTCTTCTTACTAGTATTTTGAGATATTTTCTTGATTAATCAAATGAACTCGACAAACTTAAGATTTTTGTAGATGAATGAATTGTCACAAATACTGTACATGTAGCAGGGTCAGTTATTATCTCACCTGTGGTTAATCTTGTCTACCTGTGTGTTAATTACATAATGTGTTGTTGTAAATTACAATCACTGCAGGTAATGTTGATTTCAATCATTCAGAAAGAAGTGAATTTACTAATTATACAAAGAAAGTATCCCTCCCCCCTTTTTTGATTATCAATGATCTGGACAAACTTACAGTTATTTTTATGGATGAGTAAATTGTATCAAATAGCAGTGTCAGTAATTATCTCACCTGTTGTTAATCATGTTTACCTGTGTGTTAATTACATAAGGTGTTGTGTATTGTAATCACTCAATGTAATGTTGATTTCAATCATTAAAAGTCCTGCATTCAGAAACTTACTAAGTACACTAAGAAATGTTTTGCTTATTTTGGATTGTAATAAAATATTTGATTATACTTCTTCAGCTATCCATCCTCTAATAGATGTATTTTGTTTTCGTCTTTTTGAAAGTAGTACAGACAAAATTATGTCCAAATAACAAATTTAACACCCCAAATAAGTGTGCAGTGGCTGCCTTATTTTAAATGATTAATTTCAAATTCCTCCACACAAGTTAAAGATTTATTTCCATAACAATAAAAACACCTGTCGAATGTCACAAGTAATGTACGCTGTCATTCAGGTGTGACAGATTTATTTTCATCATTATGGACTAAATGTCTGGTTTCTTTACCTAATAAGTAACCCTAGTATCCTCACCAGCTATCAAATACCATCACATCATTACAGTATGAACAAAGGAGTTGATACATGATGTAGAAACTTTAGGAAATAATTCACAAATATACTTCTTCATTTTGAAGATGCATTGTACAGTAATGCTAATATCCACTCCAGGGATCAAATTATATCACAACATTTCTCTGTGAAAACAAAGGAGTTGAATATATAATGCTCACATTATTTAAATTAATTCACAAATATGCTTCCTGTTTAAGACATATTTAAAGTAAAAACCAAGTAGTACTAGTATAAGGGACTCTTAATTTATCTATTTCATGAAGTCATATAAAATTCCACCAGGGGGCCTAGGTGTCAAAGTGATTAAGATAGTTCGTCTACTATTGATCAAGTGGTCTGAGAAGACGGAGGGTTAATTGTAGTTCGAGTTTCTATACATGTATGTGCAGGGTGTACTAGACTCCAATCTTAATTGACAAGGATTGCCAGTTTGCCTTCCGAAGTTCGGGGATTTTCTCTGGGGATCTTTGGCATCCTTCCCCAATAAAAACTGGAAGCCATGAATGATGTACTACTCTAGTAGCTTACACTTGAATGAAAGTGGCGTTAAACATTATTCAAACAAACAAACAAATTCTATACCAGTAGGTATTGCACCAAATTTTAAATGTAGAGTGTCTAATCATGTGATCAGCATTATAATTTCCATTTCTCTTAATGAGAGAGAATAATATCTTGAACATGTTGTATTCTTTAATTGTATTTATACCTAGCCCCTCAAATGATCAATAGGTTTAAAAAAAGGACTTGCAGTGACCTCTCTTACAAAGCAGCATCTACAGTTTAAAATGTGGGTATTAGCCCATTTAAAAAAAATGTGTCCAGAGTGGGCCCACTTTATGAGAACAGAAGGCCCTGTTATGAGATCAGCAGGCTCCCATATGAGAACAGTGGGCTATTTTTATGAGAAAATCAAGCCCCATTATGAGAACAGTGGGCCCCCATTTACAGCTGTATGAGAGCAGTGGATCCACTTGATTAGAACAATGGGCCCCTTAATGAGAACAGTGAGCCCCCTTTATGAGAACAGTGAGTCTCCCTTTATTAGAACAGTGAGTGCCCTTTATTAGAACAGTGAGTCCCCTCTACATGTATGAGAACAGTGAGCCCCCTATATGAGAACAGTATGCTACTCTTATTAGAACAGTGAACCCCCTTTATGCCAACAGTAAGTTCCCCTTTATGAGAACAGCGAGTCCCCTTTATTAGAACAGTGAACCCCCTTTATTAGAATAGTGAGCCCCCTTTTATGAGAACAGTGAGTCCCCCTTTATGAGAACAGTGAGTCCCCTTTATTAGAACAGTGAGCCCCCCTTCATGAGAAAAATGAGTCCCCTTTATGAGAACAGTGAGTCCCCCTTTATGAGAAAAATTAGTCCCCTTTATTAGAACAGTGAGCTCCCCCCTGTATGAGAACATGAGCTAGCCCCTCTATATGAGAACAGTGAGCCCCCTTTATGAAACAGTTGGCCCTCTTTATGAGAACAATGTATCCACTTTATGAGAAATGCTGGATCTGATTTGGTACATAAATGTTTGGTAGAAGCCTGAAGCCAAGCAATAAACACTGTAGATTGAACAAGATGAAAAGAAAACAAGAGACATAAAACATCAATAAAAAAAAACAAACCAGAAATAAAACACACACTCTTAAGAAAATAAAATATTTGTTTGTTTGAATGAATTTTTAATGCCAAAATAATTAAAATTAAATTAAAATAAGATGCAAGATAATTCTAAAAATAGAAATACATGCATCTTTATTAACAAAAATCTCATTTTCTTTATTTTCTATCAATGTCATAACAGTAACATAATGGAATACAGTAAATATTATGGACTAACATAAGATATTGTTTGTTTATAAATTTTAAAGCCAGCATCAAATAACTTAAATTTTTCCCATAATCCCATTAACATACAGCTCAATTACAACAATATTTATAAATCATTATCAATTTTGATTCATTAACAGATAAAAACATACAATAAGCTTTTAAATATCAGTCAACATAAAAATATATTGTTTTTTTTATAAACCGACTTTATATCGCTTTACAGCTAATGGTAGAATTAATAAAACATTTCCTTTGTGTAAAACCCTTCTATTAATATGTCTATAGAAAATAAATAGCTTTAACATACTTAGTTCAAGTTGTAATAAATCTGCTCTGTTTTAAAATCGTGGGAAAATTTCTTATTTTCTCGTTTGTCACACTGATTAAGATGAGATGTGTTTACAGTGCAGTCTATATTACACTTTGATTTTCAAATGGATAAGTAATTAACTTTTTTTTATTACTAGTATGGTTGAAGAACCCTCAACATTGTTTGATTTGCATATAATGTTTTGTAAAAATTTTCAAAATGGATTTTTAGCTCGGACATACATGTAATTTCTTCATACTGTTTTAACACCTATTGTAGTACTAGCATTTAATTAAAAAAATTGTATGGTATTTGAAGAAAAAGGGGTAGGGGTTTGAATGTAAAGAAATAGGGAGCATGGGTTTGGAAGTTAGATAAGGAGGGAGCATGGGTTTGGAAGTTAAGAAAAAACGGTTATGAGTTTTTAACTTGCAGAATTTTGTCTTGTTGTTGTTCAAACAGCAGACAAAATTCTGAGCAGCAAAACAATTTTGTACATTTTCATGTAATGATATTCAGTTCTTGTGCCAAGCATGACTTGTCCTTGTTCATGCTAATAAAAATGATTATCAAATGATTGGTGTTAACATTCGGCAGTTTAATTCTTGTTTTTCAGCACAGTAATACGACAGTTTGAGGGCTCAATCTGAGAGCTGCCCAGTTGATGTGTAGTTCCTGCCCAAATTAGTCCACACCTTTTATTGTTTTTAACCTTGATATAGCTGAAATACTTCGTTCTGGACAATAAAATAAGCAACTTTTCAAACACTATTTCTGCATTTTTAAGGAGCAGATCATGTTAAAATCATTTTGTTGTCAAATGGTTTTACAGTTGGTGGAGGGGGAAATGCATCTATTAAAAGCTTTAATGTAAAGTTTTCAATATCAAGAAGATTGCACTGTTCCACAAAATACAAAATTAAAATAAGTGGTGAAATAATGGTCCTATAAAGGGGTAGGGGTGCGGTTAAAATAATGGTCCTGCATAGTAGAGGGATACATTGTAAAATTATGTAGGGGCCTCGGTGGCCGAGTGGTCAAGGTAGTTCGTCTACTATTGATCACGTGGTCTGTCAACACTGAGATTGCGGGTTCGATTCCCACTGCAGGCAGGGTGTACTCGACTCCAATCTTAATTGACAAGGATTGCCAGTTTTCCTACCTCAGGTCGGGGGTTCTCTCCGGGTACTCCGGCTTCCTCCCCCAATAAAAACTGGACGCCATGAAATAGCTGAAAAATTGCTGAAAGTGGCGTTAAAACACCATCAAACAAACAAACAAACAATAAAATTATGTATATGTGACCAATAACTACAAAATGTAGATATTTATATATTTTTCACAAGGAAAAGTTTATTTACTTTTAAATACTGTTTGAATCTTCAGGAAAATTTACCAATTGCATTTAATTTGTCAGAAACATTGTCGGAGTAAAAAAAGCAACATAAAAAATTCCCAGATTCCACTGTAAGAATCTGAAACAAAAAACAGATGTTGACCCCTTGGCTCTGACAGGTGCCAGCCCAGTGTGTTTAGTCATGACGGCTTTTTATAACACTGTTGATCTATTCATGTAATTTTATCTTTTCCATCCAGAATGATGTTGTGAAAAGAGGCAGGCACACTTAGCTTTATGATAAAATCTAAACATGTTCAAGGAAGTTTGTTTTTCTTTTTTATAAAAATGAGAGTACTATGTAGGGTACAATGTGTATGCAAAATAGGATAATAAAGATAAAATGGAATAAAGACAGTATATAATAATACTTTATTGTCAAATAAGTCACATTTAAACGATTCATGACAGAAAACATATAGTATTTGGTGGTGAGTATATTGATGAAAATATAATAGATTAGTACAAACAAAAAAACAAACAAATGAACGAACGAAGGAATGAATAATAAATAAATAAATAAATAAATAAATAAATAAATAAATAAATAAATAAATAAATAAATAAATAAATAAATAAATAAATAAATAAATAAATAAACTAGTATATGATGGTGGTGTCCAATAGGAAGAGTATGCCAGAGAACATGTACCTGGAGAGAACAAAATCATTGAAAGTCTTTGTTCTTTATCACGATTTCTTTTCATTTTTTCAAATTGCTGTTAAATATGGTTCAGAGTTCTTTGTGCATCGAAAACTTTATTCATACTGTAGAGTAAAGGATTGAAAGTTCAACATGATTTGACTGACAATGAAAATTCCCTTCATTTGTACTTTATACAAAGTTTAATAGAAATCTGTCTTTGTTGGGCATGTTGACTTGTTGAAAGTTGAGAATACCTTTACATGGAGCATAAAGACCATTGTCACCAAACTATTAATTTGAATTCATAGTCTGCTTCAGAAAAATAATGAATTTCACTGACTTCTATAGTCTGTTTCAACTAAAATTAAAGGGATTTTACATGTGTACAATCAAGGGAAACAAAGATTTCATCAATCAAATATCCTTTTGTTCAAAATACAACTAATAACAGCAAAATTCGTACTTGCACACATACACATGTACCTCTGGCATAATAGTCTGAAAATGTTAGGTTTGGACATTGATGCACATGTATATTTAGGAAAAAAATAAGCATAATTTATCACTTTAGTGGCCCAAGTGGACTATTGTCTGATTATTGCTAGAATGAGAAATGTTTCTTGCTTTCTGTTTTATAGGCCATCCTTATCATGCTTGTTACATGTAACAAACTTTCAATGCTAGTGTATACATGTCATTTCACATATAGTACATGTATTTAATTTATTTTTGTAGTAAGAAGATGCTAAAAATAGATACATACAATGTGTATTCAAATGCTCTAAAAAATTATAGAGTTTAAGAAGGTAGTACTCTGACTTGGATATTGATGGGTTTTTTTGAGAAATAGGGAAGAATAATAGACTCTTATACTACATACGTTTTTTTTTAGAAAGAATGGTAAATCTTTCACGAGTGGAAGAGTGGAAGATCACACTGGCTTTCCCAAAAAAGGCTTTACCTATTTCTGCTGCAAACTTTAACATCCTGCTATTCTATAGATGCTCCATTGATAATATCCAACATCCAATCAGAACAAATAACAATGTTCTTATGTAACCGTAACAACAGTTTTGTTTCAGTCATTTTTATTGGATGATGCAAGGAGTACAGATACGTGTGTGTGAGCTCATCTGTACTCTGTCATCTCTTCCAGAAATCTGCCATTGATGGAAGAAACAAAATATTTTTACTAGTGTGTGTATGCATGTACATGTTACCTTATAAAAAATGAAACGTTCAGAATGTACTTTTGTTTGATAGTCCACTTGGGCCACTAAAGTGATAAAATTCTGCTTATTTTTTCCCTAAATATACATGTGCATCAATGTCCAAACCTAACATTTTTAGACTATTAAATTGCCAGAGGTACAAGTGTATGTGTGCAAGTCCGAATTTTGCTGTTATTAGTTGTACTTTGATATTTGACTGATGAAAGCTTTGGTTCCCTTGATTGTACATGTAAAATTGATGTATCTTTGTCAATGTCAAGTGATTGTTTACAGTAGTTATTTAGTTTCTATTTTAAATCAAGCAGCTCTTTCTCTTTCATATTCATGTGTTTTAACTCTGTATTGGCCTCCTGTGGGCCCTTAATAAGAAATACTAATGTTATTATAATGTTGATAATTTAAAAAATAAATTTTGATATAAATCCAATTTTAAATTGATTAAAAGTTTGATATTTATTTCCTCCACTTAAAATGATTTAAAAACACTTTATGATTAGGACTCGGCCATCATGCCATCCACGTGAGGAACATCACATAAGAGAATCAGTGAAGCAGAAACGCCTACCCTACTGATAATTGTACTTTAATTCGTAATAAATTGTAGGACCATTATCAAATATACTTAAATCAGTGTGATAATGACATTATATTTCAAACGTTGAGGCATTTCCTCAGCTTTATGTGTTTGTTGAGGGTATAGATTCATTCTGATGTCCATTGTGATTTTATTTTACCTGTTTTGTACCTAGACCATCTGTCACTTATGAATCCATTATGTTCATGTGGACACCTCTATTGGCCTGGTTTTTGTTTACTCTCTGCTGTCTCATCTTTGCTTTAATTCTTGGGTATTATTTCCAAGGTTAGTAATGGGATAAATATAATAGTTGATAAAACATGCCAAGGTGGATTGTTCATATTAACTTCAATTATTTTCTCAAGTCACAAAATGGATTAAATAATTATACAAACATAAAAAAATATATATAAGACAAAATAAGAAACAAATATCATCATGATATTACCTGGGAAATTGTAGCTATTGAGGTTGCCTTTTTTCATTTAGATTGAGCCTTGTTTGACAGAGTGTGGAATGAAGGCAATGTGAACACTGTTCTCCGTGTTCAGAGTTTCTGCCTGTTTCTTGAAAATCTTTTTGAAACATGGATGTGGCTAGTGAAATAGCATGACTTTTTCTTTGGTTGCATAAAAAATCCAAATAAAAAAAATCTCAAAGTCTTCCATTTTGCAGCTACCTTTATTTGACTGAACAATCTTGATAATTTTCTTGGGTAAGGTTTCAGCCTTCCTGAAATGTGTTGGCAGGACCACTGGTAATGCTTGGTCCAGGCAAAGTTTAAAGTTGCCTGACCGAATATGCTAGAAATCTCATTAAAATTACATTTTAGTGTAATGCAAAAATGTGTTAAGTCAGATGCATACTATTAGTAAATCTCTTTATGTCTAGAGTTATGGGCCTTTATTATATGCAAAACACATGTACATATGACTCGGTGGTACAGTGATGTTAAACCATAAACAATAAAGACAAATTAACAGATTTTGTCTTAAAATATCTGTCCATATAAAAAGAGAAGTTTTAAGCTTTGGAACACTTAAAAAACTGGATGTACATGTACTTCTTAATCACATTGTAAGTGTAATTACAAAAGAAGAAATAATTTATCGATTAATTGTTGTTGTTTTACGTCCAGCAAGCAATATGTCAGCTATTTTCAGGACTTGAAGGAAAAATACTATACCTGTTAAATTGTTCCCAATAAAAAGAGAATAATAATTTGATTATGTAATTAACACCTTTAAAAAAAAAGAAACATTTAGGATATGATGGGAATTAAATGGAAATATGTAGTAATAAAGGTTTGTCCCTTCTATTTCATTTTAGAAATAAATACAAGAAGAAAACAGATAAAATTATGAAAGTTTTAATCAGGCCTGCTTCCTGTGTTTTATTGAGCTCGAAGTTGTGTTTTTTCATGTTTTTAGTGGATAAAACAATCTACTTTAGATTCATTAGTGTGATTCATTTGGTTTGAACTGTTGACATAGCTGTCATTTAAAATCAGTTGACTGCATATCCAGTTATATATTTTAAGAAACTCACTTCAAATTATTCCTCTAGGACCATACTGGGAGGGTTCCCAGTGCTCGACCCTGCAGCCCAGCGCATCCCCGGGTGGCGGATAGGGGACACCCTCTTGTTGGGGGGTTGTCAGGTCATAATATGGAAAGCCTGACCGCAGACCATAGTGGGTAAAGTGTTTGGAGAGTGCCACGCTCCTTGCACGATAAAGACCCCTTTTGTAGATTTCAAAAAAGGGTAGGCTCATTGTAGCCACTACAAAAGGCAAAATTTTCTGCCCCTACCCAAAACTCCATACTTTTCCAGTGGCAGTCAAACTTGTATTCCCTGTGACCCATCCAACCACCAGTTTCCGTTGATTTATTGTTTGTTAACTTGTTCCCGTCCTGAATATAGCTGAAATACTGCTCGCTGGACGTAAAGCAAACATCCAATTAATCAATTAATCAATTCATTCCAAAAATTTCTTCCATATTAACTTAGTCTGCCATCCAACGCCTTTTTTTACTACTTCTATGTCAAACCTAAAAAAAGGTTTAACTGAAAGTCTCAAAAGTAATTTTATTATCATTTGATGTTTTATTTGTGTAAAATAACTTCTAGCTTTTCTCTTTATGGTCTTTATGTTAGGATTAGGTCAAACAGCTATTATTTAGATGTGTTTCTGTCGGGCATGCATGTATCTAAACATTGTCTTCTGAGGCAGTATCCAATCTTCGGCTTTGAATTAACATTGCAACTTGGTGAAAGAAAGAAGCTTATTGCTTCTAGGTCAAACCTCAAATCAAGTCACTGCAAATATGTCAGGAATTTATCAACACAAATTGATCAAGTAGCCCTTCCTAGGTTACAGTTTGCAAATTTACAAATGCTATTAAATTTGCCAAAGAAAGCAAAACCAGTTTTCTCATAAGAATACAACCACATGTTTTAGTGTAGTATCTTTGATGTAGGGTAATTATACCTCCTGAATTGAAGAGCTACTTCAGATGTTAGGCAGGAGTAAATCAAAATTGAAGGACTTTTAAGATCTATGATGTAATGCTCAGGGAGTATTGCTGATGATTTCAGTTTGTAAATTATGGCAGAGTAAAACTACAGTTGTTCTAATGCCAGTCAGTCAAACATGCCTTATCTTATATTATGTTCTCCTTTTTATATTTGGCAGTGTCATTAATCTGCGTTTTCTAAATAATACTTAAAAATACTTAACTTTGTGTTACAAAAATAATGTTAATTAAACAAATTCTAGCTTTCCTGATTATGTTATTTTGGCTGATAAACATACTAGTATATGTCTTATTTGGCTTATCAAATTATTATACTAAATTCTGCAATTAAACTTCTGTAAGTATAAAAGAGTTTTATAATGTCATAAAACGTTTTTGAGGCAGTTTTCTTTGGGAATTTTATTGGAAGGCTTGACAATAGACCAAAGCATGTTTCTTGCATTATCAAAACTCCTTATGTAGTTCTATGTATAGGTACATGTTTTCTTTATTGTAGATTGTCCTGAATGGTGTGTTGGTTGTAACATTGGTTTGGAGAAGGTACTTAGTACAGGTAAGTAACACACCTAGTGTCACATGACATTTATAGACTTTACGAAATTTGGTCTCTAGATAATTCTAGCTAGATAGTCATTCAACAGCATACATAGATAGTCATGGTTTTGGTAGTTAGTCGTCTATTACTGATCACTTGTGGATACACTGTGATTGTGAGTTTCGTACAGACTTTGTGCATGACTACTTAGATTTTATGTAGTTCATGATTAAAACCAGGTAAAATGGGACACTGAGAATAGTAAAAAAGAAACATAAGCAGCATACCCCAAATTATGAATAACTTTTGCAGGGCAGAAGATCTTATTTTAAAATTTACCATTAGTATTACCCTTGGTGGCCGAGTGGTTAAGGTAGTTAGTTTAGGTTTTTACTAGTAATTCCATAGTTTGTCAACACTGGGGTTGCAGGATTGAGTCTCACTGTGGTCTGAGACTGTGCTTTACCCCAATCTTAAATGATTACCAGTTTTTGCAGGTCAGGTAAAGGTTTTCTCCGGGTACTCCGGCTTCCTCCCCCAATAAAAACTGGACCCCCTGATATAGCTGAAAAATTGCTGAATGTGGCATTAAACCCCATTTAAACTAAAAACAAAAATGATTGAAAATACAGCAGGTACAAGGTAGGATTGCCAATTTTAATTTTAAAATAATTCTTTGAAAATAAATAACTATTTATACTACAACTCATGTCTCAAAGTTTTTTTTAATTTTATCTTTGGCTTTTAAATTTTTTTTCACTATCTTTTAAAGTTATTCATTTTTTGCCTTAATCTGACCTTAACCATGAGAAATATAAACACATATTTATTGATATATAAATTTAGCAAACTTTATGAAGCCAAATTAAGTCATATACGAGTGTCAATTACCAATAAAAGCTGTTTATGGAATATTGACAGTTTATTGTGAAATTTATAACTGAAAGATACATGGAATTGATGAGATATTATTTATTATGATAAACATGAATGACACTTGTTGTTACATGAAAAATGTCAACAAAACCTAATTCCCACGGTAAAACAAATCACAGACCGTCACTAATATTTGCCACTTTTTTTTTCTGAGTTCAAACTTATTTTATTCAGTGAGATAGAATAATTTTACATGTATACAATACCCACACAAGAATTTAGAAACAAGCTACCATACTGACATAAATATGTCTTCTGATTATGAATCATATATAGATTATATCACTGTACAAGCAGACTCCCCAGATTTGTGTATTTGAATAAATAGATGGAAAAAATGAATAAATAAAGAAATAAATTTATTCATTTCTTCTTCTGTGAAATAAAGGAAGGAGCTAATTAACCTCATTATTAACTGATTAAGTATTTTGTCAGTTATTTGTGGAGGCAGTGCCATGGTGTCTTTGGTATTTTCTAATTCTTTTCCTTTGTACCCACAGTTTTAGACCAGTACACAGCCAACCAAATCTCACGGCCCAGTAGTTTTATATTTGATGAGAAAATAAATGATCAAGGACTTTTATTTGATAGGAAGGTGCTGGCTGTGTGAGAAAAATTTTTTAGTCATTTGAATATCTTGAATAATGTTTTACCACAATAAAGAAATATTTGGCTGCAGTGTAAGTAAAATAGGTAAATAAAAATGTAATTAGTGACAGATACAGCTGTATTAAGATCACCTGTATGCAAATTATAACAGGTAATAAGTTATTTTTATACCTGTATAGGGACACTGTTGTACATACATGCATGATTAACGCTTTGGTGAAAATGTGTGAAGAATGGCTATGTAAAATTTCATTAAAATTTCATTGCAATAAGTTTCACTTAAAATGAATTAAAAACCACAATCTCCATCCTCACAAGTCAGGGTTTGTCCACATGTCACACAAGAGTGTATGACAAAATCCCACCCGGACAAAATCCCTTCCGTGTAATTTAGCATAGGCGGACAAAATCCCCCTTGTTAAATTTACAAGGCAGACAAAATCCCCCCTGTAAAATTTTCAAGGCGGACAAAATCCCTCCTGAATATGATTTTTTTTAAATGCACCGTCACACAAGTCAGGGTTTGTCCACATGTCACACAATCCCTGACTAGTGAGGATGCACAATCTCTTCAATTAAAATATGTCTTTTGTATGGTTTTATGTCACCTTCCATTTTTAGAAACAATTTCTTACATTTTTGAAAACGGATATTGTCACCTATTGTACTTATCTGTGTATAATAATTACTTGCTTAAAAGAGCATTTAAACAGCTGGGGTGATTACTATACACAACATACCGTAAGTACATTGGTGGGGAAGTATACATCAATACATATAATACACCACCAGCTACTGTGTAACTGGTAAAAATTGGGAAATATTTGTTTTGCATCTTCTGACTACCAATATTCACATCAAATTATAATGAAAGTGTTTTTCAACAATTTTTTTGTGTGTTACTCATGTAGCTTCTTTTTACCAAAACTCAGGTCAGGTTTAAATAACAGCCATTTGTTGTAGTGTTTATGATAAAAATTCAGTTTAATACAAATAGGATTGGTATTTCATTTTTATGGTAGCTTTGTATAGCCAAACTGGTATCATATTGAGATAAGGGTCTTTTGAAAAAAATGTACATGAGGTTTGAAGAAATACATTTTACTTGTTGCCATAATAACTGGAGAAATCATTTCATACTAAAATATCATCAGATAATTGTGATATAACCCAAACATAAGATACCATATAACAATTTTCAACAAAAGATTCGCTTTGACATGGGCAATACATATTGTAGAGGGAGCCTCAGTGGCCTGGTGGTTAAGGAGGTTCGTCTACTATTGATCACATGGTCTGTGAACACTGTCGAGGGTTCGAGTCTCACTGCGTGCAGGTGCACTTGACTCCAATCTTAATTGATAAGGATTGCCAGTTTTCCTACTGAAGGTCGGGGTTTTCTCCGTGTACTCTTCCCTAATCAAACAGGACGCCATGATATTGCTGAAAGTGGCATTAAACATCATTCAAACAAACAAAAAAATTGTAGATGTTGATTTTCTGAGATTAGAATTTCTGTAGTGACAGATCATTAATTGATTTGAGACGGGAGGGTGTATTTTCTATACAATTGTTTTTATTCCAATAAGACAGTAGAACTGGCCACCATTACCATTTCAGCTTATCTTATAATGAGGACTCTAAATGAATAAGTTTTAAATGCCATCAATTCTCAAACTGCAAATCTCATTCAACATGTTCAAACAATACTGTATGTTTATTGGGTGGTTTTCTGTAAAGTTTACTCCTGTTTATTTGATCAAAAATTCATGATGGTGGCAATTGTAGGAATTTATTTAACATAGAAACCTATGGGAAAAATGATGAAATATCTTCCTTTCTGAAACTATTGAACCAGTTGAAGCCAAACAGTATAATTCATTTCAAGGTCTCAACAAAGGTAATGTTATTTATGCCAGTAAAAAAAGTGTAGATATTGTTTTGTCTCATTTCAGGTGTTTGTTGTTATAGTTGTTGCCATAGGAACAGGCATATTTAGTGTGATTATTGCCATACTGACAGGAACACACATATTACAGCCAGTTACCTCCCTTTCGTCATGTGATTATAGCATATCTACCTCAATTTGTGCATGTTTTACTCCTTACAGAAGAGATAATTTAGAATTAACATATTTAGGAACAGGTAATTCTTAATTCATGCAGAAAGTCCCAAAGAAATATTTTCAGTGTTGTTGGGTGATGCTCAAATAAACTCAACATCATTGAGTACATGATGAAATACTGTATAAGTGGTGTTTTGGAGGTGATTTAATTTTGCTTTATTTGTGTTAAAAGTTGGAATGGGAAAATAAACACACCATAAAAATTATGAAAAACGATAGTTATTCATTCTGATTAGGTACCTCGAAATTACACTACACAAAAATAAACTTACACTTTTACCCACCCCCAAAAACCCGCCTATATAGTAATTGCTATCAATCTGTATGTAGAAAATAATTTAATTAAAACATATGATGTAATATTCTTGTAAATAGTTCAACTTAGGGAAAGTTTATAAGAATAACGATACCTGCCACAAGACATCACTCATCATGGAGATATGGTGTTTAGATAATGCTACAGACACAGATTTATTGACATATGTTTCATAGTTTATTTAAACATGTTTGTCTTCAAGAGTCAGACTGTAAACAAGTAAACAAACCATAGATTTCATAGAGGTGTCTGTGTCCGACTGTGAACATGTAAACAAACCATAGATTTTATAGAGGTGTCTGTGTCAGACTGTAAACATGTAAACAAACCATAGATTTCATAGAGGTGTCTGTGTCCGACTGTAAACAAGTAAACAAACCATAGATTTCATAGAGGTGTCTGTGTCAGACTGTAAACAAGTAAACAAACCATAGATTTCATAGAGGTGTCTGTGTCCGATTGTAAACAAGTAAACAAACCATAGATTTCATAGAGGTGTCTATGTCCGACTGTAAACATGTAAACAAACCATAGATTTCATAGAGGTGTCTGTGTCTGACTGTAAACATGTAAACAAACCATAGATTTCATAGAGGTGTCTGTGTCCGACTGTAAACATGTAAACAAACCATAGATTTCATAGAGGTGTCTGTGTTCGACTGTAAACATGTAATTACAAACCATAGATTTCATAGAGGTGTCTGTCCGACTGTAAACATGTAAACAAACCATAGATTTCATAGAGGTGTCTATGTCCGACTGTAAACATGTAAACAAACCATAGATTTCATAGAGGTGTCTGTGTCCGACTGTAAACAAGTAAACAAACCATAGATTTCATAGAGGTGTCTTTGTCAGACTGTAAACATGTAAACAAATCATAGAGGTGTCTGTGAGATTAAAAATTTTGAAGATTTTTTTTTTAATTGCACTTTTTAGCACAGGAAGATATCAACAAAATCTTATTGACAAAATTGTTAAAATTATCTCTCCTTTCAGTTTTGTATGTTTATGTTGGTTACAATAAACCAAATATTTAACATCGCGTCTCCCATATGGGGTACCTGCAATTAAGATTTTATGTGTGAAAATCCTCTCAAATTAAACCCCCGAAAGCAGTTGCTTGTGGAAGTTGAAATGTTAGACTACATTATTAACAAATAAAAAAAATATAGGTCGTGCGGCAAAAATGACCGAAAATTTTGGGTGAAAAATCAGCACTGAATGAAACTAACAAACTGTTTAACCTCTACCGTTTTTTTAAAAAGAGCTCTATTTTTCCGACTCTTATTAAATTTCCCCCAAATGTAGAAGATTTTCAATCAATTATGTTTCTATTTTTAAATTTTGCTATTTTCAGAACCCCAACATCCAATCAGATTCATCCGTGTATTTTCTTCTGATTACTATCGTGGGTTCAAAAATTTCCCGGTGTAATGTAAACAAATATTTGGTTTATTGTAACCTATATTACTATATGTGTAATACTGGGTTATGTCCCTTGATCAATTACATGTACCTTGAATAGATTTATGCAGTTTGCATGAAAACAATTCCATTATAAAAACAAAATAACTATAATATAAAAATTTAGTAGTTTTCATGCTTGAATTTTTCTAGAATATTGTCAATTCTAAATGAAATTATAGTTCTAAGGCTATTGGGAAATAATGTACATAAATATTTTATTATTTATTGTTTATTTTTAGATAAGACTATGTATACATTTGTCAGCACATTGTTTATTTTTAGATAAGACCAGGTATAGTTTTGTCAGCGCCTTGTTTATTGTTTATTTTTAGATAAGACCAGGTATAGTTTTGTCAGCACCTCCAGCTGTACGTCTATACAGGAAGTCTTGCCAGCACTGTTATACACACAGATAGGCCTCTTGTTAACAGTTCTCTGTCTGTGTGTCCTTTCTATAGTTCTAGCTTACCTTGTTGTTAGAGCAGAAAGGACCAGACTACGTCTGTTGCAGGTATAGATAATTAATTGTTGATATACCATGTAGAACCTGATTCATATGTTAAAAATGCTCAGAATTTATCATGTTTACTAACAATTAAATCCTGTATTTAAAACAAATAATTTGAACCCAGGTTGTTTAAATAATAATATCTTTATTGTCTTATAAACATATGTTTGTGACAAAAAAAATTCTCTTTTTAGCAGTTCTTAATTATTATATTAATTATTTATTCCTGTTTAAACAGAAATGATGATTAAAGAGAGATAACTCTAGCTGAATACTTATTTATAGTGTTGCAACCTTATGAGTCAATTAAAATTGTGGCATTATATTGAAGGCGAATTGATATGAAAACTAAATACATTTAAGAAAAGTCTACTTTTAAAATTAGTGTTAGTAAGTGGAGGACCAACCACCGTTGTAGGGGACAGTAAAACTAGAACATGTGACAGACCTGGCCGAGTCAAGCTGAAAGCTTTCATAATTGTCAAAGTATATTTCAAAACTGGCTTTTTTTAGCTGTTTTGTAATCTTGATTGTGGACATTAGTACCGTACATACTCGCACATAAGTCGGGAAATTGGGAGTTAAAATTTGGTTTTGGAGCATGGTTCCGACTTTTAAGCGAGTCATACCACAAGAGGAAAGTCGAAGTTTGAAGGCCGTATATAGATCGCCAACTATAACGGCGAAAATAGACAGATACGTGATTAGTTATGCTAAATAAAGTATATTTAAGACAATAATAACGATTGTTTTTACTTGTGTATTGTTTATTTTATCCAGTTTCCATATTTCCATTCGTATTTACCACTGTTTACACAAGTATCGATTTATTTGTATGTATTGCATAATACATCCGGTGATGTCATGATACAACTAAAAACCGAAAATCAAGATAAACTAAGTAATACATATATGCTACAGAATTCGTTTTTTCATCAATTATTATTTTAATTTGCAAACCATATTCCTTTATATTTTGTATTTTAGCTTTCATTTTTTTTAAAAACTCTGCTTTAACTATTAAATAATTATGAAAATGAATATTTGTATATTTACTTGTGTTTGTCTTTTTTATGGTTTTTAGTCATAGCAAATTCAGGGAGATAATTACGTTTACATTTTCAAAACACGTGTACACTAGTGTAAACAAACCACTTAGGATAAATGACAAGCGATATTTAACTCATAAAACACGAGAAACAAATAATAAACAAGAAGTCTTACTGATATAATGATTTTTATTCACAAATTTGGAATTTTTATTTGAATCTGACCTCATGTCAACACGTCTGTCTTCCGACCGACTTATACGAGGGTCAACAGCAAAATACCAGATTTTAAGGCCCAAAAAGACCCCCGACTTATATGCGGACCGACTTTTAAGCGAGCATCTACGGTATATGAGCACCGATTTTATACAAGGAAAACCTGTCTCTGTGTAAGAATATGTTATACTTCAAACCTATTCTTATTGTGTTGTAACTTCTATGTCAACATTTGACATAATATGCCCACACTATAACTTGTTTTGTAAATTGTAGGAGGAAACTTATGAAGAAATATTTACAGTAAGTGGGAGTTCTTCAGTATCCGATAGTGATGATGACATCACAGGAAGGAGTAATCACACAGCAGTAAATGAGATAAGGACTGGTATTGGTAAAATTTCAGAACAAGTTACCAATTTTCCTATCAGTATTTTGAAATCCACAGATAAACAGAATTCTTTAGATAATTCAAGGTCAAATGGAAAGTCAGCTGACAGTGAAAGGTCAAGTGAAAAATTACTAAGGCAATTAACCTCTTCTGCGATCAGAAAGTCAAGGTCATGTGACTCGTTGAATGACCTTAACAAACAGAATAACCTTGATTATTCATCTAATAGTGCTAAATCTCAGAAAGGTCAAGGTAAGCTAAAGGAACACAGGAGACGAGATAAAAGGGCAGTAACTCTTCAGAATCTTGATACAAAACAGTTAATGTTAATTTTAGACTTGCATAAAAAGTATGCTGAAGAGACACAAATTTTGAAATCACAGGGAAATCTTAATATAGAACAGGAAAAACCCAAATTTGACAACAGGAGAGCTTTGACACCTCAACCTTATAGCAACAGACAGAACACAATTCCTAAAATTGTTCGATCACATACCCCTCAACCGTATCAACTTAAGAGGAAAGATAGCTTTAAAAAGAAAGAGGATAAAGGAGGCAAACATTTCAAGGAAGAAATTAAACAGTTATTTTTGCAGCAGAGTGAACTGCTTAAAGCTGACATTGAAAAGATAAAAAATAAACAACATTGCAAAAGTGGGTCAAGGTCGGTTCCTAGTCATAAACAAGCAATTGACGTCAATTCAAATTCTGTGTTTGACCCAGTTTATGGTATAAATATGAATAAACAACCAAGATCAAGGCCATCTGTACAAGATCATTTCTTGCCTAAAGAACCAATAAGAAGGCAGAATGCAGATAAACTTCAGTTACCACCTCAACCATTGACTCGTCAGTCAAGCAATGGCGACACATTACCTCCCAATCCTATCCAAAGAGACGGATCAGCATTCTATGTTGTTGGAAGTCAGCTGGACATTAGTCAAAATGTTAAGGGATTGAAAACACCCGGAGAAATTAATTGTGAAAAAGCTATTCGTGAAAATTTCAGACTGTGTACAAAGTCTGATGAAAATCCTTATGCAACTCCTATACGAAAACCTCAGAGTGAAAATACAAGTTTACTACATGACAAATTGTGGCAGGAAAACAACCCCAAGTCGAAAGGTCAAAGTTTAACCGACCCTCTCCCACCATACCCTAATCCCCCATCATATTCAGATTTTGTGTCCATTTCTCAGGACGATTCCTCAGTAAGGACTGAATCTCAGAGCGATACATACGAACAAGTGGGAATAATTAAAAGTGAAAGTAGTGATGTTCAAAATGAAAGTAGAGACAGATTATTAACTGGGTCAAGTGATGATGATGTGTTTGAATCAGATAAGAAACCTGTGTATAGTCTAGTTGGAAAAAGAAGAACTTTACCAAAGATGGGCGTGTCTGCAGACATGCGACAGCCATTCAAGACAACTTATCATCAACCATTACTGAATCGGTCAAATTCACAAAAATTGTATGATCCACGTATTCCTTATCATATCCCATCAAACCCTACATGTGTTCCGACGGAAAATCATTATCATGTTCCGTCAAATATATACTTTATGTCACAATCATCAACATATCGAGGGCCTCAAACACCGTCAAATGTGTACCGTGATCCCAGAATGGAATCACCATTTCACAGACCAATCAATACAAACTTCCATTACTACGAGGAAATTGACAATATCGAAACAAGTTTTATGTACAGTGAGGACATGTTGCCTTCTAGAAAAAACAATGATAGTCAAACAACTAGATTGCCTGGCACAAATTTGACCAATGGGGGGAAAGGGTTTAAACCTTATCGTCCAATCACAACAATCGATGTAAATGGTGAAACTCTGGAAACTATGATATGATGTGGCCTATAAATTAGCATATTTGAAATACTCATTTCCAAGGATATTTTTTATTTCATTTTATTTCTATTATGTATTTTATGATTTAAATTATTTGTTTTAAGGACCAAACCATTTTTTTATTCGAAAGAGGGGATGACCTAGGACTTTGTAATAACACAAAATTTATCCTTTTTTATTTTACCAAAGAAAGTTTACTGCTTTAAAACATATGACTCTTAATTACCAAAAAGCAACTTGTGTCAAAAAATTAAAATTTCTCACCTTCCCCTACAAGTACAGGGTGGCCCTTTATATGAACATTTTTTCAAACTATTACATTTTGCTTCCTTTTGAAAACAACAGAAAAAGTACAGATTTATTGTGTTAACATTTTCCTATCCTGAATCGAGCAGAAATAATTCTTAATGGGCCTTAAAGAAACTCTAAATCAATAAAACATACAGTCAAACCAGCTCAAGGACCAACTGTTTCAAGCAAACATCTTTTAGGTCTGTAAGGAACCTTCTTTCAGTAATTATAAATCCACCCCCTTTTCAAAGAAGATGCTGGGCATACTGTTTTACCCTTGTCCATCTGTTCCTAACAAAAATTTCTCTCAGTTTTTTATGCAACTATAGAATGCAGAAGCCTGATATTTTGTATATTGCTTTATCCAATAGTACCATATTGTGTAGAGTGATTTTATGCTCCTTGGCCATCTACTTCCTGTTTAATGACTACTTTTTGTAAAATTACAGATTTACCTTTTTTTAAATAAACTAAACCTCTCTACTGAGACCATGCTGTGATTTTGATATATTGTTTTGACTGTATTCCGATTGTGACCAAAGCTTTAAATGATTCAAATTTTAGATCATTTTACATTTTTGAAACATGCTTGCATTAGATTATTGTTTTTATTATTATAAAATGTATTTTTTTAAAGAACTTTAAATTCACTTTATGAATTGATTGTACAGTTCAGATAAAATCCCTGCAATAACTACAGATCTTTTGTAGCTTTATGTGGTGGTCAACACCATTAAAACAAACAAGAACCGCTTAGTAATTATTGTTCAAAGATATTACCATTGCACATTCATAACTGTATGTCATCATCTCATCATATCATTACATTTTTGCTTTATATTAATTTTGTTTGTTGAAAATTGAGGACCAATTGTTAATTTATTTTGACATTGTACTTTTACAAAGATAATTTTAGACAATAAAACTATTATAATTTTCACAATTTTGTCATATATTAGCAAGCAAATTACCAAAGAAAACTGGCCGAACAACAACAGCCAAAAGTCGAGGTACAGTTACTAATCTGGATATAGACAAACATATACAACACAACACAAAAACCATAAACAGGAAAACAGACAGTAACCCGAACCCAATAAAAATCATGGGTGGAATCAGGTGCTCCAGACAAGCTGTGTCTACCTCGTATTATTTGGCATTAAACATCATTCAAACACACAATATATTTTCACAAAATTGTTTATTAAGACCCTAGTATTTCCCCATAATTCATGTAACATGTCTTACTTTTGTAACAAACAGGTTGAAAGAACAAAATGTAACAAAGAAGCATGTTAACCACATTGTTGTAAATGACTAGCAGAATACACATACATGTAAAATACTTACAAATATTATATATGTCAATGATGCCAGCAGAGGAAATAAATCTTTTTTTTTTCAAATTATGAGTTCAATTTTTTTAACACAGCATGATTATCGGAATATCTTAAATTAAGATATTTACAAAAACTAGATTGTACAGATGAGGCTTAAACAACATTTGTGTTGATGGTTTCCAGATTGACCCAGATTTTCGACACGGACCATTACTTGATCTGTGGATTTAAAAAAGACCCAATATGTATCCTACCAAATCTAATTGTTTTTTTAAACATTAAGTGACAATATCCATTATGAAAAAATAAAATGATATATTCCCATCCTATATTTTAATCAGGGTTCAGCAGGAAAATGTGTTCCGAGACATACATGGTGAAAAGCAAAAAAAAAAGAGAAGAATATACAGTGGACCCTCTTTGAAAGGACAAAAATAACATTTATTACAGCAGATTATTCACAACAATGTAACAAATGTGCCAAAATTGCATTCCATACGACTTCTTGAAAACAGCTAATTCAGTTCAAGGTCATTATGGAACAGGAACAAACATGGTAGCTGTAAACTGTACACACAAAGTAAAGGTAGCATGCGACATGTTTGTTATTTAAAACAAAATATTTTTCGGCAACACTGGTTCCACCCTGGCACATATAGTAAACACCAACCCCATTTTTCACAAGTTCACTCAAGTGTGAAGTATTGAGCACAGCCCTATATAACTTAGCCAGTAAAGAGATCACATCCTTTTGCAAATGTGCCATATTTTTATGAAGAAAAAAATTCAACACATGGTAAATCCGAGGACAAACACTGGAACAAATGAAAAGCTACATGTTCCTCAACGTTCCTTGGCGGGACTAAAAAAGACCTTCCCTACCATCCGTGTTTTTTCCTAGGGTGGAACCCCCAGCACATGTAATTGGGGTTTTTTTCTGTGCGTGAATCAATTTTTAAAGTACACAAAAATATATACTCATATACCTTAATATAAAGTAAGCATGAAAACATACAAATGTCTCTTAAATAATAACCCAAAAATTGTATCAGGCTTAATTGTTTATAAAAAGGATAATATTCTAATGACCTGACATTGTTTGGACATTAAAAAAATGTTTTCTTAATTTACAATAAAATGATACTATATATTGCACACAATCTCATCATTTATAATTTTATCATTACATAATGAAGGACAAAGATTTTCTGCAGTCTCTGGTTTTGCTTATTTTTACCCCGTAACAGTGGCACACCCACAAGTAGAAATTAACATTAATGCTTATCTGGTTTTTAAACAAGTTTCATGATCATAGAAAAAAACAGAGCATATCCATTTCAAAGAGTAGACAATGTAAACATCCAACTAGTCTCTTGTCCAACCCCACAAATTATGGGGCAGGACAGACAAGCTCAATGTCTTACTACTACTGTGTCTAACCCCACCCTGGACAACTGGAACCAAGACAAATCTACATGATCATGTGGTCTTGTCTTATTTCACAGGTATAATGTGTAACAGCTTAAAAAATATTTATTACAATGAATTATATGGTCAAACCTATACTGGGAACAAAACCAGTACTCAAAGGTCATTTTACACAACAGTCAGTACATCCAGTACTCAAAGGTCATTTTACACAACAGTCAGTACATGCACTGCCATGTCAAATGGTACCATGTAATTTTTCAATATATTAAGATTGCATAATTAAATATAGACACCTCTTTAAAGAGCACTTTACAATTTTAATTTAATGACATGATTGTTAACATTCACTTCCATTCTCTCTGTCTCATCCATACAATGTCCATGAAAATCAGATCTATTCTCTGTGCAGTAAAACAAATAGTCCAAGGCAGGCTAAAATGGCATACTGAAAAAAATGGATAAATACTGTTAAAATATTACACATGGTTTGTTATATGATTATTATGATTGGTTAAGCCAATCATGTGATTTACAAAATTTTCTGGGTATTTTTTACAACCAAATGACTTGTTTCTATCTTAAATAAATATTGACGCTATGTTTCTATTGATGCTACACTACATAATATAGATCTGAATATTTGTTCTTGGTTTATTTCAGTATAAAATCGATATAAACAAAATGGCCAGTTTACAGACGAAAATAATATTTTTTAAAAATGTTGTTTTAATGCCACTTTCAGCAATTTTTCAGCTATATCATGGCGTCCAGTTTTTATTGAGGGAGGAAGCCGGAGTACCCAGAGAAAAACCCCAACCTGCAGTAGGAAAACTGGCAATCCTTGTCAATTAAGATTGGAGTCGAATACACCCTGCCTGAAGTGAGAATCAAGCCAGCAATCTCAGTGCTGACAGACCACGTGATCAATAGTAGACGAACTACCTTAACCACTTGGCCACAGAGGCCCCAAAAATGATAAAAGTAACTGCAGTTTTGAATGTGGTTTAAATAACTAATACAATAAAACATGACGTAATAAATAAGACCTTAAACAGAATGTATTTTATCAGTGTTGGCCGACAGGCCTGTGATGATTTACTACCAGAATGTCACCTAGGCCCCTTTATATGTTTAATTGTTTGAATGTTGTTTAATGCCACTTTCAGCAATTTTTCTGATATTTCATGGCGTCTGGTTTTTGTTAGGGGTCCGGGTGGAAGCCATTGTACCAGTAGAATACCCCCGACCTTTGGTAGGAAAACTGGAAACACTTGTCAATTAGGATTGGGGTCATGTGCAACCTTCTAACAGTCAGACTCAAACTCGCTATCGGTATTGACAGATCATGTGATCAATAGTAGTCAAACTACCTTAACCACTCGGCCACCAAGGCCCTTTTGTATGTTTGAAGTTTTTAAACATGTTAAAAGCTTTCAACCAATAAACATTACAATCTGAAGTTGACACCATGAATTAATATAATGGCAACTTCAACATTTTGTACAAAGCACCTTTTTAACAACTGTATTTTTTCAATAAACAATTTAATTCTTACCTTAAATTTTGGATAATCATTCATTAGAATTGTCACTATTCCTACATATGGCACAAATCTGAAATATACAATGTTGTCTTTACATGTATGTCAGTGTCTCTTCACAACATTTTTTATCTATGTAACGGTACATACACTGATTCTATAAAGGGTTAATTTCATATTTATCTCCACAGTTGTAACTTATTGGCCACCAAATATCCCTCTACATGAACCTGTACTTTGCTACTTTAAATCTTATAAAAACAGCAATATATATATTTGCATTTTTTATAATTCTGTATTTTGACAAACTGGATGCTCTTTTCCACTGTGGACTTCTGGAAACAACAAGATCCACCCAAGCCATAGGTTGATATTGTACAAATGAAGGTTATATCCATAATTATTTAATCAAGAAATTAAAATTAAAAGAAATTCTATTAAGAATTGAAAAGTCTGAAATGTCTGGGTTGGAAAGCAATTGCCTATATAAAAATAAAAATAAAAAAAAATGCTAAAAAGTTCCCTTATCTAGAACAAGTGCCGAAGTGCCACAAAATACCTGTCGAAAATTTGCCATTTTTTGTATTAATAAGGGGCTATAACTCTAAAGTGTCTGCAACTTGGCCGGTTATATTTTTGTCGTGATATTATGCCCATAAACATTTCCCCAAGTGTAATGAAGATCATAAAGAAGCAGAAACCATGTCCTCAGCAGGAAATGTGGCAACCCTTGTCAATAAGGTTTTGTTTATTTGCTTGAATGGTGTTGAATGTCACTTTCATCAATTTTTCAGCTATATCATAGCGTTCATTTTTTATTGGGGTTGGACGCCAGAGAAAACCCCCAACTCTCTGGAGAAAAACTACCATAACCACTCTATCACAGAGACCCTTTTGTCAATAAAGGATGAAGTTGAGCACACCTTGGAAGAAAAACAGACTAGAACATGCAAGCTAGAGTTGTCACATGATAAACAACTACTTAGACCACTCAGCCACAGAGGCCCCCTACATGTTACTAATGTTACATACCCTCTAGCTCTTCCTACTACATCTTTCTTTTCCAACCAAAGTTGTCCCGGGGCATAAAGGCCTCGATCATCTACTGAGTTATTATCTCCCTTGGTCAAAAATTTAACTGTTCCATCCTCTCTACAGAAAAAAAAAATTAATATTATTCATGTTGAAGGTCAAACATTTGACTGTTCTGTCTAATTTACAAAAAAAAATTAATATTATTCATGTTGAAGGTCAAACATTTGACTGTTCTGTCTAATTTACAAAAAAAAATTAATATTATTCATGTTGAAGGCAAATTTAATACATTTAAATGTGCTAATCATGCTTTCTTCTGAATCCATAAATTAAGGCATGTCATTGCAGCTTTGATAGACATGAACTCTCAAGTGTACTTAATTTAATTCTATATGTAGGCTCACCATGATATTGTTCATGACTGCACATAACAGTTATTCTGGATACCAGAACAGTGCATGCATGTTTCAAGGCAGGGCTCACCACACTGGGCGAAGTGGGCGACAAAGTTGCCTTACTAGGACCTGAAGTCGCCCTAATGTGCCTCCAAAGCGAAGTGGAAGTCGCCCTGTCATTTCCCTTAAGTTGCCCGATTGTTCACATAAGATACTTGTAAATCTGATCTAAATACTTCACCCAGACTACCAATTTATCAGTAAATGTGTAACTCCAATAAAAAATGGCAAACAATATGCGTATTTAACAAATTTTTAAACGATTTACGTCTTTCAAATGTATTACGCGCCATTTGTTTATTTACCGGATATGACTAATTACCGGAAGTGAACAACGAAGAAAAGTAATGTACAACGGCCCATAATGAAAAGTCGTAATTTTTTTTTATAAACAAACTTTTTTAATTGGTTCCAAACTTCAGTTCTTTCAAAGTGTATTTTACTTTAACAATATTATGATACAAGAACTCATGTATGAAGTTTATGTCTACACATATTCAAATATTTTTGTTGATCTAATTTTATTTGTGGATAACTTGTATAGCTAATAGTACTGAAGTAGATAGAAAAATATTCCCTTTATCTGGTGTTTTTTTCATTGATTAATGATAAAGGTTATGTGCTGTTTGATATTGCATACCATGAGTAATAATGAAAAGGAAAGAAAAAAAACTGAATCTAAGTGTGTTGTGGTTTTAAAAGAAATAATCCTAGAAATTAATGTAAATAATGAAAAATGTATGTAACTACTGCGAAATTAATTATTTGTACGGTCCCCCTGACTTCTCCCTAGTGTCTTCTGAAGTCTCCCTATCAGGGCCTGACTTCTCCCTGTTTGGCTGCCAGGGAGAAGTCACTTCTCCCTACTTTTTTAGAGTGTGGTGACCCCTGCAAGGTATTCTATGTACTTGCTGTTACTTACTTTTCATGGACTTTCAATACTCTATGTACAATTGGTATATCTCGGCCTTCTACCTTAAACACAACTATTTCTCCCACACGGATGGGTTCCTCTCTGTAGTTTGTCAGAAACAGTAAATCTCCCCTGTGGAATGCTGGTTCCATACTCCCACTGTCAAAAAAAAGGTATATTTTGGGTACCAGTCCTGATTATATACATTTATAGCTAATAACATCGCAATATAATTATGAGATATATACAATATATATGTTACACTCCCAAATGTGTCCTTCACCTGAAACGTGTCCGATACGCCCAAGCATGTCCTATAGATGTTAGTCCTCGCCCAATCGTGTCCATTCAACTGCTGAACAACGAAACGTGTCTGATTAGTATCGTCTCGATGTGTCCATTCTCTCTTTTATGCCCAAACGTGGCCAGATTGCCTTATCTGTTAACCTTAACTTCCAATGGTGCCGTTTGAACCTGGCCACTTAAAAAAGTGCATTTGTTTTATTTGTTTATAATAGTTTGGCTGTTTTCATTCTTACTCGGGTACTTCAGCTTCCTCCCTCACTAAAAAGTGGATGCCACGATATAGCTGAAAAATTGTTGAAAGCAGCGTTAAACGATTTATTTCACTGTGCTGTAATTTTGGTATAGTTCAACTGGTTTCTGTATAGGTTCCTACATTTTGTACAGTAATAAAAGAACTGTACATAACAAATTTTAAACTGGATTGTTTTCTGTGTTAACCTTATTTGAGCATGGGTTTATGTTTAGTAAAAGTCAAGAACAATTATATCTTGCATACTATAGTGAACCAAACATATACATCTGATTAAACAATACACTGAAAATTAATCATTTTTATTAAATAACCTATACATTCATTTTTCTCATTTCAAGTCTATTAATTTGGAAACAATAATCCAAAATTATCTTTAGTTATGTTCAATGTTTCTCATTTGTTTAGCATTGTTTTGTTAGATATGGCACAATAAAATGAGACATTTTGGCGTTGTTAAAATCAGACACGTTTCGGCGTGTGGCCGCTCTAGACACGTTTCGGCGTAAGGTAGACACATTTGGGCGGATTGGACACGTTTGGGGTGAAGGACACATTTGGGAGTGTTACATATAAAACTAGGGATGTCACATTACCACCAAGGCTTTGCAACTCGTGATCATATTTTCAACATGTTCAATATCCATCTGCAAAATTTGTGAATTAATTAGATTTAAAACAGATAGAAATAATCAAATTTAACATACCCAGCCCATTGGACCAAATATTCCTGTTGCTTATGTGTTCAGCCATTACCATAATCTGTATTTGATATTGATATTTCAGGACATTTATAATTTAATTGTATTACCTGAGAACTACAACTATTGGACTTTCACTTCCTGTGACAACCATTAGACCTTTCCAGATCATCAAAGCTGAGGATACTATCATACCAAAGTTTAAAACTTGGTAGTACAGCTAAAAAAGCAAAAATAAATATACAATTTTAACATAGCATTGGTATGCAAGTTGTTCTTAAAATACATGTACCTGTAGCAGAACGGAACATTTCTTTTAAGAATACAAAGGTAGAACAGGGTTTTAGCTAGGAATTTTGAACCATTAGTCACTTTTGAGTGCAATGATTTTTAAGATCTTATATGTGTGTATATTTATTTATATGTATAAATGCATGCAAAATCATTTATTAATGAATACAATTAAACATTATTATTATATGACTAACATTTATCTTGATTTTGATTGGCCCAGAGTATCATGAAAAGTATTATGCAGACGGTGTGTTAACCTCAAAGTAGATAAAAATAGACTGATATAAAAGTTTTGACTTTTGAGTAGTTAAAAATAGAATATTTATCACTTTTCAGTAGTTAAAAATAGAATTCAACAATAGGAAACAAGCATTAATTTGATTGGTTGAATTAAAAACATCAGCCAATCAAAATCATTCTTTTAAAACATTCTATTCGTTGACATTGTTTCAAAATGGCTGACGAGCAGCAGACAAGTGTTGCAACTGTCAATGAACAGAAACTTTTGGCAAATTTTTTATAATTGCTCTAATATTAATATACATTTTTATTGGAAAATGTTAATTTCTTTCAATTAAAAATGTGATAGTTTACTGTTGTTATTGTTGAAATAAGTTTTTATTATTAATTTTTTATCTTCTTTTATTAGAGACTTCCAGTGTAAAGGTAAAAAAAAACAGTCATATAATAAAACATTCATAGACTTTTATATAGGTTAATACCTGGTTTTATCAACCCTCAAAAATAATATCCACACTCGCCGTTGGTTCGGTGGATATAATTTTTTCAGGGTTGATAAAACCAGGTATTAACCTATATCAAAGTCAATAAATGTATAATACATATTTAATATATTCTAGCAAAATTTTTTCTAATGTATTCAATGTAATATTGCAATAGAACATATATTTTAGCAGATTTAAATGAAAAACTTTTGATTGCCTAAATATTAATTTTTGTTTATGTTTAAATTTTTAAAAGTCATTTTAATTCTAGAAGCATCGTATTTTGCAATATCCGGCACCCGTGTTCATATCCGCTCCGAAAACTGTGTGATCGTCTTGTTTGAACTGGTTTCCCATAGTATGTTAACCTACGCTATATATATAAAGTAAAAGCACGATGGAACCAGTGTAAACAAATGGCGCGTACATGATAACCATGGGAAACATGAGGCTTTAAAAAAAATATGACGATTTCTGACGACAATAGCAATAAAATTAAAAGGAAATGTCAGACGACTTTGTCAAAATGACAGAGCAATGATGAACAAGGTGATGTGGGACCACAAAAAGATTGCCCGAGTTGCTATCCAACTTGCTATGCTCGATCTCGTGTGACAATGTGTACAACTACAAGTGATTAATTCTAAAATAATATCGGGTGACATGTCTATTACATAATTACTTTGATTGCCTTGGGTCATAAACTTGTACCTTATGTAAAATGTTTAGAGAATGGCGATTTTGACGATGAAAATTTTGAAATTTTAAAATTTTAAGTGGCGAATTATGTTCAAAATATTTTCGTCATTTCTGAAAAGGATTCGCCAATTGCGAAAGTGGCGAGCGCTAGCTAAATCACTGGGTAGAATATGGAATAATACAAAAAATGCAAGCAAAAAACAGTAAACGGTGGTGTGACTTTTAGTATAAGCTGCACCTATATTCATATTATATGTGATTTATTAAATGTATATGGTTGCATGTTTTAATGCGATGTGAGCAACAGGGCAGGTTGATTGTTTAGTCGATATGAAACATGCAACTGGAACAAGAATCCTGGTCCCTTCACCCTAAAACGTACCTGTTTCATCCCAGGTCTTTTTGCCCTATGATTGATATATATATGCAACAGAGTTACTTTAACTACTGTTTTGTTTTGTTTATTTTTAAATATCTTTAAATAGACCATTAGCCATACAATGTATGTTTGATATAAATTTAATAAATGATTCATAAGTGTAATGATATTTGCGTTGTATTTGTTGCTGTCAAACACATAGTATTTTTAAATGTTGTTTTTTTGATAGCTTATATACTTCCCAAAGTCGGCACCCAAGCTAAACTGGTTTCTAAAAATTAATTGTTTATGAATTAATTATTACCCTTAAACTTATTGCTTTTATAAATTACTATGTCCAAGCTAATTAATTTTATTTTGTTAAAATTTTCATAAATCAGTTATTACAATAACAACTATAATCCAAGCTAATTATTTTGATATTTTTTTTAATCATCAATGATCAAAGAAACAAGTTAGTGATTTTATAACTAATGTAACAATTGTTGATTAGCACATATTTAACATTATTAATTAAATAAAGCCATTTACTTCATATATAACAATTGTTATTATAATATATCATAGTAGGGCGAATGGACCCAATAACCAGGGTGAATGAACTCGGGGCGAACGGACCCGATACCCCGAAACAAGTATTGTAATACTAGTCTGTACGGTACCCTGATTTACCGAAATACCCACTGAAATTACCAAAATACCAATAGAAAGTACCGAAATACCATTGAAATTACATTGCTATGCATTATAAATGATAGATACTACCATATAATATGATAAAAAAAACAATATTTGGGAAAAAATTATTACACATTGTCCAACAGAATTGTTTTTTGTAACCGCCCGATATGTCCTATGTATGGTGGTGACATGGATATCATTGATTCCTTTAGTGATATACTCATTGTCCTAAATTTACACATTAATCATTATTCCGTAAAAACTGTTTGGAAATGTTTAGTCCGACTAACAGTACTTTTTATTCTTTGATCTTGAGTGCTCTCCCATATAGCTATTTGACCTATAATAATATTGGACGTATTGGGGTGTTACAAAAAATTATTCTGTGGGACAAAGCGTAATAATTATTTCCCCAATATTGGTATCATAATATATGTTAATATCTATCATTTGTTATACAAAATAATGTGATTTCAATGGTATTTTGGTACTTTAGGGGTATTTCGGTAATTCCAAAGGGTATTTCGGTAATTGACGGGTAGGAGCACTTCTACTTTAGCGGACCCCCAAAAAAGTACGGGAAAATAATGTAGAGAGCTGTATATATAGAAAGACCCGCCAAAAAGAAAAAAATACAAAATAAGCAAAAAACGACCAAAATATGGTGAAAATTGAGTTCCTCTTCTACAATTATGTTTAAAAAACAAGTTTTAAACTTGATTTTTTAAATTAGAATCCCAGAATCAAGGTAAGTTGTGCTATTATTAAAGCAAGGAGAAGACAATTTGCATTGCTCAGGTAGGTATGTCACGTGATCAGTATTTTGACCTCAACTCATGAATATTCATGAATGAGAGTCATCGTATGACGTAATGAGCAGCTAACCGTAAAATCAGCTGTGCCGTGTTTGTAAATATTTACACGTGTTCATGCCGCTAAAATTTATTCCAGTTGTGTGAAAGTAGTGAAAAAATAATTCAATGGTGCATAAGAATTGGATTAATTTTTGATTTAGCCAGAGAGATTTGTAAAAATTGTAACCACGGACACTTTGGTTTAAGGAAAGACAGTACATTTCAAGTGACAGTAAAAAGTAAAAAATTGTCAGTTAGAAGTGGTTCTTGGTTTGAAGGGCATAACCTGACACTAGAGAAAATTTTGTGCATAACTTACTTTTTGAATTTGTAAAACACAAACTATCTATTAGCAACCAACTATAGTGGACTGGTACAACTATTGTCGTGAGGTTTGTACAACTGTTTTACAAATTGATAGTGAGAAAATAGGAGGGGAAGGAGTTGTTGTTGAAATAGATGAAGGTAAATTTGGGAAGAGGAAATATCATAAGGGACGGCATGTAGAAGGTCTTTGGTGGCATTGAGAGAGTCAGTAAAAAGTGTTTCTTCTCTACAGTTGAAGACAGAAGTAAAAATACATTACTACAAATAATAAAGGACAATATCAAACCAGGAACTACAGTTATAAGTGACTATTGGAAAGCGTATGATTGTCTGGAAGAGGAAGGGTTTGAACATTTAAAAGTCAATCATTCCCTTTATTTTGTTGATCCTGAGACTGGAGCCATCACAAACACAATTGAAAGCACTTGGAGAGCTTTTAAAAAATCTTTACCGAAATACGGAACAGTTAAATCGTTGTACGACACATATTTTAGCCAATACTGTGTTAGGAAAAAGTATATTGAAGGATCTGATGATCCCTTTTTAGCTCACCTGGACCTTTGGTCCAGGTGAGCTTTTGCTATCACTTGGCGTCCGTCGTTCGTCGTCTGTCGTAAACTTTTTCAAAAATCTTCTCCTCTGAAACCACTGGGCCAATTTTTTTCAAACTTAACCACAATCATCCTTAGGGTTCCTAGTTTCAAGTTTGTACCCAGGGTGTTGATCAACAGACAAATATGGCCGCTGTTACTAAAAATAGAACATGGGGGGGTCAACACAGGTTTTTGATCATCATCTAAAAAATTATAATAGCTATAGAGAAAACCGTTACTTCAAATTGATCAGCACATTAAGGTCTACAATAGTTACTATTAGTGTGAAGTTGTGTATTGGCTTCTTGTACAAGTTATTGCCCTTTATTGATGATTTTTGAGAAAATTTTTGGTATTTACAATATAACCTGAAAACTATATGAGGTAGAGTGAAACTGTAAATGGCAAAAATGATTAGCAATAAAAGCCCTACAATTCACTTGATTGGTCTGAAATTGTCAGATGACTCCTTATATGAGTTATTGCCCTTAAATGGTAATTATTTATGAAATTTTCCGTTTTTGTCCTGTAACTTTAAAACTATAACAGCTAGAGTAAAACTGTAAATAGCAAAAAATGATCAACAATACAAGCCCTACAATTCACTGTATTAGTCTGAAATTGTCAGATGACTCCTTATAGGAGTTATTGCCCTTAAATGCCAATTTATTTATGAAATTTTCCGTTTTTGTCCTTTAACTTGAAAACTGTAGCAGCTAGATTGAAACTGTAAATTGCACAAATGATCAGCAATAAAGGCCCTACAATTCACTTGATTGGTCTGAAATTGTCAGACAACTTCTTAAATAAGTTATTGCCCATAAATGACAATTTTTTATGAAATTTTCCGTTTTTGTCCTGTAACTTAAAAACTGTAACAGCTAGAGTGAAACTGTTGATAGCAAAAATGATCAGCAATACAAGCCCTACAAATTACTATATAAGTGTGAAATTGTCAGATGACTCCTTATAGGAGTAATTGCCCTTAAACTGCAATTTTTTTTATGAAATTTTCCGTTTTTGTCCTGTAACTTAAAAACCATAACAGCTAGAGTGAAATAACAATTTTCAAAAATGATCAGCAATAAAAGGCATACAATTCACTTAATTGGTCTGAAATTGTCAGATGACTCCTTATAGGGTTATTGCCCTTAAATGACAATTTTGTTATGAAATTTTCCATTTTTGTCCTGTAACTTGAAACTATAGCAGCTAGATTAAAACTGTTAATTGCACAAATGATCAGCAATAAAAGCCCTACAGATGATTGCTTTGTCCAAAATTGAAAGATGACTCTTTATAGGAGTTATTGCCCTTTCATTATGAATTTGGAAAAAATGAAAAGTTTTTGAATTATAAATTAGTCTATAACACACCTATTAGTAGAGTAAAACTGTAAATTTCTAAAGTACCTTAAAGGACAATGCCTAAAAACCATTTAATTTTCAGAAATTGTCTGATGGCACCTTATAGGAGTTATTGTATTTAACAAAAATTTTTGAAGAAATGTTGTGTTTGCACAGTAACTTAAAAGCTATAACAACTAGACTGAAACTGTTAATTTAAAAAATTTAATATAGTTGAAGTCATTTGGATTCCAGGTGAGCGATTACAGGCTCCTGGGAGCCTCTAGTTGGCATTTGTAGACCTTATAAAACGTGTGTATAATCCTAACAATAAGAAGTCAATTTTGGTGGCTATTGAAAGTCAAGTTCCACCATTGAAAAAGAAAAAAACCGACCAGGATTCTACAATTTCTATTATATTACAGGATATTACAAACCTCCATAATTCCAGTTTAGATGATTTTTAGATATAAACATGGGTGAGTAAAACTTTCTTATTTTTTACTATTTTTCACTCACTCCACGGGTTCTTAAGCCTCGAACGTCTGCGGCGAAGCCTTGGCTTTCTTGGATAGTAATACAAATTACAGTAGACTCCACCAAATCGGATATCGGCCAATTGGATATATCGGCAAATGGGATAGAATTTCAAAACACCAAACCATTTACTATTCCTTCTATGTATTTTTTATCGGGAATTAGGATATCGGAACATTTGATATATCTGCGAATAGAATAGAATATTCGCCCAACATGTTGTCAATGTGTATAATAATCGGATATTTTTTTGTATTTCAGGAGATAGTATCGACCGGAACTTTGGAATTTCATTCATATTCTTTTGTATTTTGTTACTTTCTGTTACCCTTTTTGAATTGTAATGTTTTACATGAATTGTATATTGTATTTATCAATAACGTTTTTCAGAATGGTGTGTTTTATATCAATTAAATATATATATATCTTTTGTTGTTGTTTCTTTTATTTCCAATCGTGATAGCCGAAAGTCATTCGATCGTATTTTCTGTAAAGTTTTTAAAAGTAAGATATATGAGCATTTCGTACATTTTACTGTCTCTAAAAATAAAAAAAAATCATAAATGAATAAAAGTTATTGGGATAAAGGAAGATTTGTTTGTTTGTATGGTAGTTTATGTATGTGGTGTGTATGTGCACAGGTGTACATATTACGTCATGAATGTAAACAAACTTGTTGCATAACGATTTCTTCACCTACTGAATGTAGAAATACAAACTGTACATATATTTACAATGATTTCAAATTTATTAAATATAACGCTGATTTATCATAAATTTTAAACGATCCAACCGATGAAAAGATGAGACGGTCATTGATGATTTTTATATGATTTACTACGACGCCATTACAATCAACTCGTCTCGAAATTCAAAATATACTTTTGTGATTAAAGAGGGAAATCGAAATGTAAATGTTTTTGATGCAACAAATTATTATTCTGTTTATTTTTACCACATTTATCAATAACCATTGAAACTTGGATAAAAAGATTCGTGAGATCGGTTTTAATGAAAAAAACGTTAGCCTTTTCTTTCTTAGGAAGAAATATAACTTAAAAATAAAAAAATAAAATGGTCCACACAGAACTTATTCAACGATCAAAGAAAAAGATAAGTCACGTTTCACTGTAACCATAAAAAGAATGTAAACAACAAAAATGGAGTTCTGAACAAAGAATACACGTATCTTTGGGGAAAAAGAAGAACACAATAATGTCAAAATTCTTTATTATAACAAATAAACAATTAAAAACAATTCAATTCATTTATTATCAAACACAAACATGGCAATACAACGTACAACAAATGAATATCCTGCCTAATCGGATATTTTTTCTTGACAAACTTGATATCCAATTACCCGGAGTCTACTGTACTTGAAATAGTAGGTATATTTTCACTCGCTGCACGGGTTCTCAAGCCTCAAACGCCGGCAGCGAAGCCTTGGCTTATTTGGATAGTAATACATATTACTTGAAATAGAAGGGATATATTCACTCGCTCTGCCTTTGCTTTAATGGATATATATAAATACAAATCACTTGAATTGAAATAAACAAAATATTATTTATTCAAAATAAACTGTGCAAATGGTGTCGGTAAATAGCAACGTCGAAAAGGTTATAGAACATGCGTGTTAATTGTTGCTGTTGTAACTTCCGGGGTCCGCCAAAGTAGATTCTACCCGACTGGTATTTCGGTAAATCGGGGTACCTTGTATCTTGTAACTTTTCAACTTCTCGACAAAAGCTACTTTACTTTTTGTTCGGTGAAATTGTCAGTTTTATTTATTCCATCAGAGCTCTTTTAAGCGTATACCATTCAAAATAATCGAGTCCAAAATAATGTTTTTTTTCTTCAAAATAGATGCGTGGAATAGAACAGAACGCAACATTTATATTATGGTACAGAACACCGACAGCTGTTAACATTTAAACTGAATAAACAATGCAATGTGGAGAACAATAAATATGACTGCTATTGTATGCACCTGTCTTTTGTTCATCCGCCGAACATCGTCCAAAAAGTCTGCTTCCAATAATCCGAAAACCATTTTTAAACTTAAAACAGTTTTCGCCGGTTTTAGTCTTGATGACTGCAAGTCTCGTCTACTTCCGTGCAGATGTGTACGAGATTTCAGCTGTGTTCCTTGAACAAATCGCGTTCTAATTTCGCTAATGTAGGCTAGGTAGTGGAACCCAGTAAATCAGTTATGAATTGTAGGACCGATGTCGGAGAAATTGTTTTCGGAAAAGATGTATTCATAACTTGAACCTGGAACTAGTTAAGTAACTAGTTAATTTATATTTTCCTCCTTGAACTATGTGTATTAGTGGATTAATACTTTTATCAGTTGTATAAAAAAATGTATGCGCATCAAATATTTTTTTTTAAACGTTGCAAAAGATATTGGTGATCCATGTGTAATTATTGATGAAAAACAACGGCCAAGTATTGTCCATTTTGAAAACATTATGAATTGTAAGAATATTGACAGTCTACACTTTAGTCATGTAAACGAGGAGTTTTAGATGTATAAAAGTCAAGAAAGCAACAGGAGTTGATAACATCTCTCCTACATGTATGTTATTAAAATGCTCTTCACCAATCATTGTTAAACCTATTACCAAGTTAATTAACATGTCTATATCTGCTTATGTTTTTCCAGATGAGTTGAAAACAGCAAAAGTCTGCCCCATCCATAAGAAGAACAGCTTGCTCGATAAAGGAAATTATCGCCCAGTAAGTGTCCTCCCAACAATCTCTAAATTCTTCGAGCGATCAATTCACAATCAACTTTCTGAATATTTTGATAATATTTTCAACCCCTATTTAGCAGCTTTTCGTGCAGGCTTTGGCTGCCAGTCAACACTCATACGAATTGTCGAGGACTGGAAGGCAGCCCTTGATAGTAACAATAACGTGGGAGCTATCTTGATGGACCTGTCAAAAGCTTTTGACTGTATCCCTCATGACTTGTTGCTACTTAAACTTAAACACTGTGGTAATAGTAAAAATGCACTAGAACTTATCACTAGTTGTATTAGTAAGAGAAAGCAATGTGTAAAAGTTCGGAAACATGTAAGTTCTTTCCAAAACATTTTTAAAGGTGTTCCTCAAGGCTCCATACTAGGTCCTATTATGTTCAATATTTTTGTAAATGATATTTTTGAATTTGTGGAAAACTCTAATCTTTATAACTATGCAGACGATAATACTTTATCATTTGCCCACGATTATGTTAATATCTTAAAGAATATTTTAGAAACTGATAGTAAATGTCTATTCTAATGCAGTTCATGATGTAACGTCAATTCTGATTGGATAACGTGAATAATTTCATGGCATCAATTCCACGATTTATGCCGTCAGATTTTAACGCAAGCGCACACGTTATTTCCGTCAAATAAAAAAATCCAATTTTAATCAGTTAATTTAGGTTTTTACTGCCGTAGCATTAGAATGGAGATAACTGTATTGTATTTGAAGATTTGCCGGCATTAATTGGTGATTTGATGGTCGGAAATATCCGTTTACTGGCCCCGCTTACGCGTCGCCAATAAACTCAATATCCGACCATTAAATCACCAACTGATGCCGGCAAATCTTCAAATACAATACAGTTATCTCCTAAATAAAGTGGTTTCATATGAACAAGATGAAAGCCAATCCTGATAAATTTCAGGCCATAGCCTTGGGTAAAAAGACAAATGAGTTAAATCTTGATTTTAATCTTAGTAATACTGTTATTAATTGTGAGAATGAAGTAAAACTTTTAGTTGTTACTATTGATTTTATGTTAGATTTTAATAGCCATGTCACCAACATATGTAGAAAAGCAGCAATTAAGACAACTCAATGTGCTGAAACGTATAGGCCATCATCTCAGTAGACTATGTAAAATGACAATATATTATTCATTTATAATGTCCACCTTTAATTATTGTCCATTAACATGGCATTTCTGTTCAGAGGTCAATACCAAAAAAATTTAAAAGATACAAGAGGGAGCACTGAGGTTTATTTACGGGGACAAAAACTCTAGCTATGAAGAATTACTTGTTAGATCAAAACTTTCATCTTTAAAAATTAGACGCCTTAAAACAATAGCAATTGAATCCTTTAAAATTTTGAATGATATAAGTCCTCTTTTCTTGACAGATCTGTTAGAAATGAAAAATAGTTCATATAACTTCAGGCATAAGAACACAGCTGATATACCCAGAGTTAATTCCACCAGGTATGGTCTTAAATCTTTCAGGTATTCGGCCCCTAAGATCTGGAACAGTCTCCCCAGTAATCTTAGAGATCAGACAGACTTAAACCAGTTCAGGACCCTAATTAATACATGGACAGGCTCATCTTGTTCATGTATGGTTTGTATATCTTAGGGACTGAATAACCGGTACTATCCTTCCTCATTTTACCAGTTCTTGATTTATTTCAAATTTAGCTTCTTAGCTTGTCCAGTGCATCTTATATATTTTTCTTTTAGCATGTGTAGCAGCTTTTGTTTTATTTCATTTTTTAACTTCTTAGCTTGTCCAGTGCATCTCATATATTTTTCTTTTAGCATGTGTAGCAATTTTTTTATTTCAGTTTTTAACTTCTTAGCTTGTCCAGTGCTTCTCATATATTTTTGTTTTAGCAAGTGTAGCGTTGCATGATATATGCTTTTATCTGCTTTTTTATGTTATAAATGTTATGTGCTGTCTGCATGATATATATGTGCCTTGTATGTGTAGTGTAGTAGTTAGACTGCATATTGTTTTATGCCAAATGTTGTATTTGTGTATCTGTCTTACTTATGACTATGTGCTATATTTTACTGTTGCTATATGTCTTTGTGATGTATTTATTATATGTATGTCGGTATAAAAGCTCTACAGAGCTTATGTTCATTGTTATAAACCCAACTTTAAATAAAATTTATCTTATCTTATTTATCTTCCCAAACGAGTATTGGCCACGGAGTGGGGGTAACTTGGTATGTGTGCGGCCCGAAATGGTCACTTTTTTACCTCTCCAAAAATATATGAAAAGGTAGCATTTTTCATCGAAATAAACAATAGGAGAAGTTTTATGTTTTAAAATGTCATAAACATTTTGGTAGTAAATGGAGTTGATAACAAATTTTAGAAATTTTTACAAAAAAAACATATCCGGACAATAACTCAAAAAGTTTGCATTTAATTTCAATTAAAATTTGGGATATAGTTTCATATTAGGTTAATCAAAAGCCTATCGATTTTGGGGGAAATTCATCAAATTTCAAGGTCTCATTTGCCAAATAAAATTTTGACACAAAAAGAACCAAACAAAAAAAAGATTCCAGATAATAACTAAAAAATTGTGCATTTTATTTCAATGAAACTTTGGGGTATATAATACATATCAGGTGGGAATGAAGCCTATTGATGCTGGAGGAATTCCATCAATGGTCAATGGTCATTCGACAAAAAATGTTAGAAATTTTTTCAAAAAAAGTTCTGCAAAATTTAGGCGGGGGAATCAGTGATCGCTAGATCGACTTTGTCTAGTTTATCAATGGGAATGTACGGTAATAAAATATATCAATAGATTCGATTTAATAATTAATATATGACTAGATCCCATTTTAACGTCCGAAAATATACGAATGTGGTGGGTTTTTAAATCACCGTCCGCAGACCTGTATAAAAGTCACGAGCTAAAAGTATCCTTAGTTAACAACCCTCCCTCCCCCGTGTTCTTGGCACGGCAAATTGCATGGCCTGGAAGACTGAAAAATGTCCATAAAATGCTACGTTTTCGCTTTATTCTCGCCTTAATTGTCTGTTCATTTTATACACAATAAAAGTTCATACCATCTTACCGCGACATTTTGACTGAGAGTAAATCTGCATTTTCAATTAATTCAAATTTTAAGAAAAAAATAATCCAGTCAGATTGTTATTTCATAGCTTTTGCGTCACTGTTCAACAAACACTGTTCAGGACAAACTATTATTTCATATTGTTAAATAAATAAATAGTAGAAAGAAGGGCCGTATTTTGGTAAAAACAATCCATGAAATCACGTTTCAAAATATTATTTAATTTAAATGTATACGTTTTTAATGACTTCGCGTTCATTAGTTTTAACTGAATCATTATTATAGTACCGAAAAATAACTTTTATTTTTTTTTAGTTTTTACATCAAAAATTTTAATCTTTAAATAATTTATAAAAATCCATAATTATGTAAGTCTCTCATTATAACACGATTTATTTTTCTTTCTCCTTTCTATTAGATTTTCAACTTTACATTTTAGTTTAAACGTACATGGTTCTCAAATAGAATTTTGGTATAAAAACATTGTGTCTGTCTTATTCTTGCGGTCCATATTTCCCATTCATCGTCAAAGTTCAGGTAATAAACAATTAACGAATAAACAAGGCATACAAAATTATACACTTATACGCTGTTCCATTTGCAAGTAAATAATTTTATTGTTTTATGCTACTCACTTATATATACATATATATGCTCTCATGGTGCATTTTAGAATTTTAACAGCATGTTGCTAATATCTACATAGTGCTTTCTTATGTGTGCTTTTAGTTTATATGTCATAAACACTTTTAACTTCTGCTAGTTAATGTCGCCACTGCTTTTTATGTGCCTAAAATGTAAACGTATGTTTTGGTGTTTTCATTTATATTTATTGTCTTATGTTTAATTGTCGAATTGTCATGACATGTATATATATGTCTTGCGCAAATTATTATTGTTATGTATGCCTTATGTGTCTTTGTATAGTTTGTTGTGTGTTCTTATTCGGTAAAAAGCTCTATATAGCTTGTGTTATATTGTTATACATTGTGCCGAATGAAAATAAAGCTTTCTTATCTTATACAATTACATCACAAAAATATCACTTATCTGCACAGCCTCGTTCTTGACAAACTCGTACGAGAGAGTTTAATGATTTTAAAATTGTCAATATATTATTTACAAAAGGGACTTGTCAGAGCTGATATTTTAAAAATGATACAAAATACTACACAAAATCGTACAACCTAACTAACTGCAACTTAACGTTTACTAAAAAAAAATAAATGAAAAAAAAACAGTCAAAGTTGAATAGATGACAACTGAACAACTTTAAAAGTATTACGCAAAATTTCGTATTTTTATTATATAAAGTATCGTTGTTTCTGAACAATGATACTCGACAAGTCCCAACAATCAGTATTCCAGTAAGTTAATTAAACCATCTTATATCAGACACGTATGAAAACTGGTTGTTAGGATTCATCTTTATTATATTTTATTGTAGTGTATTTGTAAAACAAATAAGCTTTAAGTTTTACTCTTGTCCGCATGGTCCATTAATTGTTTACTATGTAGTGTCTAAGATAAATTTCCATATGTAAGAACTTTTCATCTTCTGTGCACTTATTAACTTCTTCGCACAGCTTGTTATTTCGATTTGCCTAGATTAGCAGTTCTGTACACTGTCAGATAAAACATTACGCGCGAATGATATCAAGTCTAATTACAATTAGCTCCCCCTTTTTTTGCCGCAGTACAGCAACAATTACAAAAAGTGGGGGGGGGGGGGTACTTAAAGATTTAATTTTAATTAGATTGGAATGCTATCTTTTCTTCTTTTGCATTTAAAGGACTCGGTAACTTCTTATATATTTAGTTAGCCTTACTTTCAAATGTTAGCCAAAGTCAAAGCTAGGTCCACATATGACTGCTGGTCTGTGCACCCTGCGGGTAGCACAGCCGCAGTCAAAGCTAGGTCCACACATGACTGCTGGCCTGTGCACCCTGCGGGTAGCACAGCCGCAGTCAAAGCTAGTTCCACACATGACTGCTGGCCTCTGCACCATACAGGTAGCCAGCCGCAGTTAAAGCTAGGTCCACACATGACAGCTGGCCTGTACATGTGCAGCCTGCAGGCACAACAGCCGCAGTCAAAGCTAGGTCCACATATGACTGCTGGCCTGTACATGTGAAGCCTGCAGGCAGCACAGCCGCAGTCAAAGCTAGGTCCACACATGACTGCTGGCCTGTGAACCCTGCGTGTAGCACAGCCGTAGTCAAACGACTAGGTCCACATATGCTCGCCTGTTTGCATCTTAAAGAATGTGAATAATGATCCGGATTGTGCAAAAGTTTCTGCTTTTCCTGAGCACCCCAAAAAACTTTGGACAATCCAGTTCATTATGTAACAGGAGGGGTTTTGAATTGTCTGGAGTGGAAGCTGTCAAGCCACAAATTTGTACCTTGTTTCTGCAATCTACGCATTAGTTCTATCAAGTGACTATTGTCCATGCACTAACAACTCACAACTCCAGGAACATGTTTTCTTCGAAACCTCTTGTTAACTAAAATGTTCGGATTCAAACACAAGGACCTCAGTCTTTGAACCCTCATCGTTGGACAAGGACAATTGAGGCACAGAAACGTTGCAACATTTATAAAAATGTAAAAATTGCAGTACAATTAAAATATCGTTTACATAAGGCAAGTGTAAATAAGACATTAGACTGAGTAAACTAGTGCCTTTACAGTAATAGTCGTCTGCATAGACTTTGGCTTTCAAATAAAAAAGCCAGATAATACAGAGAATTTTAAACATAAATCATAATCTATTTGAACACCTGAAAAGGTATCATGCAATGCATTAAATTGCAAAATTATTAACAATTTTTCGTAATCAATCTTACAAAATATTATTCAACATTAAAATAGATTGGTAAGTCCATTCTTGGACTAGTAAAACTAATGATTTATAGTTTCCTGGTACATTGTAAACGGCTGTTATCCCATATGTATGTTAATAATAATTAAAATAATGTCCATATTAATAATTTATATACCACCAATGCAGGTAACTCCATCTAGTTGTAGGCCATAAACGCCACAGTTAAATTGGGATAAGAAGATTCTGTATAAAAATTCCCGTTTTCAAAGCTGAAAGTATGGACTATTAATGTTAGTATGTCTGTGTCATAAAACCACGCAGAGACGTCTGAATCATCTTCGGATTTTCAGTGTATCCGTTGACGATCAAACAGTTAATCTCGAAACGCATGTTTCCGGTAAAATCATGCACGAGAAGCACGGCATATTTCGGGAAAGTATATTTCATTACCGGTCAACCAGATTTCCCGGATTTGTTTCTCGAATTTAACTAATCCTTGGATACGTCATCATAAATGGGGCTCATACTTTTGCGCGGTTGAATGTAAACATGGATGTGGTTAACAGTATAAAAGATGTAAAGCTTTTAATTAACCTTCATGAACACGAAACTGTCAATACTTACCGTACAATTAAGTATGATAAGTATTTTGGAGATGAAAATATAGGTAATCAAAATCAACTGGCAACATTTAACAAACATCCCCTCATTTCATGTGAAATGTAACCGGAGACGGAGAGCATAAACAGAATACGTTACTGATATTGAAACATTAATAACTCGCCCATAAGATTACTTTCAAAAAGTAATATGGCCCTCCTGTAAATCCGTCCACTATAATATAGTTTATAAGCATACAGTAAATTTGGCGATGTGCAGTATTATCAAGGGGCCTCGATGGCTGAGTGGTTAAGGTAGTTCATCTACTATTGTTCACATGGTCTGTCAACACTGAGGTTGCGGTTTCGAGTCTTGCTGCGGACCGGGTGCACTCGACCCCAATTTTAATTGACGAGGATTGCCACTTTTCCTACCGAAGATCGGGGGTTTTCTTGGGGTAATCCGGCTTCCTCCCCCCATAAAAACTGAACACCATGATATAGCTGAAAAATTGCTGAAAGTGGCGTTAAGCAATATTCAAACAAACAAAAGTATTATCAAAATTATTAATTTGTTCTATATTTTTTAAATAAATCTTTAAATTAAAATAGATATTGAACTGTATGCCTGTGAACTTATTTTAGGCCAAATAAAAAAGTATGTGTTTCCGGTTACCCGACCCTACCTATTTTTTTTAAGCAGACCCTAAAGGTTTTTTTTGTGTTTTTAACAGAGGTTACTTCGAACTGGAAAACTCCCGGTATTGTTCCGGGTTTAAGTTCTATTTTATTACTTTCGCCCCAACATGGCGGCGAAATGTAAACATATGAACGCTTGTAACGAAATTAATAGCTCATTCAATGACAGTATTAGTGTATACTTTTAAAGGCTTTATAGAAAATTCTTGAAACTTACAAGCTTTACACCTACAAAGTTATAAAAGATAAAGGTAAACATTAAATTACTAATTTAACAAACACGATTCCCAAAAACCAAAAAAAAAAAAAAAAATCGACCTACCTACCTTTTTTATAAATCTATGTAACCGGAAACACACATATTTTTTTGTTTGACCTTAGCGAAAAACATCACTAAAAACACTGCACATTAGCTACAATATTGTAGCTCCTTTTTTTTTTTTTTGCTTTTCTTTTTTTTTATGGACGGAGCTACTTGTAATGGAGTAAGTTGACATGTATTTGGCTATGAAAAAAGGATTTTAGATAATGAATTCAAGGAAACTAATTGAATAAACACATTCGAGAAAAGTATTCTTCAACGTATATGATATTTCCTTTTTTTTCATTTTTGTTTACTTGTTCAAACGGACAAATGACTACTAAGTTTTCCTTGTCCGACAGACATTTCAACTTGTCCCGGGCAATTGGACTAACATTATTGTCGAGCCCTGCACATAAAAACTTTTATTATAATTACCGATAAAAAATATTATGTACTTTGTAAAAATGGTTTTTTCAATTACTGATAACATATTTGTATTTAATAACAATAGAATTAATGTTTCGCTATTTCCTCTTTTAACTTTTTTAATAAAAACTGATCTAGAAACCATATTTTTGTCCTAGACCCTGTAGAAATTAAAACTCTGACAACCGATATCTTTACCATTCAATCTGACATCTTTACCAGTCAATCTGACATCTTTACCAGTCAATATGATATCTTAGCCAGTCATTCTGACACCCTTACCAGTCAATCTAATATCATAACCAGTCAATCTGACATCCTTACCAGTCAATCTAATATCCTAACCAGTCAATCTGATATCCTTACCAGTCATCCTGACATCCTTACCAGTCAATCTGATGTGCTTACTAGTCAAATCTGATATCCTTTCCAGTCAATCTGATATCTTAGCCAGTCATTCTGACATCCTTGCCAGTCAATCTAATATCATAACCAGTCAATCTGACATCCTTACCAGTCAATCTAATATCCTAACCAGTCAATCTGACATTTTGACCAGTCGATCTGACATCCTAACCAATCTGATATCCTTACCAGTCATTCTGACATCCGTACCAGTCAATCTGATGTACTTACTAGTCATTCTGACATCCTTACCAGTCAATCTGATGTACTTACTAGTCAATCTGATGTACTTACTAGTCATTCTGACATCCTTACCAGTCAATCTGATGTACTTACTAGTCATTCTGACATCCTTACCAGTCAATCTGATATCTTTACCTTTCAATCTGACATCCTAACCAGTCAATCTGACATCCTAACCAGTCAATCTGACATCCTTACCAGTCGATCTAATATCATAACCAGTCAATCTGACATCCTTACCAGTCAATCTAATATCCTAACCAGTCAATCTGACATTCTAACCAGTCAATCTGATATCCTTACCAGTCAATCTAATATCCTAACCAGTCAATCTGACATCCTTACCAGTCAATCTGATATCCTAACCAGTCAATTTTAATATCCTAACCAGTCAATCTGACATCCTAACCAGTCAATCTGATATCCTTACCAGTCAATCTAATATCCTAACCAGTCAATCTGACAACCTAACCAGTCAATCTGACATCCTTACCAGTCATTCTGACATCCTAACCAGTCAATCTGACATCCTTACCAGTCGATCTAATATCATAACCAGTCAATCTGATATCCTTACCAGTCATTCTGACATCCTTACCAGTCATCCTGACATCCTTACCAGTCAATCTGATGTGCTTACTAGTCAAATCTGATATCCTTTCCAGTCAATCTGATATCTTAGCCAGTCATTCTGACATCCTTACCAGTCAATCTAATATCCTAACCAGTCAATCTGACATTTTGACCAGTCGATCTGACATCCTAACCAGTCAATCTGATATCCTTACCAGTCAATCTGATGTACTTACTAGTCATTCTGACATCCTAACCAGTCAATCTGACATCCTTACCAGTCAATCTGATGTACTTACTAGTCAATCTGATATCCTTACCAGTCAATCTGACATCCTATCCAGTCAATCTGACATCCTTACCAGTCAATCTAATATCATAACCAGTCAATCTGACATCCTTACCAGTCAATCTAATATCCTAACCAGTCAATCTGATATCCTAACCAGTCATTCTGACATCCTTACCAGTCAATCTGATGTACTTACTAGTCATTCTGACATCCTTACCAGTCATTCTGATATCTTTACCTTTCAATCTGACATCCTAACCAGTCAATCTGACATCCTAACCAGTCAATCTGACATCCTTACCAGTCGATCTAATATCATAACCAGTCAATCTGACATCCTTACCAGTCAATCTAATATCCTAACCAGTCAATCTGACATTTTTACCAGTCAATCTGATATCATAACCAGTCAATCTGACATCCTTACCAGTCAATCTAATATCCTAACCAGTCAATCTGACATCCTTACCAGTCAATCTTACATCCTAACCAGTCAATCTGATATCCTTACCAGTCAATCTGATATCCTTACCAGTCAATCTGATATCCTTACCAGTCAATCGGATATCCTTACCAGTCAATCTGACATCCTAACCAGTCAATCTGACATCCTAACCAGTCAATCTGACATCCTAACCAGTCAATCTAATATCCTAACCAGTCAATCTGACATCCTAACCAGTCAATCTGACATCCTAACCAGTCAATCTGACATCCTTACCAGTCAATCTTATATCCTAACCAGTCAATCTGACATCCTAACCAGTCAATCTTACATCCTTACCAGTCAATCTTGCCAGATTCTATTGAAGAAGTCGAAGAAGGCATTTTCTTTGTAAAAAGCCAGACAACTGATAAGCTGGTGTATGAAATAAATTTTAATCCCAACCAAATAGGCCTTCCTTCATGTAGTTGTCCTGACTGGGAAAAGAGTCACCTTCCCTGTAAGCACTTCTTTGCCATTTTTAGAATCTTTGATTCATGGGGATGGAACTCACTGCCACAGTCGTACATCACCAACCCTATGCTGAATTTGGATCTTCATGAACCATTTCAGCAAAACATGGAAACAGTAAATGAAGATGCTGATATAAATGAAGAAGTATTACCAGTATTTAACTCCAGCATGGAAAATATAGATCAAGATACCAATAAATCCCAGAACAAAATTGAAAAAGAAAAAGTGATAAGCCTTTGTAGGGAAATTTCTGACGCCATACATCATTGCTCAGATATAAATACCATCACACAAATTGCCCAATCTCTTAAGGAAACTCTAACAACATTAAAATCGGCCATTCCACACACTGAACATTTTATTTTGGACAATTCTAAAATGACTTATATTGGAACAAGGAAATCACAAAGAAAGGCAAAGATTAAAAGGAATTCAATTGGAAAACTATTGAGATTGCCTAAAAGAAGACAAAAGGCACCTGGTTCTTCTAGGCATGGGGTTGCTGCTGCCATGAAAAGAGCACATTTTACCAGAAAGGGTGCTCATGATTTACTTCTTGCACGCCATGGTATGTTATAAATATTGTATAGGTGGAAACATAAAACATACAAGTACATTTAATGCTTGCCGTGTTATACTTAGGTTAAGTTCTCTATTAAAGGCCATTTAGGGACTGTTTAGTAGGAAAGCTTGGTCATTCATCCCTTGGTTCATTATATATTATATTGCAATCATCTTTCCACCTGTTGGTCTGTCTGTCCCTCCATTACAAATTTTCATAACAGATTCCTCAGCTTCTACTGAGGCATTGATTTTAAATTTAGTACACTTTGGCATGATGAGTTGTACTGTGCCTCCCCTTTCCAGGTCAGTCACCCATCTACTTCCTGTTTTCCGAGCCGACCTAGACTTTTTTAAGGGTCAAAATAGGCAATTTTCCATAACAGATTTCTCAGCTTCAGTTGAAGGAGTGATTTAATATGTTGTATACAGCTTTGATATGATGAGTTTGCAGGTCAGTCAGGCATCTACCTTCTATTTTCTGAATAGTTAAAAAAAATTGTTAAAATTAATAATTGTCAAGAATGACATGAATTTCTGAGAGATACTTTTAATTGATTCTGAAATTTTTTGCAGAGCCATCCCACAGTACATCAAATGGTATTGAGGAAGTTCTTGAAGAGATAATTGCTGCAACCGGTAGGAACTATGGCAATTTTTAATACATGTATGTCAGTGTGATTACTAGAAAGTCTTTAAAAAATAACAAAACAATCAACCAGTTTTTGAAAGGTTAAGTCCATACCTGCTTATCGTCAATACTGCGTAATGAGGTGAGCTTTATAATTGACAGATGACCTGTGTTTGTGAAGTTGTGAACTATCACAGGTGTAAATAAATGTGTATACTTTTTTGCCATGCAAGGCCCTGGTGTGAAATAAAAGTTTAATATTTATAGATGATGAAAGAACAGTGAGAGAAGACCATACAGATTCAGAGAGAAGGAGGAAGGTGCATTTTTTACTCTATTATCTTTAGTTGTTTAAAATAAAATGAAATATTCCAAAATCTTTTTGAAAACAATATAGCAGTTTTAGTAAATCTGCAAATGTATGGTGAAGCTTGAATTAATATTAATATTAAAGCAAAAAGAACTAAAGATGTTCAATGTATTTATAGATCTTTACAGAACATCTTTTTGTTTTGCAATTCTTCAATCTAGTTGTTGGTTTCATTACATAAATTACTATGTCAAGTTTTAGATCAAGATGTGTTGTAAGTATATTACTGGTGTTGGGCATACCTAGATATCTATCTGTGCTTTATTTTATACACATCATGTATTCACACCATTTATCACAAAGTCATCATTTCTTTGCACATTAGTCATAGTTTCGCTTTAACTTAGTCTTCTACAGACTACTAAACCTATCACCTCTCTGGTTACCTTTGTGTGGTGCTTTTATTATTAGAGTACCACAATATGGTCACTGGATAGGTCATACATAGACAACCAAAGTATTCTTATCTGCCTTTTCCCAATTTTCCAAATCTTGTTATTGTAGCTACATGTATGTGTGTGTGTGAGACTTATGTTTTTGTACTTGTGTCTAACAAATATAATTTTTAGTTATTGGACCTTAAATTGAATTTTCTAATCTTACAAAAAATCCAAAATATCATTCAAATAAAGTGGAAGACACGTTGATTATAGATGGCACGTTTGAAGTAAATGTAGAACATAAGTCAGAAGAAACAAATAAATTCCAAGGTACTTTTATTCCCAGTTTCACTTTTAGGTTACATAAATTTTTGTTAGAAATCAAAACATTGTTGTATTAATTTGGTGCTTTGTAGACTTAAAAACACTTATAAATGAGTACATTTATCTTCATTTAAGTTTTAAAAAATGTATTTTGTGACTATATGTGTTTCATAGTTAATTTTTGTGACTTTCAATGATATGGAACTATGTATTAAGTTAAAAGCATGAAAAGAATGTGCACATAATCATGTTTTTTTTATGTATTTGGCCAATATGCGAACATAATAACCAAGATATTTTGATTATGATGACAAGTATTAATAATTATAAATCTGTACTTGTTGAACATTAAGACGATAAATTTATTTTTTCATACTTATTCGACAATTGACATCAGATGCACTTTTTTTCAGCTGCAGCTGATTTGGGTACCAGTATATCTTGTTCAGAGGATGCGAAACTAGTGACTCAACATGAGAAAGGTACATTTGTTTATAAAGTGATCTATACAAATATCTTTTCATTTTTTTTCTTGAGAGTTATAAAACATTAACATCCCACATTATTTTTATGAACATTCAAATATTTGTGGTTGGTCTTCATATGAAATTTCATTTATCAAGAATTAAGGTAATTATTTAAACCACACTTAATTGTTGGTCATGCAGTTTTCTAGACGAACTATACTTGATTCATGTTTTTTTAAAATAACCACTTATCTATACATTAACCAACAGGTTGAAGTTTTGATTGCCATTAAGTGAATGTGCTGTCACACTGAAACTTTACATACATACATGTATGTCATTCAGGGTTTATTCTTACAGTTAAAGTACAAAGTTAATATATGTCTTGAAACATATGTGTTATACTGAAACTCTACAGGGTATGATAAATACAAAATTATTTTACAATTGAACACGTACTTGTTTTTGGTATTTTTAACCCCTCACATACACTTCATGGTTGAATAATTCCAGGAAAAAAACATGGTTCAAAAAGTTGCAGGAATGGCACTGTTTCTGTTTGATACATGTATTGTTTTAGCTTATAACTCTTTGATTTGTTTTTGTTTAGGAATCAAAAGAAAAGGTTGTCTGAGGGATAGAGCTAAATCATCTAAAAGAAATGGTAAATACAATAAATACATGTGACTAAGATGTAATTTTCTTCATTTTGTCATCATCAAGTCATTAAACTTCAGTTGACAAACAGATGTCAGATACTAATCCACTACCAGCAATTATTATTTCCTGTCGATGTGCCTTAATTTTTTCTAAAAATTATGCAACCAGAGGTAAAATCAAACTTGATATGTAACTCATGATGGTTGACACTCATACAGCTCAATATCTGTAATCGTTTAGAAAAAAAGTGCAGAAAACGTGTATGACAGACTGGCAGATAGGTGGAGTACAAACTTATAGTCCTATTCGATGATGACAGTATTGCCTAAACACCAATCTATTTTGATTAGCATTGATTTTTTACAATTTGTATTTATAATTATAATCATGACTTTGTCTCTTGTTTGTATTTTAGGAAACATTGCTAAAAAAGTTGCCCTTTCAGACCCAATTGAGCAAGTACATCGTTTTGAGACTTCCAGTAAGGATTATATAAAATACCTTTTTATACATAAATTAATCTGTTATATTTTATTATATGCATATGAAATGCTTCATTATAGTATTTCAAGACATAATGGAAAGTTTTTGACTTCATAAATGGTTTTTTTCAAGACAATAAAAGAAATTAAATTTTATGCTTTATTTTGTTAAGATTTCATGCCTTTTTACATCTTTATATAAAACAAAAAGATAAGTGTATAGAATATTGAATGAAATTGCTTAAACTTTTCTTTCAGTTAATGCAGAAAATATGGCTGTAGATGTAATTGGTTATAGAATAAACCAGCAAAGTTTCAGAGATTTAGATTCCATGCTTCCAGATGAGGTAATTATTAAATGTCTTTCAAGTTTTTTTCACCAAATTTTAATTCTAATATTGACATTCATACATAAAGTTTGTTTCATAGGCAGTGATGCTTACAGCTTTTTCAAAGAAATTCCATCTTAACAACTATTTTTGTCATTCATTGTTGTTAAATGCTTTTATTCATGAAAATGTGTTCCTTCTATATTCCAGATAATGAATGCTTATATTTCCTTGAAATGCAGGGAAGTGACAGATCGAAGAGTGCAGTTCATTGCATGTGAAGTAATGACTTCCATTTTCACTCAGGGAGTTAATCCGAATGACGCTTTTCCTGTCCATTCGTTTCTAAGTGGAGTGAGTTTATATTTGTTGATTTTTAGATTGTATACTAGTAGCACAAAAAACTTTTGTGAAATAAATGTGCATGACATAAATGACACATCAGGTAAATTTAAAATCTGAGAATAAGACTTAAAAACTTTAAAACTAGTACTCAATTGTTATTTTTTAAAAGATCAACTATTTCACAACAGTTTGAACAATCAATAAGGCCACATTGAAGTTAATTTTCTGCAACTGGATTATGTTCCATTTCTTAGCTACTAAACATTTGAAAAAAGATCATGTTTACCTAAATTTATCTGCTTCAGTGACTTGGTACATATTAATACGTTTTTTGTTTTGTTTTATCAGAGACGAAAACAAAATTTAATTAACATGTGTTTAATAAATTTAATTACAGATCGAAATAGAAGAATATGACATAATGATTGGAGCATTGAATGAAGGGGGAATGCATTGGACACTTATGGTACACAACACAAAACATTTTTAGTAGAAAGCTGGAAAAAAAATTTTAATACAAAAGCCACTTTTATGAGACGATTTAACATGTTTTGCTCTTCTATATACTAGTAGGTATAGGTATAAGATTTTCTTGATAAGTCCATTCAAAGGAATCCCTGCTTTTGCTGGTCCTATTCGCAGGATTACAGTAAAGCCTTTAACACAGTTCTTTGCTATAGGTTGATAATTCTACTATTTTCCTATATTATTATCACATTTTGTCCAAAGATTTATCTATCAAATACTAGAACAACCATCCTTTGCCTGACAAGCTAAAGTTTTATAATGATTAAGCTGATTCTTTAATAATCTAATTATAAATTATATAATAATGTTTACAAATTTGTTGAATAAAGAGAGGAATAATACTAACTAAATAAAAAATGATCTATTCTGATCTACAATTAATATATTTTTAAGGTTATTTTCCCATTCAGACATGAGTTGATGTATCTTAATCCTCTTGGTGAAACAAGACAGATGAAAGATAGATTTTTACAACGTTGGTTGTAATTTTTATATAATAACTCTTATTGTTGTCTGTCCATGTTATCTTGTAGAAAAGATTAATTTTTTTTCCATAAAATAATCTTTAAACAGCTTCCTTGTATACCTATATGTCATGATCTTTTATAAAGATCATGTTGTCATTAAAACGGAATGTCTAACAACATTTCTTACTTTGAAAACAGTTGTATTTGTTAATTAAAGAAAGCCTTATTAACAATAGCCTTTTTCAATTGAATTTGCATTTTTATTCAAGACTGTTTCTTGGAGAAAGATACAATAGGGGATTTGGTGATATGCCACTTGAAAGCTGGTCTATGATATCAGCAAGACACAGAAAACAACTGGATTCAAATTCTTGTGGAGTTTTTGTTCTGAAGGTAATCAATATTTCATTTTTATACAAATATAAAGCCTTCAATTTTAACGTGCTTGGGCAGAGTCACTAATACTAATAAATGTTGTTTATGCTTGTACTAAGTTACATTCTAAAAACTGCTGTTGCAATGTCTTATGAAACATGAAATGACCTGGCATGAAATTTATTATTTGAATATTGTTTTAAAAAAAAAAAAATTTTAAAGAATTTGTAGATTTTAAAATGATTGGCATTAGTTTGTAATTAATTCATTTGTAAAACATACCTAAATATGAATGAGATGTTTAATGTATTTGTATCATTACAGTTTGCAGAACTTATTCTAACTGACAAAGAGGACAACCTAATTTTTGATTCCTCCAAGAAAGGATTGAGAACTCTGCGCCTTGAATTAGGCCAATATCTTGTTGAAAATAGTGGTAAGTACAGCAATGGTAAACTTTTATAAAATGTGTAAGCAGATCTTAGAAAAGACTACTTTTTCTCGATAGTTGGGTCATTTTAGTAATCTATTGCCCTAAGGCAATGCTGAGGGACAATTGAACCTTAAACAGATAGATATCAGTATTGAGGGGAAAATATTATTGATCTTTTGCCTAGTTTCACATTGAAATATTTGTTGTCTTGTTTTATAAATCATGTATAAATGTAAATAAAGAAATTTTATACTTTTAGGTACAATTGATAAATTGGTATATACATGTATTGGCTTATTGATAAATTATTGAGTGTTTTAACAAAACAATCTAAAAACATTTCAAAGATGTGTGTCTTTCATTGTAGATAACATGCAAGAAATAGCAGTTACACAAGAAATATCTGAGAAAGTGGATGAAGAATTATTGGATCCTAACAATCAGGAAAGAGAAAATGTAAGAATGATACAGTGTTGTTGCAACTGTTGTCATGAATACTTATTAAAAATTTTTTGTGTTAGATAATGTAGGTCTGAGTATTATAATACTTAGTTTTCCTGATTAAGTTATTGGTTGATTACTCATAGAACTAGAGGCTCCCAGGAGCCTGTATCGCTCACCTGAACCCAAGCAACCCTTTTTTATCCAGCTTTTCTTTCGTATAAGGAATTGCCCAACACTTCTGCAAAAGTCATTAATTTGGCCTTTTAGGGGATATAACTCCTATAAGGAGCAGCTTTTGATGCTTATGAGGGAGATTCACTTCACATTTGCTGTACTTGTTATACTTTTTCCGACGCAGTCGGTATATTTTCGAATTGTGACCTTTGAACTAAAAGACGCTTACCCATGGTAACTTACTATAATTGAAGACAAACTTGCATTCTGATTGGACAAAAATAGTAAAAAATTCTGCGTTCGAACAATCTACTATATTGTACTCTGAAAAGTATCCCTATTTGCATTTCTCAATTATCATTCGAACAGACTGGTGTTTTAAAACAATTGGTAGACGTAATTAAACTTTAGAAAATGATTTTATGCCAAAGAATGCCATTTGGAAGGATTAACAATAATTAAATGATAAAACTATACGTCGTGTATTTTTTTCGCATTTCGTCTGGGGTAGAATTAGTATTTGCTTTGTTGACCATCTTATCTATAAACAATCCTCACGCTGGTGATATATTTACGCCATATTTTCTTGATTTGACCGCCTGCACACGCAATTTCTCTCTCTATCCATCCTCCCAAGTCAGGGGTTCTGAGTCCGCGTTCGCTCCATCATCACCCCTGACAACATACATATATATTTTTCGGCGATTGATTTTTCGGGTCTGCGTGTCGCCATCTGGCGGTGACCGGAGTTAACATCAGCCAATGAAATTTATCGTAAACTTCGCCTAATGTTTACATGTAAACAAAAAATGTCTGCGCCCTGTATCGTGGATAGTTTTAACGATATGTTGGACAGATTCCCTCCGGACCTCAAAAAGAAGCTGTATGAGCGGTGACAGCTGGTGCCATTTGTTTTTCAAATGAAATGTGGACGACTGCAATTTCACGGTTCAGCGACTACGTTAAAGTTTTTGGGTTACGACAGTTCCTCTGTAACTACGCATGGTAGGATGACAATATTTGGTGTATAGGTTGCTGATGACTAGTACATGACTGTCTGGTAGGTGTCACTTGACCTTGACCTCAATTTCACGGTCCAGTGACTATGTTAAAGTTTTTGGGTTACGACAGTTCCTCTGTTACTATGCATGGTAGGATGACAATATTTTGTATACAGGCCGCTGCTGATATTTAATGCTATTTACGTAATGCTTATGAAGAAATTTATTTTCGTTACTGATGCGGAATGCAGGCGAGACGTTTTTCTGTGTCCACACTTGTTGTTAAATAATGCTCAAACATATTTCAATGCCTATTAAATTTGATTATTTCTCATTCTTATTATTAGACACAAAATGGTTTATTATTAGACACAAAATGGTTTGGCCTTAGTCATATTTGAAGAAATGGTGATGGTTAGCCATGATCCTAGGTATGTTTTAATTTCATCTATCTTGGTAGATCCTTTAACAAACGTACATATACACCAAAAATTTGTGTATTAGCTCTGCACATGCAAAACATTTCAAATAATCTTTTTTTATTAAATCACTTTTGATTAATAATGTGTATATTATACTAATTCTAAATTATATATCATTTAAATTTCTTCAAAACATCTTTTACAGAAAGCCATACAGCACTCGATTTCAGACAATCAGAGGAGCTACCAATCAGAAGTTGGAACATGTTTTTAAAGTTTATGGGTTGTTAGTATTTTTATGTAAAAAACACCTGCAGATGTTGTTCAATGATATCATAACCCTTTCCTCCATAATGACGCCTTTTGACGCCTACCCCTTTACTCCATAATGACGCCTTTTGACGCCTCTCGGTAATACCCCAATTGTATCACTTCTCACTTGCGAACAGACCCATCTTTTGAACTCATTTAATGTGATTCAAGGAAACTGTATTGTCGGGCATTAGCCGGTGAATTTTTTTTTTCATAATATGGATTTTTCGTGGAGAAATTGATGTTTTTCTTATAAACAAATACCGAAAAATTTGGTCGTGGCCATTTTTTCTGTCGCTTCACTTCTGTTGCTTCAAATCGTAATAATATTTCGTTTTGGAAATAATTAGAATTATAAAGAGCTTAAATGGGTGTTTCCCTTAAATTTGTATGATTTTGTTTATCATGACAGTGACCTCTAAGTTAAAGAATGTTGATTGAAATTGACAACCCGAAAGTTAGGAACCCAGCGATGTCAAGTACCACTTTTCAATTCACAAAAACGTTCAAAAGTAAATAATTACTACCGTTCCTGTTGCCAAATAAATAAATATTTATAAATTGATTTGATTTGATTCTCCCTTAGTAAATCTTTAGTAAATAAACAGAAGAAAATGCTAATAAAACACAGTTTTGGCGAAACCCCTCTATCACTTCCGGTTTACCGCGCATCGTGGGCGGGGATTATGAAACGAAAATTGTAACTAGCATAAACATAAAGATATTTTCTAATCTCTCTTGATTTGTTATAAACCGCTAATAGCCAAAATCATATTAAGTCAATAATACATTGGAAATTATTTATTTTTAGATTTAATAATTGTATAAAATGTGTACATTCATAAGTTTTTACCATTAGCGCAACACACAGCCACGCCCACTTTTTACAAGCGATGTACGTGCGTATTTTAATAAATTACTACAAAACGAAAATGTTTGAGATTTTCTGTTGAGCTATTGTCTAAAACAGGGCTAGGGAATGTTTGGCAATATTACTATTCCAAACAATTAAACAGGACTAATATGGATAAGGTAATAGTTTTGCACAAAATATAAATGCAACTCAAACAGTGCATCTAAAACCTACAACCGTGCCCATTCTATGAATACAAAAATGATGTCACTAACCCTCATAACCAGGTGTTATTATCTGAAACTCCTGTGTTCGGTTAGTTTCAGAAGCTACTTTTTACAGATAAAAAAAAATTCTATATTTAAACAAGTCAATTCCTTGTTAGAATTATTTACTAAAAGCAATACAAAATAAAAGTTATTTTTTTACATTCAAGTGAGATTTAAGAACCGTAGGACCATATCCATATGATGCTTGTAGTAGGAGTGACAGAAGGAGATGAGATTTAATTGGATAAATTTTGTATGTGTAAATCAATTTCATCTGCGTTTTTGTTGCAAAATGCAATTATTTGGCACACTGTACAAATTTATGTTCTGGTCAGACAGACTATAGAGACATAAACAAATTTTTAAGTTTAAAAATCCCTGTCCTCAACTTTCTTTTTGTATTGTTATTTTTTTTTTATTTGGACTGCAGAAATTAACATATAGATAGAAATATGCAGAATATTAAAATATGAAAAAAAATATGCACATGACAGATATAACTTTGCAAGGCGAAACAATTGTTAATTGTTTTTTTTTGTTTTAAATCTTTCCTTTCAAAAGATGTTCAATAGGTTTAAGTAAGATATAAATCATACATTCTTGCAGTTAACCAGAACTTACAGTGTCATGTTTAAAAATTACAAATGTATGTATCCTGATTTTCAATCTTAATTAAATTACATCTTTCACTTCTTGTTCTCCCCTCCCCCCCATGCGGCAACAATGGAAAATGGGAGAAGCAAGAGAATTTTTTAATTTTAATGACAACAGAAATTTCGATTAGCAGACTGATTTCCAATTCCACATGTTTCCCCAACAACCTTACAAAACTTTAACTATAGCACCAAATGGAGTTTGGACATGTACCTTTTATATTGCTCAGACATGAAGGTAAAAACTGGAACATTTTTATTAGTAAACTATTAGTTCTTACATTGGACACCAAATATTGTATTTACAATACAATATTTTGAGCAAATAAGACAAAATAGTATATTATGAACTTGTATTAATTGATGTCTACTAATTAAACGGCCTGTGGATCATGGGTATTCTTGTAAATATCCCAGATATATACTGAGCTTATAAATGAATTTTACATTCATGTGGTATACATACAAACTTAACATGAAAAGACAGGTGAATATAACATTTAATTCGTGTGAAATAATTGGGTTTATCGTTTTGTGCTCCCCTGACAAGCTGCTAACAGTGGCTTTGACATTCCTTAACAAACATTATGATTTATTGATAGTTGGTTCATGCATATGTTCATTAAGCAGCATTCATCCAAGTTCAGAACTAGAACAAGCTAACACAATCAAATTTTGGAAATCATATTCTGTATCTGTATCTGTAGTGGTACGTCAAAGATTCTCACGGGGCTACTGTGTGACTGGATTGACCAAAAATATATGGACATTGTGAATGCCACTAAAACATTTGGAAGTTGGGGTAGTAACGGGTAATTTTACCATTTCAAGCGGCTTCAATGTGCTTACTATGTTTGAAAACTTCAAAAAGGGTTTATCATTCTGATTCAAGATTCAAGAAGCATGTGATTATACAAAGACTTTACCCACAACTGTCCATCACTATGCATCCTTATTTAAACCTGACAACCTTCCCAATAAGTGGGTATCTCTTATCTGCTAACCCAAGGTTAAAGCCAGTATGTAGGCATACATTATGCATTTTTAATTTTGCTGTCAAAACATGAGGGAGATGTAAGTTTTATTTGATTTTTAAATCATTAAGCGTTCTGAAAGTATTGCTATGGCCATGCCAATACCCCTACCCGCAAATTAAAAACCTACAACACTTTGCAATGACAAAAAATTTATTTTATAGATATTTTCTAAGGACCATAATTTCATGGAAAATCATCAGACAGGAATAAAATTCAAACTTAATCTGCAACTCATGATTTTTAAATTCTTATACCAAATATCAGCTCAATATCTCCACGTGTTTATAAAAAAAAAATCAGAAAAAATATGTGGCGGACAGATTTGCAAACCTATAGTCCCCTTTAGCAATGCTGGTAGGTGGCTACTAGGTAACCATTAATTTTATGTGGACATTAACAATCCACTCTGCTTGTTCTATTAAAATACATATTATTTCATTATACAGCAGTAAATTTCTACATCAAAAGATAGACAGCCACGCAGGTGTAAACACATGTTTGTTACTTGAAAATTTCAACATACCGAGTCTCACATTTATTATTTTTCTGTCAACAAGAAAATCCATTAATCTGTTTGACCTTACAGTTGCTAAATAGTGCACTCTTTAGCTACAAATGTGACACCCCTTCCCCAGCAATTGTCTAATGATTTCTTAGAAAATACAGATATAAAAATCCTTGCTTTTCATAACTGAAAATAAAATTGTTTAAAAAAATCACTGGATATTAATAATGCTCAAATATAAGGTATAACTGATCATACTTTAATTTAGTTACTGTGTAAACAAGACTTATGGGAAAGACTTCCATTTGAACCCCCATTGAAAATGCATTATTTCGAATGTAAATAAAAGAAGTTGGCACTGGGTGGCAGCTACTGGTGAACCCCACAGTGGACACAGTCATGCATTGCCAATTGGGCAAGTGTGAGCCATGTGAACTCCATGTATCTTGTGATAGTCTAATGTATTGCGTTTTTTATTGGGGGTTCAATTGGAAGTCTTACCGACTTGTGTCACAAAATCCTTGTTTTTTTTCAACAAAACAGAAGATTCCCCCCCCACCCCCTCAAAACAAAGGAAATTTGAATATTTACCTCCTGTTAGAGCTTACAAGAGCAGGCCTACAATAGCAACATGTTTGCATTCAGCCTACAAACAAATGTGCAAATCTCTTTTTGTTTAATTAACTTGTATAGAATAAACATGACATTATGACACAGTGAAAGGCAGATGGACGAGCCCTTTGCTATATCCAGCCTCACTGCTATGCTAATAGATAATGTAAGACTATAAATTAATTCTTAAAATCATATTTACATAAAGTTTTTACCCAGTCAATAACTTAAATGAATTTTCGGCGTTTTTTACACACAAAATTGTAATAATTTTAATTTTTTTCATTATTTTTGAGATTTTCACAAAAAAACTGTTACCATGGAAATACATATTTTTTTATATTTTATGCATGAGTAGAAAGGATTTGTTTCAACCTATTATCCTTGTTATTTTTATAAATGTAGCATTTATCATTACAGTTTTCCAGCATTTACAAGATATCTTTATTTTTTAATTAATTTTTGCTAAAAATCCCATGCAAATCAAACATCAAATTATTTTTTGTCTATGGAGGAAAGGGATAAGGGTTCCTTTTGTAACATTATAATTACTATCTTGATTATGATGGTTTAATATTTATAACTGACTTTATGTTCACTTATATAACTATACAACTGAAATATTAACCTTGAAGTGTCATTTTTCATTCCTTCTTGTACAGTTGTAATTTCCATACTGTAAAAATTCCTTTGTTGGCTAAAAATAGCAAAGGCACATTTAGTACAAGTTTATGGCTGGCATCTACTTTTTTTTCAGGTTACTAAGTCATTACCAGTTTAATGTACTCATGAAAGAGTTAATTATTATGATTGCAATGGAAGAAAACGGCAAGAACTATGATGATATAGAAAAAAAGTGTTTAGAAACAGAAATCAATATAACTGAACAATTTAGACAATTAAGATTATCCAGAAGAAAATAACTGTTTCACAAAAAGTTTTCTTTAGTTTCTGGACTTTTAATTACAGAGGCTGTAGTAGGTGATGTGAGATATTACTTGTATATAGGCTGTATATTTGTGTGTAATAGACCTCCTTGTAGCAATTAATGTGAGACATGACCTGTATAGAGGCTGTATATTGGTCTGTTGTAGACCTTCTTGTAGTAGGTGATGTGATATATGACTTGTACAGAGGATGTATTGGTCTCTAATAGACCTCCCTGTAGCAGGTGATGTGATATATTACTTGTATAGAGGTTGTATATTGGTGTGTAATATACCTCCCCTTAGCAGGTGATGTGAGATATTACTTGTATAGAGGTTGTATATTTAAGAAATAATTCACGGAGGCTGTGGTTTATCATTGTTTTACCACAGGTGACCATTTATGTCATATTATTTAAAATAACAACATAAATGGTCATCCCATGGTAAAACAATGATAAATCACAGCCTCCGTGAAGTATTTCTATTCTAATAAGACAAATAGAGTACATTTATAATATTTTCGTACCTATAGAAAACATCATTTCCACTTCCACCATAAACTGGCTGTTCCGTCAATGTAACACGCAATATATTGCAATGGATAATTATAGCGCGTGTCGCTATTTATAAGATTTTTTTGTCATATGCAATAGCTTTCCAGTGGGAGTTACAGTTTTGTAATTGGAACAGCCATTTAAAACACGCCCTTCTCAGCGCATGTAAAAATCATTTTTTTACCACAGTTGTGGTCTCAAAGCCCTTAAAGCGCGTCATATTAGAATGGAGTGTAATATACCTCCCCTTAGCAGGTGATGTGAGATATGACTTGTATAGATGCTGTATATTGGTGTGTAATAGATGTGTAATAGATCTCCCTGTAGCAGTTGATGTGAGATATGACCTGTTTAGAGGCTGTATATTGGTCTGTTATAGACCTTCTTGTAGTAAGTGATGTGATATATGACTTGTACAGAGGTTGTATATTGGTCTCTAATAGACCTCCCTGTAGCAGGTGATGTGAGATATTACTTGTCATCCCCACTGGAAAATATTTTCCTAGTTTTCAGTTTAACAATTATTATACATCCAAACAGGAGGCCTTCTTTACCAAATGTCTGGGGTTTTATCCGGATCAAAACTACAACTTCTCCCCAATAAAAACTGGACACCATGATATAGCTGAAAAATAGCTTGAAAGTGGCATTAAACATTAAAACGAACAAATAAACAAAAATATTACCATTCAGGATACCACAAATTGAAATTAAAATAGAGAGAAGTTGAAGATTTCTTTTGATATTATCTATTTATTTTTACAAATAAACCCTTAGGTCGCAGCAATCATCTAAGCATCCACCCCAAAAAATCAAAGATCTTCCCTTAAGGTCTTCGATGGAAAACAACAGTCAGAACATACACAAGTCCTATAGTGTTTTCAGTTTCGTTGCTAAAGTGGCGACGTATTTAATTTATTTAACAGTTTTACAAAAAGGAGTGATCCCTATACAGGATTAACATAATTCTACCCGATGAAAGCAATTACCTCAGAAAAAAATTAATGTGTGTAATACACGCAAACACAGGACTGTTTAAAAAAAAATGACAAAACAGGAACAAAAGTGTATTGAAGTTGACATAAAGATATTATTTATTACACGGCATATTAATTTATGTCCAGAAATTCTATAAACATGTATCTGATTCTGATTGGTATGATAATATTTACTTGGTAGGTTTGAATTATGTGATTCATCATGCTTTTTATCTATATATATTTACTGAAAAAAAGAATTAACAGTGTACCGCCGTTTTACGTTTCCGCGAATTAAATTACTCTTTTCCGAAAGGAATTATAAAAAATTACCGCTAATGTTCCATCAGTTAGTTACCTCTTATATCATCATCCAGGTATCATACCTGTTGCCCCTTTCTTACAATTTGCCACGGGCAAATAAAAGTAGAATTTTAGGTACAGTTAAAATAGCAAATGCATAAAAACGAAACATCGATTGTAAAAAAAAGTATCTACAGATGAGTGCATGAGGCAAACTAATAACCAATAGATTTGATGTAATGATATAGCGTCAGCTAACACAGGAACCTATAAATCAATTATCAAGTGAATGTTCATATAGATTTCTTAGGTCATGTTTATACCATGTCTGTCATAGTTGTTTGTAAAATATATTTATACGATATCAGTTAATGTCAATACATGTATAATCAGTCATTCTCACATAATAGGCACACTTAATTAAAAGAAATGATAAAAAATTAAATTCAGAGATGCAATTTTCTTTTGAAACCTAATCAATTAGTAGCATTTCAGGATACGATATGGAAATTTTTACCCACAAATTATGAACACTATCAGAGATATCATATTTCAAATATACCTACCATATAACCTGTGTGACGGAGGTTAGAAAGAGTTTGACTTGACATTATTTTCTCGGGATTACAAATACTCTTAATATTTTTGTCAGCAATTAAAACACCTTTGTTCTCTAAAGTAATAAGCCAGAAATTAATTTCCTCTCTGCCCAAGAATAATGAGAAAAAAATAATAAGTATTTTCAATATTTAGGTTTCTGGTGTAAAATAACGCATAGTCCTGTTTTACTTCAGCTATTTTCTATCTGAATTATCAGAATAGTAAAATGTACCTCTAAATTGTATTTTGTATCATAATGCTTTAGCGTAGTAGCCAATTGAGTAAGCTATATAAAAATAAGTAACTGCAAGTAGCTTGATAAAATTAGTGTCTTTTCGTTACGGCAGTTATACAATATTTACTTTTTGAGTATATGGGGTTTTACACATTTTACAGTTGCTAATTCAAACAACAGCAGTCAAAAATGATATAAGTAGATTAAAACAACACACACCACCAATTGGAAACGAAGTTATCTATTATTTTACACATGAATGAATAACCTACGTAACATTTTATATGTAAATCCACTGACAAGGACTGCTCGAGAAGAAACCAAAATACACTTTAGTATTTATGGTCGATTAATTTATATTCAAAAGTTGTCATCGTTAGTTATAATCATGATCATCATGATCATTGACTTGCTAAGTTAATCAAGTAGAAAAACAGGTTGTTTTGTTACGGCGGTTACACACTAAACAGAGAATCACCAAGTTATATTCACTTAAACTGCAAAACGTTTTGGGAAGATCGAAACTTTTTAGATTAATAAACAATCAAGAAGAACAATTTATTGATGTAAACAATTTGGAAGTGTTTTAGAAGATAAGTTTGGGTTAATCATGTTCATAGCCGCTGTGTTATTTTATCAATATTGGCAACATCAGCCGCGTGTAATTTAAAAAGTCTTCCGGATTTTCCAGACATTTGTGGTTCGTTTTTCATCACGTACAGAATGTCCTTCTTCGTTATCCAAAGGTCGTCCATTTTTTTTGGCCATTTATAACTATTTCCATACTTTCCCGATGATTCCATAAAATTAACATGTATCTCACCGTCCGTCTCATCGAATCCCATTACTTGCGCAATGTACCAATTATCATCGTAAACAGCAATAACCCACGAGTCTACATTCAGTGTGTCGCCTTCGATTGGAGCGTCTACAATCTGTGTGTCGCCTTCGATTGGAGCGTCAACAATCTGTGTGTCGCCTTCAATTGGAGCTATCTCCTGTACGTTCGCGTCATCATGTTCTGTAATTTGAGTGTTTTTAATGTTTTTCTTGTTCTTTTTAATAAGATTATGTAATGTATAACCACATTCGGAGGTTGTGACATCAACAGTGCAGTTTTTGCAGTAGCAAGTGAGTTCTCTCGTGTATATTTCATTGAGGTTTCTAGTACCAATAACATAATGAATCTTAAAGGTTCCCTTGACAGCTGTGGGCAATGGTCTACTCGATAAGATTTCTTGAGATATGTTGTAGTCATCTTGGTTATACATAAAGAACTTTACCTTGCTTCCTGATGTCATGGCGCTTTCTGACCATTTGTAGAAGTCCTGTGCACATTGTATGCTGAACTTCCCCTGCTTGATGGCATTATCGGCAGCTCTCTTCACGCTGGCACCGAGGCCATCGCACGGGCCCTTACCATGACCACTCTCAAGATACGACCATCTACCATAGAGTCCGAATTCGTCGTAGTGCATAGCAACATACTGAAACATCGTTTTGTTTCTGTATTGACTTGTTGGGGAGTCACTTAAATAATGGATTGATGTCAGATGAGGATTTGCTTCTTTTAATTGGTGAATGAGTTTTCGCAATATTGTGTACACTGCTATGGCGTTGTGAGATAAAACATCAGACACAGCGACGTAACTTTGAATGGTTTTATCTGGAAAATATACGACCATTGTATGGAGCGAAACCATTGCACAGTTCCAATAAGCGGACTGTACTTCTTCAACAGTAGCGCACCCGAAATTTTCTGCAAAGTCCATCCAAATTAGTAATTCATTTTCAAACAAATTTTCTCTTAGTGACCGTAGTTCATTGTACTGGTTTGAAATCCTTTTTACATGCTCTCTAAATTCGGTCAAATCCTTGTCTAATATTCCAATAAAATCTGCCTTTGTTATACTTATGTCAACTTCTTTCATACGCATTTTGTCTCCGTCTTGGACTCTTTTCCACTGCCGATATTGTATTGTAGCAACAGCTAAAGATTCGACATCTTTAATTATTGAATCATTTGTGTCATTTGATTTTATAATCACGTCTGGATTTTTTGAGCATTTAATTCCCAGAGAATTCAGTGCCTTGATTTTAAGGGCCAAGTTTTGATGTTTAGAACATAAACATGTCCTTCGATTAGCAAAATTAGCGAGAATGATGTGAGCTGGCCTGAGTCTATAAAATGTTGCTCTTGATAGTTTAATTTGTGGATTTTCAAGCCGGAATTTTTCATAGAGGTTTAGCATATAGTCTGACAATATGTGTTTTTGTTTCGTTTCTTTATTACTTTTTTTCGTGTCAGATTTTCCAGGCAATGTCGTTGAGTTATCTTCTCGTTCTAAAAATTCAAGGACTGTATCTCGTAAGCCATCAAGCATCATACTAGCCTTTCTCTGTTTCTGTAAAGCACCTAATTTCCTGCGGCTTACACCTACTGTTCTTCCTAACTCTGAAATGCAACGATATTTTGCAAAGGCCTTCGTCCAAACTGGAAAACTACTCTTCTTCTTCTTTTGCTTTAGAATGGGCTTGAAATTGTGGACAATGGTGTTGGACAGTAAAAGCGTTCTCCGTACATTTTTCTGTTTCCTTTTATCCAAACCTAATGATCTAAGTTGTGCATTTGTTTTCGTTCTTGGTGTCATTTCGACAAAACTTATTTCAGACTCCATGTTGGATTCATCGGCATCGGCATTTGAATCCTCAAGACTTTCAGTGTCATCAACTTTTTGCCTCATTCTTTCAATTCGTTTTTGTAGTTTTTTGTTTTTCCTTTCGAGATTGAGATTTTTCTGTTTCAGGTTTTCATTGTCCCTATATGCCTTTCTAAGCGATCTTCTATACGTTTTTCTAACGTTCTTTCCCTTGGCATGAAGAGAAGGCAGTTTTACAACTAATGATGCTGATGACGGCCCTGGATCTGATTCGTCAACCACGACGTTCTTAGGTTTCGCCTTCCTTACTTTATCATAATGTCTCTGCGATTTTGCCTTTTGGATTTCTCGCCTTTTTTTCAATTCCTTGGGTGCTAATAAGGCTGATGGAACATAACTATTCCTTTTCCTCTTGGCCTCTTTTTCTAAGAAAGCTTGTTTATTAAGCTGCTTTTGTTTTTCCCTGTATCGGCGTTGTCGCTCGGCGTTGGTAAGTGCCATACTCTGAAATATAAAAAAGGATAAAAATATTTTGACCTCCGTAACATTTTTAAAACCTGCGTAACGCTATTAATGTTGTCCTAGGTAGGGTGGTCGAAGGTTGGCCTCGATAACGTTATTTATATTCTGACAAACGAGAAAATGGTTGTTTTAGCACTTTTTCATTTCAGCAGAAAACCAACAAAAAATCGGAGTTTTGTTATAAAAAATATATCTGATGAAAGTAGAGCTTTTAAAAATTCAGAATATGTGATATTTTTTAAATAAATTCATGTTGAAGCATATTTGCCGAACGTCCGAAGTGGAGTCGTTGCCAGAAAATCGGCCGCCATGATGATTTGTGTGTCAATGAATGACCCGTTTTCAAAATTAAATCCGCTAGCTATTATACGGCCGATTTTGTCCATCGATGGCTTAAAATTTGCATTATTTCTTGAATTTTTTAATTTTGAATGTGCTGGTTAAAAAGAAAATCGAAATCGAAGTGAAAAAATATTAAATTTACAAAACAGTGATCAAAATCGTCATTTTCGCTTTAGCGCAATAGCAGCACAAACGGATATTAATAACTGTAACCTTCAGCTAGAGATATGTCTGCATAGTTTCAATGGATTAACTAAGCTAACTCGCGGAAATCACTGAACGTATGGACCATATTTTCGAAATTGATCGTCTGGTTGTGGCGGGTAGAGTTATCGGACGTTGAACTGTGCTCACCCGGATGCGCAGTTGATACAAGACGCTGAAAAAACGTTTGACTGGCAAAATTTAGTGTTATTGAAGTTTTCCTTCATGGACTGACGAACAAATTGACTAACAACGATGGACCTCGGCCATGGAGGCCAATCACAAACGGTAAGTAGCAGATTAACCTCTAAAAAGTATCTTAAACAGAATCGTGTTACCGCAGGGTCAAGCTACGTTGACCCCTAAAGTAGAAAATATCTATACAAATACCTGAACGTTGTATACACAAATAATATATGTATAATTTGCATCCTTTTTAGTAGAGATGTATGTTCTTACATGATTTATTTATTATTTTGAGAAAAGATTAAAAATAACAGTCATGAATATTAAGTAGGTAAATTCTCCCAACAGGACAACAAGTTGAACCAATCAGAAATTTGTATGACGCAATTTGATTCATTCGGAATAACTTATGTCCTATCGATTCACCTTACTAGAGTCCTTTCGTCGTTCTCGTGTGTTTTCTTAATTTACATGGTAACATTGCATATTCGATAGAATACAAAATACTATATTTAGTTTGAAATGAAAATAAATATTTCCATGTTGGTTATCTTTTTAAAGATTTATTGGGTGGATGTACAAAAGTAGAATTGCCCAATACTTTAAATTATATTAATATACAATTAAACAGAATTAATACTTTTATTGAATGTAAACAAACAATTCTTTGTAGATGTTGTCCAAAAATATGAATTAATACCAATATCAATTATGTTTCAACATAATAAATACATTAATAAATATTATTAATATGTTTAAAATGAAGATTTTAATAGAACTTCTGGGAACATACATTTTAAATGAATAATATCATTTAATCTTTAATTGTATTAGTTTTATGTAACTACCTGTAACTTAGTATTCATGTAGTTTTTATTTATTACAATAACTATTGCCATTTTTTTCTGTTAATAATTTTAATAATAACTTATTATATTGTTTACTCTTGCTTAAAATAATCTACAGTTAGTAGACTATGGCACTTCAAATTTGCTTGTGTCATATATTTACTGGTACATTTCATGTACTTTGTGATAACCTGTTATTAAAAAAAAACCAAACAAAAAAAAAAAAAAAACCCAAGTGTATGAAAGCTCCATACTTGCGAAAATTTGATGGCAACGACTTCACTGAAAGCGTGAGGTGTAAGATTGATATAGTTTCAGTAAATATACATATTTCTTGCAACTAACTTCATCTACATTAACTGTTGAAGCCTTTACATGTTCTTCATAGCAGCAATCTGAGCAGAGACTTTTACTACAATTGTCCATTTTTGGTCAGTACGTCATTTTGACGACTAAAGGGAGGCAATTAGACTTCTAAAAAATCGAAATTGCTTGGTAGAGGGTTGATATACTGTAATACAGCTATTTTTATTGTCATAATTACATAAATATTCTACATTTTCTTTATTGGGTATATTTTGGTCTTCAAAATGACACCATACACTTGTACTTTTTATCAGTATATATTACTAAACTTTCTAAATTGCTGAATTTTTCACATTTTTTTTGAAAATTTAAAAACTAGGGTCAAAATACATTTTTAAAGGTATTTTAGCAGTTATTTGAAATATTGGGGGTAAACATTGTGTATTTGATTCAAAATAATATAATTTTTTTATTTGAACTGATGTGTTTTTCTGCGACAGATTATTCTGAAGGATAAAAGGTCAATAATTGAGTTTTTTAATACTGTAAATAATTGGGGGAGGGCTGATAACTGGGAGCCCAGTTACTTCCAAAATAATGATTAAGAAAGTATTTCATGTATCTTTGATAGTCTACAGCTCTGTGATAAAAATGATACCATACGCTTGTTCATACCACCTTTAATTATTTGTATACAAGTAAAATAATGGAATTTTCAGGATTTTTCACGAGTTTTGAAAAACTACTGAAAAAAACCCATTTTGCATTAATTTCTTATAAATAATTTGACAGACTGAGAAAAGAAGAGATATTTGTGCATGCACACAATTAATACTTACCAATTAAACAACAGTTTCATAAGCATGGTATGAGATATAGCCTTACCTGTCACCTTTTTCCCTATTGGTGCCCCTTTATTTATTAAATATGTATATATAAATAAATTAAAATATTTCCGTACAAAAATTTTTTATTCACAAAATTTTAAGTTGAATTGTTTAAGAACTAGTTTGTCATTAAAAATCTGTCATTAAAAAAATTTTAGAATTTTTTTGGTTAATTTTATGATGAAAAATGTGAATTTTTTTCAAAAAAATGCCGCTATTAATTTGAAGGATTAAATAATGAAAATTAATATAAAATATTTTATAAAATATTAAATTTAATTCAATTATAAATAATATTTCCTATAAAATGGACTTCTTTAAACAAGTACGCAAATATTCAGTCTTTCTAGTTAAGCCATTACATAGATTTGTGTACTAGAACATGCTAGTCCAGACATGGGGGTGGCTGACACACAAATAAAAAAGACTAAGTCCAAAGTCATTTTTGGTAGTTTTGGACGCTTCATAATTTTTTCCCAAAATAAACTGCATGCCTAAAATTATCATTCATGTGAAAGCACAAGTAGAGTACTACATAAAGAAATAAAAAAACCATATTTACTTGGTAAAGCAACAACAAAATTTGACTTCAAATATTGGCAAAATTTGGTACTTATGGCAAAAATCGGAAAATGGCCATTTTTCAGCCCCTTAAAATGGTCATAACTTTTGAACCGCTCAACCGATTTCCAAAATTTTTTCAGCTAAATTCCTCATTTTTTAAGGTCTTTAAAGTTATCAAAACAAGACAAATATTCCATGATGTTCATTTTTTGACTGACCTCCCTATCCTAGGTACGAAACATTGCATTTTGACAGAATTAATATTAAGAAATGTACTCAAGGTATATCATAAATGACATTATGATTATCATTGCTTCTGTATAAAAATAATTTAAGAGATTGCAGGAATGAATTTGAAAAAAGTGATTATTGCAACCTCCGTTACGATTATATATAATTTCGTATGTACTAGATCTCAACTAAATGTAAATTCAAGAAAATATAACAATTAGCTATCATAGGAAAGTATTTTCAATGTCTTCACTAAAACATAGATATGATTAAGCACTTTATTTCAATATGTCATTTTTTTTTCTAACCTGCGTAACAAAATATATCATCAAATTACAATGACAAAAATTACATATAACACCGGTTTAACAGTAGACAAACTTATTGATGACAAACAACTTGGAGATTGACGATGTTACCATATGGGAAAGTAGCATATCTAAATAAAAAAGCGTGTTGGTATTAATAATAAAACGGTATAAATAAAACATACATACCCAAGTCCAAATTCTAGCACATTACCACATTAGGGATAACAACACTGCTGGTAACATATAAAGCGTCTGCTATTAGTTTACTTCCGGCGGTGAAAGGGTAAAATTTCTGCGGCAGTTTATTCCGGGATTAAGTTTTACATTTTGCAACGGAGGTTTTGATAACGGAGGTCAGAAATCATCCCGTATTTTGCATGTTCTAACGACTTTAATTATATTTAATGTTACATTGAGGTTATTTTACATTCTTTGTTTACAAATCCATCATAATATAATTACGATCGTAACAGCACAATGTTAATATGGAAGAAAAACCGGTTATGTAGGTTAGGTTCTTATATGCGACATTTGCTTTTCTGTAATTGTGACAATGAATTTATAGATTTCTCTCTATGTGCGCATGTAAAGTGATTTTGTCTTTAATGCAATACATTAAGAGTAAACTTTAACGCCGCACCTTTCTATTCATTTGTCTCTAAACTTGCGATTTTCATAACTTTAAAAAATGATACGGAGGTTAGGGTATGATTGGCGACAAACATCTGGTACATATCTTTTCCAAATATTTTCCCAGAATTGAGTAAGAGTGCTGGACATTATTTAAAGACCCTTCGAACCTAAAATTTTTTTAATAATATACGATTTAGTTCTATCTAATTTAATTTTACACAAGTCTGAAAATTAGTTCCGGGTTTAGCGACTTCGGTGATTTGTGGATTATTCAAAGATTACGGGGTACAATTTGTGAAATTGTTTTAAAAAACAGTGTATAATTTGGCTTCTAGAATTTAACCCATGCATATACGTGAACTTCAAAGAATCTGAACCAACATATCAGTAATTGCTTACGTTCTGAAATAGGATTTTTGTAAGCGACATGATAAAAAGTTAATTGAGCCCATTATGGGAGAATGACTGTAATGTGTAAATCACGGAGAAGGCGATTCTAAATTGTTATAATGTGTGCCTGATCCGATTGTCTTCTGTTTTTGACAATAAAATATGTTTAAACTAAATCAATTATTCAGTTATACTAGTCCCAGGCTAACAAGATGAATAGTTTTATCTTGTTTTAAGATAAGATAAGATAAATATAGGATCTTACATTGGTACGAGTGGATTATCGGATTTCTCCAATCGAGATAGTTAAATTATGGAATTTTAAGTCCGAGCCTTGGCCTTTAATTATCAAGATTGGAGAAATCCGATAATCCAAGAGTACTAATGTAAAATTCTGTTTCTCTAATTTTAAAAAGTAGTAAATTTGCGAAACGAAGTACAAATTCTCCCAACCCCAATTTTACGTTCATGACGTGAATACCCGGTAAATTGAAGGTGTTTTGTTTATGACGTCATGAGTTCTTATTGTGACGTTAATATTTTTGACCAATCAAACACTGAGAACAACAAATTCACTAGTGACGAGAAATATTTTTTCCACACCGGTCAAGCGGTTGAAATATTACGTCAAAATTAGAGAAATTTTATTTAAAGTCGGGTTTATTACAATGAACATAAAAGCTCTGTAGAGCTTTTTCCTTGTGAAGCATCAACATTCAGACATCTTTTAAGATGTTTCATTCAACCTGTTTCATTTCAAGAGAGCAACACCCTTTTCATCAGTTGTCCCATTAGCTTTTGGAGGATTTGAATGTACTGCACAGTTAATTAAGATTTCCATTGTTTAATACATTAATTTTTTGCCTTTGAATACACATTAAATATGATACACTTATTGCCACGATTTGTTTCTCGGTGTGTCCATTATGCCTTGACAACTGAACGCGTAGTGAAAACTTTTATTGAAAGGGGCTTATCGATTTAAATTTAAACTATACTAATTAACCTATATTTTTTAATGAATTCCAAGAATATATTACCTATTTTGTCTCTGACATTTTTGGCATTTCAAAAATTCGAGTAAAAAATAATGAAAGTAACGAATATAAAATCTTTGGTACATGTTATTTTTTACTACAGTTTAATGCTTTTACGCAATTTGTGTATATTAATTATAAATTGTGTTTATCAATTAGCTCGTAAATTGTTAGTGCTTTTCCGGAATTGGGTAAAATGTTATAATTTTAATGACTATACTACCGCCTCATCCACCGTAATAATTACAAAAAAAAAAAAAAACAACGATAAGTTCGTTTCGCTACTTTTGTTAAATATTATCTGCACATAAAATGATGACGTTTTTTGCATAAGTTGTATAATATACAAAACAAAACCGAACAATCTGGTTGACTGGTAAATGATGAACATTACAACGAGTGTAATCTTATTTAAAAAGGAAAACTGTAATTATACCAAGCCACACTTTAATAAGATGTTTCGAAAATGTTTTTTTGTGATAAATTATTTTTTTAACGTAATGTAAAAAAGGTTTCAAAAGAATTCCCCATAGGCATATTCTGAAAAAAAAAACGGGAAAGTAACATTAATGTGCTTAAACACTGTTAAGAACTTAATATTTTCAGAATTTAAAAAAAAACATAAACCAAAACAATTTTTTTAGACGAAGACCTATATATTTGCAAAACAATTTATGAAATAATAAAATTTTGTGTGATTATTTTTTATTATATTATTGTAACATTTTTTCGAAATTTTGTGAAATGGATAATTGTTGGGTGTGACTTTTTACCCAAACTATACCCAAACACACATTAAACTAACATTGTTTGCATTTCTTGTATGTTTATACATTTTTTATACTATATTTTTTATGGAAAATGTTATAAAAGTGAAGTCAACATGACAATTTTCGCTATTAAAATTGATCCTTTTGAAGCCCCTTGTGATCGTGAAAAATGTAAAACCCAAACTCTCATTAAAATGACATTATTGATACTAAATAAACAACAACAAAAATTTAAATGCACATTTATTCCATATTAAACAGTTTTTAAAAAACATGGTAAATATAACACATGAAAATCATATAAATATCACAGAAAATAGTAAAAATTAAAACAGGTTATGTCCACACATGCCACAATCGACAATACAAATATATAGAAATGTTCTATCTCTTTTGTCGCGCACATGCAATCAGTGCTCTTTTAAAAAATAAACTCACAGAATAAGGTAAACATGAAGTGTCAAAATAGAAATGAATTTTGAAATAATGCACATATGAATTTATTTATATGAAGTAATATATTACTCAATTTGAGTAATTTTATTATCAAAGTTAACAAAGTTGTAGTTGCTACATTAAATTTGTAGGCGCAATATACCACAAAGTTTTTTAAAACAAAACAAAAATAAATCCGTGTTATCAAAAAATACTTCAAAGTCAGCCAGTTACTACTTAAATGTTTATTAAGTAATAATTGTTAATCAATAAGATCACCTGTCACAAGTGTATATGCAATTGTTCGCACCACATCGTTCACTCTTAAATCAAGACATCAAAGGACTACAGTGTGTGGTCACACAATTATTTTGATCTATAATTATTTTTGGGTTATTTTGTTTTATAATTATTCAGGGCCCTAAATTGTGTTATGATTAAGGGGAGGCAGTAAAGGCCGGGGTCTGGGGGCTGGGCCTGCCCCCCTCCCTCAAGCTGAGCACATTTTTTTGCATTATCCTGCTATCTGGCAAATCCTGGGGTGCTTTCCATTGTTTTTTATGGGGGTTTAGTGTATAAAACTCCTAATTTTGTTTATTGAGTCACTATAAAAATTTTACTGTCCTGGGTTTGATATTAATTTAACGTAGATGCACACAGAAAAGGTGCTATATTTAGTTAATTAAATTCATTCTAAAATGGCTCAGTTTATTAAACTGATGAAATACCACCAATCACGAATTTTTCAAACCTTTATTATGCTCTTAGAATATAGATAATACATCAATGACATTTGTACTAGTACTTATAATTTGTTTTTATTTTATCTCTTTCTTTCTCTATCTTTTCTCGTTTTGTTTTATTTTTGGTCACACATTTTTTGCCAGTTTGCAAAAGGAGGCAGTTGCCTACATGTCTACATATAATTTACGGCCCTGTAATTGCAATTTCTACTAAATATTCATTATTTATTATAAAAAAATGGCATTTTTTTAATGAGTGTTTGGGTATACATTTTTCACGATCATAAGGGGCTTCTTAAGATCGACTTTACAGCGAAAATTGTCATGTTAACTTCACTTTTATAACATTTCCCATCAAAAATATAGTATATGAAATGTTTAAACATAATAGAAATGCAAAAAATGTTATTTTGATGTGTGTTTGGGTATGTTTGGGTAAGTTTGGGTAAAAAGTCACACCGATAATTGTTAAATAAATTTTACGCTTCAGTTCGCAGTTGAATGACAGGTGTGAATATCCGATTGAGGAAGGTTATTAAAACCGCCTGCTGTGTAAACGTGATTACTAATTAACTAACCGGTGTTTATGTAAGAACTAATTTACGGAGGCTGTGGTTTATCATTGTTTTACCACGGGGTGACCATTTATGTAGTATTATTTTATCCCGAGCGACAGCGAGGGATAAAATAACGACATAAATGGTCATCCCATGGTAAAACAATGATAAATCACAGCCTCCGTGAATTATTTCTATTCTAATAAGACAATTAGATTACATTTATAATATTTTCGCACCTATAGAAAACATCATTTCCACCATAAACTGGCTGTTCCGTCAATGTAACACACAATATATTGCGACAGATAATTATAGCGTGGCGTGTCGCTATTTATAAGATTTATACGTCATATGCCATAGCTTTCCAGTGGGAGTTACAGTTTTGTAATTGGAACAGCCCTTTAAAACACGCCCTCCTCAGTGCGTGTTGCTCATATATAAATCATTTTTTTACCACAGTTGTGGTCTCAAAGCCTTTAAAGCACGTCGTATTAGAATACCCTATTTACCTTATGCTAATTGGAGGTAGAACCCCAGCTGTTTTATAGCTTAAATAAACAAGCTTACCAGTGACATCCGTGTTGTATTCAAACTCACCTGTTGCCTTGAGCTATAGTAACATCTCCTAATGAGGTTAATTGGATGAAAATTTAATTGGCATAGACAAACAAAACAAAAAACAATATCATAATCTTTTAGTGATGAAAGCAGTAGTTTTTTAAACCAGAAGTAAAAGGGGAGATAAGTCTTGTAAAAGTGGAAATGGGTCTATTACATTTTATAAAGTATCAATTTAAAATCCGAGCAAGTCCATTTTTAGTTACATAAATTATAATGTCTATAAATCTGGACCATCAAAATCTATAAATGAAGAATTTAAATACACATTGTAACACCAGGCTGTAAATATTAGGACCTGTTTATAATCACAAGTATTTTTTCTGAAAATTTAATTAGACAGCAAATGTATGCTATTATTAGCTCACCTGACCCAAACTTGGCATCTGTTGTTGTCATTGTAAACTTTTGTTTAAAAATCTCTCCAAAACCACTGAAGAAATTTCTTTGAAAATAAAAAAAAGGTCAAATGTCCTCTAATGAGTTTGCACAAATCATGCCGCAGACCTATCAACATAGCCACTGAGACAAAAACTAGAACAAGGAATAAAAATACAGGAAAAAGACACTTTTCAGCATCAAAAGATCTACAAAACAATCCATTCAGTGGAAGTTGTATGAACACCCCTTGTCGAAGTTATCTCCCCTATTCATAAAAAATCTATGATTTTTGCCATTTTCCTTCAAAATCATGAAAATTATTAGAACAAGATAAAAAGTTAGTATTGCTTAATTGTTTAGCTCTATGACAGCTACAAATATCTATTCAGGGTCAAGATTATCTGATCTTCCATTTAGGAGTTACCCCCCTTGAACTGTTTTTAAATCGATTTTTATTGATTTTAAAAATCATCTGTTCTAAAACCACTGAAAGGACTGCTTTGAAACACTGCACACATCATCTTCATAATGTCCTCTTATCAGAATAGCTCAAATCATGGCAGCTGACCAACCAACATAGCTGCCTTTGCTAAAAATAGAACTGGGGAGGGGGTCGAGATATAGTTTTAGGCTTTTAGTTTAAAAAGTATAACAGATATAGAAAATCTGAAGTGAATCTTTTTCCTCTGCATAAAAGCTCTACAAGACGCTTCATTGAGTTTAAGTTGTGTGACAATGCCTCATAGAAGCTACGACCCTTTATTCGTCAAAGTTGTCAATTTTTGTCTTGTTTCCTCAATATCCGAAAAAATATTTTCCACAGAAAACTATTCAGCTTATCAAAATGATTTTTGATGCGTAGTGTTTTATAGGAGTTATTCTCCTTAAAAGGCCAAAATGAATCATTTTGCAGTTCGAAGTGTTGGAAAACTCCTTCGAGGAAAGAAAAGCTGGATAAAAAAATATTTTCAGGTTCAGATGGGTGATCCAGGCTCCTAGGAGCCTCGAGTTTAAGACATTTTTTTTTCATACAGATTGCATCAAGAAGCGTAGAAAATTTTTTTAATTCACGTGAGTTTTACTTTTGCATTTAGTACATTTTTTAGCGCACCTGGTCCGAATGTCTAGGTGAGAAGAAACATCACTTGGTGTCTATTGTCTGTCACATATATATGTTTTAAAAAATCTTGTCGTCTAAAACCAATGGGCCAATTTTTTCAAACAATCATCCTAGTTTCAAACTTTGTACCCAGTGTTTTGATCAATGTACAAAGATGGCCACTGCTACTAAAAGTAGGACATAGGCGTCAGCTAACGTTTTTGGTCAATATCTAAAAAATTATAAAAGCTATAGAGAAAACTGTTACTTCAAATTGATCAACATGTTAAGGTCTACAATATTTGCTATTGCTTTGAAGTTGTGTAATAGCCCTCTGTATATAGCTCTTTAATGAAGATTTTGGACAAAATACTAGTTTTTACAATGTAACTTGAAAACTGTAACAGTGTTCAATCGAGAGCACGCCATTGCGCCATTCCCGCATTTTTGTCGGGTCAGGTGAGCTATTGCCATCACTTGGCGTCCGTCGTCGTCGTTAACTTTTCTTCAAAAATCTTCTCCTCCAAAACCACTGAAGGGATTGCTTTGAAACTTTGCATACATCATCAGTAAAATGCCCTCTACCAAGTTTACCCAAATCATGGCCTCAGACCAACCAACATGGCCGCCATGGCTAAAAATAGAACAGAGGGGTCAAAATACAGTTTTTTGCTTATAGTTCAAAAAGTATAACAGATACAGGAAAACCGAAGAGACCTTCCTTCTTCAGCATCAAAAGCTCTACAAAACACTCTATTGGGTCAAAGTTGTATGATGACTCCTTGTAGGAGTTATTGCCCTTTAATTGTCAAAATTGATGATTTTTGCCATTTTTGCCTCAAAATCTTGAAAATTATTAGAACTAGAGAAAAAGTTAGCATTGCTTAATTGTTCTGCTCTATGAGGGCTACAAAAATGACTTAAGGGTCAAGATTGTCTGATTAACCGTTTAAGAGTTATTCCCCTTGAACTGTTTTTTTTAATCGGTTTTAATTGATTTTTTAAAATCTTCTCCTCTGAAACAACTGAAAGTACTGCTTTGAAACTTTGTACACATCATCTGTCAAATGTCCTCAACCAAGTTTGCACCAACCATGGCTGCAGATTAACCAACATGGCCACCATGGCTAAAAATAGGATTGGGGGGGGCGGGGGCGGTAAAATACAGTTTTTGGCTTATATTTAAAAAAGTGTAACAGATACAGGAAAACCAAAGAGACATGCCTTCATCTGCATCAAAAGCTCTACGAAACACTTCATTGGGTTGAAGTTGTATGATGACTCCTTATAAGAGTTATTGCTCTTTAATTGTCGAAATTGATCATTTTTGACATTTTAGCCTCAAAATCTTGAAAATTATTAGAACTAGAGAAAAAGTTAGCATTGCTTAATTGTTCTGCTCTGTGAGGGCTACAAAAATGACTTTAGGGTCAAGATTGTCTGATGAACCGTTTAGGAATTATTCTCCTTGAACATTTTTTTAATCAATTTTACTTGATTTTAAAAAATCTTCTCCTCTTAAACCAATGAAAGGACTGCTTTGAAACATTGCACACATCATCTTTAGGATGTCCTCTACCAAAATTGTGCAAATCATGACACCTGACTACCTACATAGCTACGTTGGATTAAAATAGAAAAAATGAAAAAAGGGGGGGGGGGGTCGAAAGAGTTTTCGACTGATAGTTAAAAAAGTATAACAGGTACAGCAAATTTAAAGTGAACCTCCCTTCTCCCTCTAACCATCAAAAGATCCTCCTTATAGGAGTTATTTCCCTTAAAAGGTCAAAATTAATGATTTTTGCAGAAGTGTTGGGCAATTCCTTGTAGCAAAGAAAAGCTGGATAAAAAGGGTTGTTTGGTTTCAGGTTCAGGTGAGCGATTCTAGTTTGTTGAATTGACGTGCTTAAAAAACCTACTGGGTCATTACTGGCGCAACTTAATTTTTCATTGCTTTGAGAAATTCCCCCATAGTCAACTGCTTTCAGAAAGTTCCTTTTAAATTTACCGGACATTTTACTGTATTCTCGGTCCTAAGCAATTTAGCAAGCGTCTAAATCACATAGACAATATATTATCGATTCTTTTATAACATGTTGTTCATGCTTCAAGATGAAGCGTATTTCTTCATATTTTAGCAAACTGAATCATAAGCCTTCACTTTTTGTCCAGTTGTCATGTCTCTATATTGGTTTTATTGACCCCTACATGTAGCTATAAATTCTGGCCCCCTATGGTAAGTTATTAGGGCCATCATGACCCCCTTAGGCCAAATTCTAGATTGAACACTGCTGTAAGGGCCAAAGTGAACTGTTATCGGCAAAAATGATCAGCAATTCAAGTCCTACAATTCTCTTTATATATTCACTTGATCATGTAGTTCAAAACGTTTTGCTAAAATTAACAAGGATTGTCAGTTTTCCTATCGAAGGTCAGGGGGTTTTCTCCGGGTAATCTGGCTTTTTTTTCCAATAAAAACTGCATACCAGGATAAAGCTGACAAAATTGCTGAAAGTGGCATCAACAATAAAAACATGTTTGAATTGTATTGATTGCCTTATGTGGACATAATTTGGGAATACACTACAGCCAGCGGCCTTACATACTTGTATTGATTGCCTTATGTGTACATAATTTGGGAATACACTACAGCCAGCGGTCTTACGTAATTGTATTGATTGCCTTATGTGGACATACACTACAGCCAGCGGCCATACGTAATTGATAACTTTTTTGGATTGTTTATACACTAATCATAATATGGCGTGCCTGAAAGTCTACGAGTCCACACCAGGTCATCCTCACAAGTCAGGGTTTCTGTTTCCACTATTTCTGAAGTTTTGTTATAAAAACAACTGCCATTTTAAACATTTTTTCTGCCAGAATTGGTGTCTTCTGTCCATTGTGATGTCATTATTGATTTAAGATTTTCTATACTTTTTCCCTTGAAAGTGACACCTCCCCAGTTCAAATGGCAGGATTTTACTTTATCAAAGGTGTTTTTACAATGTGTTTTTACAATGTTGTGTAAAATTGTTAATAAGTATCATAGCCTTGGGCTTAGAAATTGGAAGTTACTCGTACACATGTATATTAGTTTTTCTTACTTGCAGACATGGATAGCCATTTATGCCATGATAACTATGGAAAGTCAAATGGTAATTGATTCAATCTCATCTACACAGAACGAGTTCAAATATCATTGTGATGTCTGCGGAAAAGGTTTTCTGAAAAAATGTGGACTGGTGTCTCACGTCAAGATACATGTACTACATTGTGAGAAGATGGAAATGCCCAATCATGAACATTTGTACATATGTACAATATGCGGAAAGGGTTTCAAATGTAAAAAGTATCTCCGTAAACATTCAAAGATCCACGACATCCGTATCCAGAACCGTGAAAAATGTTACAAATGCAATCTTTGTAGTGCACGTTTTAGCCAGAATGCATCTTTAAAACGTCACATGATGACACACACCGGTGAAAAAAACAGTAAGTGTAGTTATTGTGATAGAGAGTTTCCAGATGATTATAAATGTCGGTCTCATATTAAACTGATACATTTAGGAGAACTGAAAAAGTTACGATATACCTGTGATGTATGTGGGAAGGGATTTCACTGGGAAAGTGTATTGGAAAGACATAAAATAATACACACAGGTGAAAAACCACACGAATGTAAAATATGTTCAAAAAGATTCACATGGAAAATAGGTTATGATCTACACATGAAAAGCCACACAGGTGAGAATGTTCACACCTGTTCTACCTGTGGTAAGACGTATCTTTGCCGAGAATCCCTAAAAAATCACATGAATACACATACACACGAAAAGGAATACAGGTGTGACATATGTTTGAAGGTGTTTTACGTCAATGGTAATCTGACAAAACACAGACGAATACACTTTGATGAGAAACCTTATAAGTGTCCAATATGCCAAAAAGGCTTTAAACAAAATTCTGCTATGAGAACACATGAGGACACACATAGACCAGAACATTTACGTAAGAGACCGAAATACTTTTTAAAGGGAGAGAAACCATTTCAGTGTGCTGTTTGTAAACGTTCATTTTCTAACAAATATTCCTTAAAGGACCATTCTAGAATCCATAGTGGCGACTTATTTCAGTGTGAAGTATGTTGTCGTGAATACCAATATTTAAAACAGTATGTCATACACAAGCGAAAACACACAGGAGAAATTACTGACAGGTGTCATTTGTGTGGGCGTGAGTTTATTTGCAAGGGATATTTACTAAAACACTTAAAGATGCATTCTGGGGAGCGCAAATGGAAATGTGAAGTTTGTGGTAAATGTTTTACACAGAGTGGAGCATTGAAGGCCCATCTGAGGGTTCACACTGGAGAAAAACCTTACCCTTGTTCAGTCTGCGATAAACGATTTACACAGAATGATTCATTGCAGCGACATCTCAGGAGTCATTCAAAGAATGCAGACAGCAAAATCTACCATTGTAACATCTGTAAGAAGAGTTTCGTCTCGCCAGCAGGCAAGAGGCTTCATATTGCCGCAGTCCACAAGGGGCTAAAACCGCATATGTGTGATATTTGTGGAAAATCTTTTTCATCTAAAGGAAATCTGCAAAAGCACATGATGTACCATACAGGTTATAGACCGTACAGATGTAAAGAATGCGGAAAAGGAATGATAACAAGGTCAGTTTTAAAACAGCACTACAAATCAGTTCATGAAAAACGTGTTCCGTTTCAGTGTCGAGTGTGTTGTCAGCAGTTTAGTTTCCGTGGAAACCTTAGGAAGCATATTCTTATAAAACACGGATCTGTTGGAGTTAATGACAATATTCTAAATTTAGAACTTGAAGAAAATGTACCATCATGTAAACCAGCTGATGTTGCCACTTGTATAGTCCACAGTAAAACTGAAACAACAGAACCAAACTTATATAATTTTCAAAAGTGTCATATATGTGAAAAAAGATTTAGTTCTATGGGAAATTTAACAATGCACTTGGAGAAGATTCACAATTTGACTGACTTGACTGATCAAAATATCATGTCCCATGATGGTAGGCTTAATAACCAAAACAAAACTGATCAACTTAATGCGGTTCTTTTTGACCTAGAACCACAACAACTGATGGAGTCTTCCTTTAACTCTGAAATAAGAAAATCTAAATTAAATGAAAATCATGAGAAACAGCATATGTTGGATAATATGGAAGACTCAGATTTACAAATAGATGAAAGACTTTCAAATCATCACAAAGATAGCAACATTTCTGTGTGTAGAGGCCTTGACAATATTTTTGATAAATTTAATGAAAACAAGGAAAACACAGAAGTTACATTAATAAAGGCGGATAAACAGCCAATTGCAAATTTGCCAGTCAATGAAATTAATGATTTTATGACTTCTATAGAAGGTAGTCAAATTACACCAGGAAATGTATTTCAATCCTGTCAATTGCAGGATGTTAAAAGAAAGATCTTGAGCGATCCAGAAACCTGCAGAAATGTAAAACGTTCTTTTGATTGTGCTCAAAAAAACCACACAAAGGGAGATAAATTATGTGTTGAAGATGAAAAAAATGTGTGTTCATAATCATAAAAACAGAGATGTTCAAGATGAAATAGCTTTATGTGTTCATGACAAAGCAACCATGTGTGTTCAAGACAAAACAGACTTGTTATCTGTTCAAGATACAGCAGACTTAATGGATGTCCAGGATACAGTGAACTTTTTATGCCAAGATACGTGTAAAGTAGAATTATGTGTAGAAGAAGAAACAGACTTGTTATGTGTTCAAGATGAAGCAACCCTCATATGTAAAAAAGAAAAATATTTCCTTAACACTGAAAAAACTAAAGAAGAAAAGCATGATGTTTTGATAAGCATGAAAACAGAAGTAGAAGATGGTGAGACATTGACAACGGATCGGAACATGACATCTACCCTGTCCAACATAACTGGTTTTAACTGTAGTATTTGTGGAAAGACATTTAAGAGTAGAAAAAGTTTAAGAAATCATTCCTTCAGCCACCAGGAAGAATACATGTTCAGTTGTCAGACATGTGGTAAAGGGTTTTATTGGGAAGATCATCTGGAGAGACACATGAATATTCACAGATAATGACATAAATATTTATATGTTATGACATGAATATTCATATGTTATATTATGACATGAATATTAATGTAATGACTTATATATTCATACTAGGAGTAGCACAAGCACAGTAAAATAGTTTGATTATGACTAAATGTTTTTTGATAAAACTAATTCATGGTAATAGCAAGTTACATTCAGCACAGTCTTTGAGTTGTCTCCCTTTTATAACTAAACGGTCATCATACATGTCCAAGAGGTGCACAAACCTGTCCCACATGGTCACAATACAATATGTGTGGGGTGGGGGTACTAGTAAATTTAAATACCAATACTTGATATATAATATTTAAGTCTTGCTGACTTCAGTGCACAAACAATAATAATAATTGACATCATTATATAAACATGCTATTCTTATAGTTGGTAATATTTAATAATTTTTGAAATCATGTTTGTGCAAACATTTGCAACATATCCAAGTTGATGGACATCTGACAATATGGCTGCAATGACTAAAAAAATATCCTTTAAATAGCTGGGTTCTGTTTTGTTTGCAGTCGAACCATCTGCAATTTGGCTGTGGGTAAAGTTAAACTAAAAGTTACAAGTAATCACAAGGACAAAGTCAAGTCCAATAACTCAGAAGCACAACACAAAAGTCTGAAAAAAGTATGGCAATATAAACGTAAATTAGCAAACAAATAAAGCAACACGAATCTCTATGAAGAAAAATGTAATATAAGGTGTTCCGGAGGGGTAAACTTATCTTGCTTCAATAGTGACACCTGGATGATATCAGGTTTTCGGAGGGGTGAGCATATCCTGCTTCACTAGTGACACCTGGATGATATCAGGTGTTCGGACGGGTAAGAATATCCTGCTTCACTAGTGACACCTGGATGATATCAGGTGTTCGGAGGGGTAAGAATATCCTGCTTCACTAGTGACACCTGGATGATATCTGGTGTTCGGAGGGGTAAGAATATCCTGCTTCACTAGTGACACCTGGATGATATCAGGTGTTCCAGAGGGATAAAAAGATCCTGCTTCACTAGTAACACCTAGATAATATCAGGTGTTCCGGAGGGGTCAGCTTATCCTGCTTCACTAATGAAACCTGGATGATATCAGGTGTTCCGGAGTGGTGGGGATATCCTGTTTCACTTGTGACATCTGGGTGATATCAGTTTGTTCTGGACAGGTAAATATATCCTGCTTCATTACTGACACCTGGATGATATCAGGTGTTCTGGAGGGGTGAGAATATCCCGTTTCACTTGTGACACCTGGGTGATATCAGTTTGGTCCGGAGGGATAAATAAATCCTGCCTCACTAGTGACACCTGGATGATAAAAGGTGTTCCGTAGAAGTGATCATATCCTGATTCACTAGACACCTGGATGATAGGTATTCCGGAGGGGTGAGCATATCCTGCGTTACTAGTAACATCAGGATGATATCAGGTGATCCGGAGAGGTGAACATATCCTGCTTCACTATGATATCGGGGGGCTCTGGAGGGGTAAATATATCCTGCGTCAATGATAACACCTAGATGATATCAGCTGTTCCGGAATGGTGTACATATTCTGCATCACTAATGACACCTGGATGATATCCGATGTTCCTGAGGGTGAGAATATCCTGCATCATTAGTGACACATGGGTGATATCAGGTTTTCCGGAGGGGTCAGCATATCCTGCTTCATTAGTGACACCTGGATGATATCAGGTGTTCCGGAGGGGTGAGCATATCCTGCTTCACTAGAGACACATGGATGAGAAAAGGTGTTCCGTAGGAGTGAGCACATCCTGTTTCACTAATGACACATGAATGATAAAAGGTGTTCCGTAGGAGTGAGCACATCCCGTTTCACTGTGACACCTGGATGATATTAGGTGTTCCGGAGTGGTGAACATATTCTGCATCACTAATGACACCTGGATGATATCGGATGTTCCGGAGGGTGAGAATATCCTGCATTTTTAGTGACATGGGTGATACCAGGTGTTTGTAGGAGTGAACATACCCTGCTTCACGAGTGACACCTGGATCATCGGGTGTTTCGGAGGTGTGACAATATCTTGCTTCACTATTGACACCTGGATATCAGGTGTTCCGGAGGGGTGACTATATTCTGCTTTACTATTGACGCCTGGATGATATCAGTTGTTCCGGAGGGGTGAACATATCTTGCTTCACTATTGACATATGGATGATGTCAGGTGTTCCGGAGTGGTCCGCATATCCTGCTTTAGTAGTGACACATGGATATCGGGTATTCTGAAAGGTGAGCATATCCTGTTTTAGTAGTAACACGTGGATGATTAAAGGTATTCCGAAGTGGTGAGCATATCCTATTTCACCCACCTTCACCTGGATGATATCCGGTGTTCCGGAGGGGTGAGCATATCCTGCTTCACTAGTGACACCTTGATGATATCAGGTGTTCTGGAGGGCTGAATAAA